>CM038721.1:9103985-9516485 GCA_021613375.1 Megaleporinus macrocephalus | reverse complement strand
CGCTGAACATTTATAGAATATAATGTGCTATTAAAATATGTATAAGTAGATAAATAGAACAAACGATTAATTACACAAATAAAGAAATATATTGGAGGGAAGACAATTATACATTTATTCTACATACAGAGGAAACTTATTGTGTAAGGACCTCAGCTCTGAACTCCATGTGCAAAATGCACATGGAGTTTCCTTGCTAAACAGTCAGGGCGAATGCTAATGCTAATGTTTCTGTTGTTGCTCTCTCAGAAACTGGCCTGCCTGGTCCTGTCAGACGTCCATATGTTTGTGAGAGTGTGACATGTTTGTGTGGACTGAATGGACATTGAAAGGACATCTTGCCACCTAGCAGTGTGCTAATTCTCCGTGTCCAGTACAATAGCAGCAATTATATGCTAATCAGTGTTCCCCTGTGAGCCGCTCTATCGCTGGGCGAGTCGCTTCTCCTGAGCGCGGTTAGTCACGGCTTATTATCGCACTATTACCACCGTCACGCTTTAAACACCGCTTTCACCACACACACACACACGCACACACTCACCACCAGCACTTCAGTCTGAGCCATAACAATCACAATAATGCTAATAACCAGTGCTAATGATTGCTAATACTGCTGCAATAATGATCATGCGTTGAGTGATTTTTAACTCTGCTCTTTCTTTTAACCGTGTCAAGTGGAAAAAATGTCCACACATCACCTCAGACATATCTCATGTGTTAATTTAATAGGAGTTCTTTAGTAATTATAAGTGAAAATTTGTATATACAAATAGAACATTGTTGCTTTCCAAAGAAAATGAGTATCTTTAAAATACAGGAGGCAAAAGCATCCTTCACTTTTAATAGAAGTTAATGTAAGTTAATAATAAGTTAATGTTTTAATATAAGTTAACAGCAATTTTATAGCTTTTCTATTTAACCTTTCTTTTTGAAAAGAGTAGTGACGATGTGAAAAGTGGCCAAAATTGGATACAATTGCAGCTGATATATGACTGATCAAATATATATCTATATATATTTAAGGTCAGTATTACTGCCTTTACATTTTAAAAACTGTATGATCTGTATGATTTTATTATTAATTTTAGGCGTACACAAAATTGAACGTGTAATAAACAATGTGAGAATATATATTTTTATATTCTTATTAACTTTTATAGATTCAGATGTATTTTTTCTACATTTTATACATATTTTTTGAATATAGCAAATAAATAGAAATGATGTATTGAGCTTGTAAAAAAAATCATATTTCTTTTTGTCCATTAATCATAAATTATATTCACAGTGCTAAGGGAAGTAGACATTTATAATTAAAATTATGTCCAAAATTAAATTAATTAATTGATTTATTTACCAATATTTTTTACAGCTTTTATAGCAGTGTCACTACACTGTGGCATGTTTAGCTCGTGTGAAGTTTTTCAGAAAGTGCCTGAACCTCACACACACACGCCCACGTACGATTCACACACACACACACAGTGAGGGTCTGAATAGCCGCACTGACAAACAGATTGTTTTAAAATGAAGCTCTGGGTGTGTGAGCGGACTACGCTAATGCTTCCCCCTTGCCAACCGCCCCCCACCCTCCCCACAAACACACCCCCTCAGTGAAAAGACCCCTTTTGTTAACCTAATGTGCATTTACCAGTTGCTTTGGCCGGAGACATCTGCTGTGTGCAGCCAGTCAATATTGTGGAGGCCAGTTCAAAGCGGTCAGTTCATTATTTCTGTCAGCTTCACAGGCCGAGGCCAGCAGACAGAGGCAGAGCTGCGGGACAATGACCGCCTCAATACAGTCCTCATTAACGCACACTTTATCAAAACGCTAGCACCCACTTTCACCTCCGGTCAGTGTCCGTCTACTGCCCCCCCCCACCTCACTTGATACACCACTAACCAAAGGAAAGCATGCTGTAGTTTAATGTGAATGACTGCATTCCACTTTTTCGAAAGAGGGTATGTTTTATTATTATTTTATTATACATTTTTTTGTTCACATCTGTTTTTTTCTGTTTTTCCATAGAATGTTATGTGGGAAAAAATGGAAATACTTCTCTACATTTTAAGACAGAATTACTGTTTAATTTCTGGGTTTGGCACATATAGTACATTTTGTATTTTGATTTTTTTATGTTAAACTCAGAAAGAAATATTAGCAAAAAATGTCATATTTAAGTGTGTTTTCTGAGGAGGCTGAACTTATTCCTACTTAGAATCAACAGAACATGCCATCCAAACCATTGCCTATGACTGTATAATATAAAAAGATTGTCATTGCAAAATCATCCTAAATCTACCAAATATATGTCATGTTTTCTCATGATCACATCTTATAAGATTATTCCACTAAGTTCTGCACATTTCTTTTGTTGTTATGTTGACATTATCTGCATAAATGACCTGTGCAGAAATATTGTTTTACTATTGAACATGTCACTTTATGTATGTCAGTGTATGTAGAAATAGGTGGAATAATTTTACAGCAGTTAAATAATGAAAAATTTAAGATATTTTGACTAAGATCTCATTTTAGTTGTGTGTAAAGGATCTGTGCTGCTTCCCAAAGTGTCTGGTTTTACATGCGCTTGTAAGGTTTTTAAATTTCATCCTATGTAGAGATCACGTTTGCATTACCTCCTAATAAAAAACAAGTGGGCAGAATTTTTGTCTGTCCGGATTTTCTTAACATTTCTTTTGTTCTAAGCAGCAGCAGAACCAAAAAACGAAACAGTCTCTGTGTTTCGGCTCACACAGCTATAAATCCATACATTGCATTAAAGCGTAAAAGCATAAATGTGAACACTATTAGGCATTTGGCCACCTCTGGCCTTTATGAAAGTCAATTGATCCTTTCATAAGCCATAATGCAGGGCCATTAGCATGGGCTATGCATGCATATGCAGAAAGATCATAGAGTCCACTGTCCCCGTGGCACTCTCGCCCGGAGAGAGAGAGACTAATTGGTGTTTAATGTATGGAGGCTGTTTAAAGGGAATGAACAGAAGCTCCGGCTTTGACCCATGTGGCATTTTGTAAAGAGGCCTCGGCCACACCCCTCTGAATGAATTTGCCTAAATCACTCTCTCTGGAGGCCTGCAGGATAATGTACCAGCCGAAGCCTGGTAAACTGTTTTGTTAACAATGCATTATAAAAAAGAAAAAGAAAAGAAAATAGAGGAAGAAAGAAAAGAGGCCGGGGGAGCGTGCTGAATGCCAAACAGTTGGGTGGGAGTGTCGAGCTTTTTTATTCTGAAGAGAGAGAAAGAGAAAGAGAGAGAGAGTGCGCACTGTGCCATCCCATAGCTCATCACAACACACACACATTTGTTTTTATGCTGTGTCAGGACAGGACATACTTGTTTTTATATATAGTAATGTGACACATATGTATTAAGTACCCATATGTAATGACTAGGTATGCCCCTAAGTATCTATATATAGTAAGAATATATATAGAGGTTAAAGATTAAACTGCTAGCGTTACCAGACTAGACTAGACTTGACTACACAAACCTAAAGGATGTTACACTCTCAGCCTAACATGAATAAACAACACCTAAATTATTAAGAAACTATAGACTCCTAGACATTATGCAGAGTTTCCACTGCGGAAAAAAGCCAAAAGAGAACCTGAAGTTCGTCCACGTTGTTTCAGGAGCTAAAACTTTGTGAGTGATTTCACTGGTAGCTTGAGCTGATTTTAAAGATGCAGCTTAACATTAAACAAAGCACAAACAGGCTTAATGTCCAAATAATATCAGATTCTTTTCTGATTTTAAATGGACATACACTGGATTACTGTACATTCTGGAAAAGTGAAAGTACCTTAAAGAGTTTCCTTACTTTGATTTAGTTTTAGTCCAGTCTGTAGCTCAGTTTGAGCTGCTGTTGGAGATTCTGATTCTTACACCATTTCTTAAAAAGGTTGTATTTGAAGGAGACCAACAAAAAGCTCTTTATTTTTGAACAGATACTTCAACACAAGCCTTAATGATAGCTAAAAGAAAGCCCAAAGCTGGCTATCAGCAATAAATGGGAACGTTGTTTGCCCCCAAAGTTTGGGTGGGGTTCCAGTATCCCCTCCAGTTCCTATGCTAATGTTAAAAGATGTTACTGTGTTTCATAAGGGTCAATCTATTGCCCTCCATCAAGCAAAGAAAACAAGCAGAAGCTGAAATCACAGGAATTGAGTTAAGAATACCCAGTGCATTATTAAAACCTGGAAGCATGGTCAAGAACCATCTGTGAAAGACATGTAGTTGGAAAAATACCTTGAATGACTGTCATCAGAGATCATTTAAACTCTTAGGGAGGTAGAATGACAAAACAATCAACAGTAGAACTCATAACTATGTTTAACAGTGAAAGTAAGAGCATACGCAGACTCACAGGATTTTGACTAACCAGCTGTGTGGACATAAGGAAACCACTTGTTAGTGAGGCTAATTAAAAAATGCTTCAGTTTGCTAGAGAACATAAAGACTGGACTCTGGAGCGCTGCAAAAAGATCAGGGGGTCTGGTGAGTCCAGATATATGCTATTCCAGAGCAATTTTTCTGTGATGGACATGGACACATTCTAAGATGACAGTGCAGAGATTGTAAAAAAGGATGAGCATGAGAAATCATTTTGAAACATGTGTTTGTCCTGACATTAACCCCATTTAAAGTATTGGAATGTGCTGGAGAGGATTATACAGAGTGGGTTGTCATCAGTACATTTCTGTTTGATGCCCTATAGCCATCTCATAGTTTACCCCCAGCACACCTGTGAGGTTTGGATGTGCTCAAGTGAAAACCGGGACAAATCACTACTTATTGTATTCATGTTTTTGCTTTTGTTGTAATATATATATATATATATATATATATATATATATATATATATATATATATTTCTTTAAGCAAATGAACTCACTGCCCAATTAAATAAGCTTATAAAACATATTTGTCTCCTTACACTTCCACTCAGTACTGTCTTGTTAATGCTAACTTTCTAAATCTGATCTTAACCTCAGATAGCTTTTTGCTCTCTCAGTTTTAAAGAATAAAAAAATAAAAAGCACATTGCTAAGTCAGGGTCACTGTGATGGAGCTAAGAACAGCTTTTCTCTGGTCATCTCAACATGTTTGTCCTGAAAATGCACAAAAACAAAGACGCATACACAGTCACACAAACAAGCGTTGTGAGATCCTCGGCCGCTCTAAACCAGTCTGCGTTTAGTCACACCACCTGCTTAGCCTATTTGTCAGATACACAGACATACAAACCATGACAGCGCGACAGACGGTGACCCCCTCCACACATACGCCCCCCTCCTCTTAGAACTGTCCTCACCCTGCTTTCCTCCTTTCTGCAGTCCACTCCGCCCTGACCGCACCACTTAAAGGAAGATGACAGGAAAGATGGAGCGGCCATCAGACCCCAAATGAAGCGATCAATAAAGGCCAGATCAGAGAATTTTGTGTGTGTGTATGTGTGTGTGGGTGTCATCAGTCATGGATGACTCCATGTCATCACTACTCATAATGTCCTCTCATTATTTAATCACCATTCATCTCAAAGACATTCGCTTATTTTTAGCCAGACTTATGAATAGCAGAACATGATAATATAGGGGTGGGCCATATGATGATATTTATATCATTTATATCATATATGATGTTTATAATATGCATTTCTGAGCAAATCATGGATCATCAGCACTGAACACAGACCAATTGTCTTTTATAATAATTAAAATACAAATAAGGAATAAAAATACATTTTTCATAGAAGTTTTTAAATGTAAGGCTTTAAAGACCAACATTTTAAAATGATAAATACTGTGATATTTAATATTTAAAAAAAAGTGCACCCCCCTGTCAAATTTCATGATTTGTTGATTTTCTAAATGCAAATCCATTGGAAGATCATTTACAGAGAACACACCTTTCCTGACATTTCTGTTTATTTTTTAACATATAATATATTTTTAATATATTTTGTGTTGTAATTGTTTAAGATTTAAACAAAAAAAAATTAGCAAATAAAAAATATATAAAATCAGCAAAATATGTAATGTATACAGGTTGCCCAAGTGTAAATCTAATATAAATATGTATATGTGTGTGTATTAGTTGTTGCAAAAATGTATCTTTTTTTCTGATAATTTGATTTTATTATTTGAATATATATATATATATTATTATTATTATTGTGACTTTTTAAAGTCTTCAAATATTGTTAGCAAAATTTGCATTTTTGTTTTTCCTTTAAAAAGTCTACTTTCAGTTTTTAGTTAAAATAAGCTTATTTATAACATCCAGCTTTTTTCAAATCAGACTGTAAAATATTTATCTATATTCATTATATTGTGTATTTATGTATATTATTTTTGTTATTGTTAAATCTTTGTCTTTTTCTAATCAAACACTGAGTTAGCTTAGATTCTTTACTGACCCCCACCCTCGACCCCAACTGCACGACCCCACAGCCCCTCAGGCTGGCCCTTTAATATTTCTACACTGTCTCACTCATCTTTCTTTATTGGCTTTCTTGTTACATACCCAGTTCTCCCAGGACATCTATCCCCACAAGGACCCACTTAATCCAGCCACGATGGTGACAATAAGCCCCTCTCTGATTAGCCATTAGCGCCTGCGCTAGCAGGGCAGCATGTGTTCCAACGTCCGTTCAGCTTTATTCCTCGGTCGTCCTGTTTCCTCGCTAATTGGCTCAGAGGGGTATTTGACAGGGTCGCAACCTGTGGGAATAGCCATTGACATCTGATCTGATGTTCACTTAAAATCAAAACCGAGGCTAAATGACAGTAGCTAGCCTTCCTGACTCGAAACTCTCAGGGGACAGGGGGCTTCTGTAGCAGCGGGTCAGAGTTAATGGGGGAGATTGATGTCACCATTAAACATTTCACATGAACAGGTATATAGGATGAGAAGCATGAGGAGATGATGAAGTAGTTTGACAAATAACAGAGATTAGGAACGGGCAATAAACCTTAAAAATTAGCATAAATTAAATAGATTTCTCTTACTAGATGGTACGTGATATATGTTTGTCATGTCACCCACCCCTAGTTGATTATATGATTGGCTGTCAGATGATTAGCAGTTTAGCAAAAGCGAGTTTTACCAGCGAATATAAAAGGAAGTGAAATGTGGATTGTGTATCTGTTCTCATTAGTTTATAAATGTAAAAGTTTAAGGTCTAAAACATTACTTTCACCAAGTAGAAAGAATTAAATATTGGGAGAGATGATGTGGTGTAGGAGGCCAAGACTGCAGCTGACCCCCGATAAACTCTCTATAGAACATCTCTCTATATCTGCAGTCTGTACAACTGCAAAAATGCAAAGTATATTAATTTAACGTCTTACAACATTTAACCTACATAACCTACCACCTGAATGTGAAAGCATATGGGTGTAACCATAAATTTAAACGCTTAAAATCTGCTATAAAACAGCTACCAAAATATGAATGTACATTAAACAGTGAACTAAAATGTACAGTTGGTACATGTTTATTATCATATGACAAAAAGTTTAAAAAAATGGCTGAATATCTCAGACTTTTTTGTTAGTCTGTTGTCTAACCTCGATATTTAATATATAGAAAAGATTGAGATCTCCATACAAATGACGAAACATAAGGAAATCATTTTAAGTAACTCAGACATGATGTGACCCTCTTCCATCCTTAAACAGACCCTCTAATTCATTGGATCCATCTACATTCATGCTGTTCTGTTGAAAATGCTGTTAATCACACATAATTCCTGAAAAAAACAACTCTCTATTATTCTTCTTTTGATGACAGAAGAACATTGCTCATGGACAGCTTCATGCAGCTGTGTGGATCCAGATTGAATGCCATGCCAATTCAGTGTGACCAAAAAATCCTTTCATTTAGACACGCTAGCCATTAACCCATGGTCCAGTATTTCACCAAAAGGAGAATTATATCAGTCAGCTTAAAAAATTTGGAGATGCTTCTTGAGTAATGGTGGTCAGAAAGACAAGATCCGGAAAGACAAGTACTGAATGACTGTAACGAGCTTGTGGAAAATCGTACTTGCCGATTTACCTCTTCCTATAAGATGTATCTGTTCAGCAGTCAAAAGTTGGTCATGTATATTAACCCTAGTAAACTGCAGGTTTATTATTGAGTTATTAATCCTTAGACTTATTATTCTGTATCTGCTATGAATTAACATATCCATGCCTCCACACACAAATATGTTCTTTTTTACTACCTACATTTAGAGTGAATTATGAGAATGAGAAACTGTAGAATACAGACAGAGTCTATATCACAATACCTACATTTAGAGTGAGTTAAACATTCAACCTAATGAGAAACAGTAGAACTCAGTTTATATCACAATATCTACATTTAGAGTGAGTTATACATTCAACCTAACGAGAAATTGTAAACCTTAGTTTATATCACAATACCTACATTTAGAGTGAGTTATACATTCAATCTAATGAGAAACTGTAGACTCAGTTTATATCACAATACCTACATTTAGAGTGAGTTATACATTCAACCTAACGAGAAATTGTAAACCTTAGTTTATATCACAATACCTACATTTAGAGTGAGTTATACATTCAATCTAATGAGAAACAGTAGAACTCAGTTTATATCACAATACCTACATTTAGAGTGAGTTACACATTCAACCTAACGAGAAATTGTAAACCTTAGTTTATATCACAATACCTACATTTAGAGTGAGTTATACATTCAATCTAATGAGAAACTGTAGACTCAGTTTATATCACAATACCTACATTTAGAGTTATACATTCAACCTAATGAGAAATTGTAGAATTCAGTTTATATCACAATACCTACATTTAGAGTGAGTTATACATTCAACCTAATGAGAAACTGTAGAACTATATTTATATCACAATACCTATATTTAGAGTTATACATTCAACCTAATGAGAAATTGTAGAATTCAGTTTATATCACAATACCTACATTTAGAGTGAGTTATACATTCAACCTAATGAGAAACTGTAGAACTATATTTATATCACAATACCTATATTTAGAGTGAGTTATACATTTAACCTAATGAGAAACTGTAGAACTATATTTATATCACAATACCTACATTTAGAGTGAGTTATACATTTAACCTAATGAGAAACTGTAGAACTATATTTATATCACAGTACCTACATTTAGAGTGAGTTATACATTCAACCTAATGAGAAACTGTGGACTCAGTTTAGACCACAATACCTACATTTAGAGTTATACCTTCAACCTAATGAGAAACTGTAGACTCAGTTTATATCAAAATACCTACATTTAGAGCAAGTAATACATTCTACCTAATGAGAAACTGTAGAACTCAGTTTATATCACAATGCCTACATTCAGAGTTACACATTTAACCTAATGAGAAACTGTAGACTCAGTTTATATCACAATACCTACATTTAGAGTTATACATTCAACCTAATGAGAAACTGTAGAATTTAGTTTTTATCACAATACCTACATTTAGAGCAAGTTATTAAGTAAACTTGTGATTGATAGACTAAGCAGAGGGTTTACCCAGTAAGGTTTTGGCAGTGCCGGTTAGCTATGCCTCTATTTGTCTCTCTCTATTTGTAGCTTGTAGCTTCTGATGTATCTTAAGACACGATACTGTTGAGCATGGCCTTCAGAGCTTCTTTATTTAGAACCATGTCAGGCTATATCTTCTGAAGGCGATGAAACAAAGATCTCCCAAGAAATCTGGCTTTGCATTTTGTTGCATTCTGATGGTCTGAATTGCCTACCAGCTCTGATATAAGTTCCCCTCAGCCGGCACTCAAGACGCTACATCTTTGTCTTTGATCCGTTTGTTTTGTTCGGGAATAAGATTAATTTTGTGAGCACACAAGGTCCACCCTGTCCCACCATTCTTCTTCTCCTCTGAGCCTCCACCACAAAAGAAGAAGCAGAACAGAAAGCGTAGTGAGACATCAGAACTCCTGTGCAAACATAGTCCGGCCTAATGGCTTCCCTATCTTCTCCACCCCTCAAATTAGGCCCGATTGTAGCGGCGAGGGAATGTAGTAGCTCACCCTAATGCTAATGCCTGCTAATCCCTAACACATACATAGCCCTCACACTCACTAACATCGGCCAGGGATAATCACCCAGCCACCCAGGCAGCAAGAGAGAGAGTGAGCCAGTGGAGGAATGACATTAGCTTCTATCCCTGGAAACCTTCTGCCGCCAGGTTCTTCCTTATCAAGCAATAAATTGAGAATATGCAAATACTCCTTTGGTGGGATGGACCCTTGCGGGCTTATACGGATTAGAGCTTGTCCGGCCCAGCTCCCTGCTGTGCTAGCACACTAATACAGGTGTTGGCAAATTGTCATTAGCCTCCAGCTAATTTGGCTCCATTCACGCTAGCATTGTGCTAACAGCTCGGTCCATTTGTAGTGATGTTTGCTCATCTGCGGGCGAGTTTCTCTGTACTGTGGTGGGTCCGATATGATCTTCCTTTCAGTCCACATCCTGAGCCGCTCCTGATGAGGCTCTTAGAGCTGAGAGGAACCAAAGGCTAAGGTCTTGCTGGGAGGGCCTGGGCTGGGAAATTCTTGATTTTGTGGTCATGCTCTAATAGTGCATGCTTGTGGGGAGCCTTTGCAGCTTGTCAGAGAACATTTGGCTCGTTTGTCATCCCATATTATGTCTGGTGAAGTTTTGGAAGAAATCTGTATGAAAGTCAGTGAGGACAATTTTTGAGAAACCTGCATATGTTGTGACCCTGGCTTGCTGGTCAGTGCAAGATGACCAGCTAAACAAGCATTGGTTAGTACCAGACCAGCACAAACCAAAGTACATCAGCATGGAATTCATGTTTTTCCATTACGGAACATCAGCCAACATATTAAAAAACTTCAGACTGTTAATTGCTTGTGCATCCTACTGAGCACCAGTTGCTGCGGCAGGGTGTTTCAAATAGGCACGACAAATTCACACATGGGCCAAACCTTCAATTCAAGGCAGTCCAGTAGCTGTGCCATAGGTGCACGAGGTACGACAAAACAGGACAGTTACAACAAAAAATACAATGTAAAATAAATATAATACCGTATATATATATAAAATAGAAACGGAAAAAGTCTTAGTGTGTACGTGAGAGTGATGACAGCAGTGCAATTAACCAGTGTGAACAGTGTAGACCACTACACTTTTGGTAGTGCAAATATGCAGTTGGCAGTGCAAATATGTAATAAAAATCAGTACTATTTACATGTATAGACTGTACACATGCTGTATAAAATAATAATAAGCATAGTATTGTAATAACAGCATAGCCATTATTATATATAGTTAACAGTATAGTTATATATAACTTACAACTGAAGATTAGATCTGAAATAAATATATAATATGATACAGTCTTACAACTGATATAGTGGTGTGGAGTATAGCAGTGTCAGTGTATATAATATGATAGAGTCTGATAACTGATACAGAGAGCCAGAGTATAACAGTGTCTGATAACTGATATAGGTGTCCAAAGTATAACTGTGTCTGATAGCTGATATAGGGGTCCGGAGTATAACATTGTCTGATAGCTGATATAGGGGTCCAGAGTATAACAGTGTTTGATAGCTGATATAGGGGTTCAGAGTATAACATTGTCCGATAGCTAATATAGGGATCCGGAGTATAACAGTGTCTGATAGCTGATATAAGGGTCAGGAGTATAACAGTGTCTGATAGCTGATACAAGGATATGGAGTATAACAGTGTGTGATAGCTGATATAGAGGTCTGGAGTATAACAGTGTCTGATAGCTGATATAGGGGTCCGGAGTATAACAGTGTCTGATAGCTGATATAGGGGTCTGGAGTATAACAGTGTCTGATAGCTGATATAGGGGTCTGGAGTATAACAGTGTCTGATAGCTGATATAGGGGTCTGGAGTATAACAGTGTCTGATAGCTGATATAGGGGTCCGGAGTATAACAGTGTCTGATAGCTGATATAAGGGTATGGAGTATAACAGTGTCTGATAGCTGATATAGGGGTCTGGAGTATAACAGTGTCTGATAGCTGATATAAGGGTCGGGAGTATAACAGTGTCTGATAGCTGATATAGGGGTCTGGAGTATAACAGTGTCTGATAGCTGATATAAGGATATGGAGTATAACAGTGTCTGATAGCTGATATAAGGATATGGAGTATAACAGTGTCTGATAGCTGATATAGGGGTCTGGAGTATAACAGTGTCTGATAGCTGATATAGGGGTATGGAGTATAACAGTGTCTGATAGCTGATATAAGGGTCGGGAGTATAACAGTGTCTGATAGCTGATATAAGGATATGGAGTATAACAGTGTCTGATAGCTGATATAAGGGTCGGGAGTATAACAGTGTCTGATAGCTGATATAAGGATATGGAGTATTACAGTGTCTGATAGCTGATATAAGGGTCGGGAGTATAACAGTGTCTGATAGCTGATATAGGGGTCCGGAGTATAACAGTGTCTGATAGCTGATATAGGGGTATGGAGTATAACAGTGTCTGATAGCTGATATAAGGGTCGGGAGTATAACAGTGTCTGATAGCTGATATAAGGATATGGAGTATAACAGTGTCTGATAGCTGATATAGGGGTCGGGAGTATAACAGTGTCTGATAGCTGATATAAGGGTTGGGAGTATAACAGTGTCTGATAGCTGATATAAGGATATGGAGTATAACAGTGTCTGATAGCTGATATAAGGATATGGAGTATAACAGTGTCTGATAGTTGATATAGGGGTATGGAGTATAACAGTGTCTGATAGCTGATATAGGGGTCCGGAGTATAACAGTGTCTGATAGCTGATATAGGGGTATGGAGTATAACAGTGTCTGATAGCTGATATAAGGGTCGGGAGTATAACAGTATCTGATAGCTGATATAAGGGTCGGGAGTATAACAGTGTCTGATAGCTGATATAGGGGTATGGAGTATAACAGTGTCTGATAGCTGATATAAGGGTCGGGAGTATAACAGTGTCTGATAGCTGATATAGGGGTATGGAGTATAACAGTGTCTGATAGCTGATATAAGGGTCGGGAGTATAACAGTGTCTGATAGCTGATATAGGGGTATGGAGTATAACAGTGTCTGATAGCTGATATAAGGGTCGGGAGTATAACAGTGTCTGATAGCTGATATAAGGGTCGGGAGTATAACAGTGTCTGATAGCTGATATAGGGGTATGGAGTATAACAGTGTCTGATAGCTGATATAGGGGTCCGGAGTATAACAGTGTCTGATAGCTGATATAGGGGTATGGAGTATAACAGTGTCTGATAGCTGATATAAGGGTCGGGAGTATAACAGTGTCTAATAGTTGATATAAGGATATGGAGTATAACAGTATCTGATAGCTGATATAAGGGTCGGGAGTATAACAGTGTCTGATAGCTGATATAAGGATATGGAGTATAACAGTGTCTAATAGTTGATATAAGGATATGGAGTATAACAGTGTCTGATAGCTGATATAAGGGTCGGGAGTATAACAGTGTCTGATAGCTGATATAAGGATATGGAGTATAACAGTGTCTGATAGCTGATATAAGGGTCGGGAGTATAACAGTGTCTGATAGCTGATATAAGGATATGGAGTATAACAGTGTCTGATAGCTGATATAAGGGTCGGGAGTATAACAGTGTCTGATAGCTGATATAGAGGTCCGGAGTATAACAGTGTCTGATAGCTGATATAAGGGTCGGGAGTATAACAGTGTCTGATAGCTGATATAGGGGTATGGAATATAACAGTGTCTGATAGCTGATATAAGGGTCGGGAGTATAACAGTGTCTGATAGCTGATATAGGGGTCGGGAGTATAACAGTGTCTGATAGCTGATATAGAGGTCCGGAGTATAACAGTGTCTGATAGCTGATATAGAGGTCCGGAGTATAACAGTGTCTGATAGCTGATATAAGGATAAGGAGTATAACAGTGTCTGATAGCTGATATAGGGGTATGGAGTATAACAGTGTCTGATAGCTGATATAAGGGTCGGGAGTATAACAGTATCTGATAGCTGATATAGAGGTCCGGAGTATAACAGTGTCTGATAGCTGATATAAGGGTCGGGAGTATAACAGTGTCTGATAGCTGATATAGGGGTATGGAATATAACAGTGTCTGATAGCTGATATAAGGGTCGGGAGTATAACAGTGTCTGATAGCTGATATAGGGGTCGGGAGTATAACAGTGTCTGATAGCTGATATAGGGGTCTGGAGTATAACAGTGTCTGATAGCTGATATAGAGGTCTGGAGTATAACAGTGTCTGATAGCTGATATAGGGGTATGGAATATAACAGTGTCTGATAGCTGATATAAGGGTCGGGAGTATAACAGTGTCTGATAGCTGATATAGGGGTCTGGAGTATAACAGTGTCTGATAGCTGATATAGGGGTCGGGAGTATAACAGTGTCTGATAGCTGATATAAGGGTCTGGAGTATAACAGTATCTGATAGCTGATATAGGGGTCTGGAGTATAACAGTATCTGATAGCTGATATAGGGGTCGGGAGTATAACAGTGTCTGATAGCTGATATAGGGGTCTGGAGTATAACAGTGTCTGATAGCTGATATAAGGATAAGGAGTATAACAGTGTCTGATAGCTGATATAAGGGTCGGGAGTATAACAGTGTCTGATAGCTGATATAAGGATATGGAGTATAACATTGTCTGATAGCTGATATAAGGATATGGAGTATAACAGTGTCTGATAGCTGATATAAGGATAAGGAGTATAACAGTGTCTGATAGCTGATATAGGGATATGGAGTATAACAGTGTCTGATAGCTGATATAAGGGTTGGGAGTATAACAGTGTCTGATAGCTGATATAAGGATAAGGAGTATAACAGTGTCTGATAGCTGATATAAGGATATGGAGTATAACAGTGTCTGATAGCTGATATAAGGATATGGAGTATAACAGTGTCTGATAGCTGATATAAGGATATGGAGTATAACAGTGTCTGATAGCTGATATTGAGATCCGGTGTTACAGGATTATTTTTGACTGTGCTGGGATCAGTTAAACAGTCTGATGGCCTGAGGGACAAAAGAATTCCTGAATTTATCTGTAAAGCAGGACTAAGACAGCTGTCTGCCGCTGAATAAACTCTCTGCCTGATGATGGCGCTGTGCAGAGGGTGGTCACCATGGTGTATGACGGTCAGCAGTTTATTGAGGGTCCTTCTCTCTGCTACTGATGTAAGACACTCCAGCTCAGTTCCCAGCACAGAACGAGCTTTCCTCACCAGCCTGTCTAGTTGACTGGCATCCCTCTTCTTAATGTTGCTTCCCCAACACACCACGGCAGAGAAGAGGACACTGGCTACCACAGACTGGTTGATTATGTTCGTACATCGTACTGAACTCATTGTTTACTCTTTATTTGTGTAATCAGTATAAAAGAGTTGTGAAGAAATGATTGGCACTTACCAAACTGGTGAAAGTGAGCAAAGAGAACGTTTATCATATCAAAATATTTAGCGATGTAATAGAATGTATATGCAGTGGACGCCTTTGGTGTTCAGTGTAAAAGTTTTGTGAAGAAACTAGATGGCATTTGTTCTATTTGCTTATTAGGGGTCACCCTGATAGAAGTTAGCGAGGATTACACTTCCACCACTGTTCACTTCTCCTCTAAACCGGGTTCATGCCACATTTGGGCCAAATACGAAGATGATATTTACTCTTGGTGCAGTCCGGGTTCAGCTGTTATGATGTGCTGTGCTTGTCTGGGCTGTTTTTAATCTCATTTGGCTCAGATCAGTAAAACTGATCAGTTCTGGTATTGGACAAAAAGACTCTGGGCCAGTTCCTGGTTTGTAGATTCGGACTGGACGCAGTGCTACATTTGGCCCCAATCAGGTGCAGTGTACATTTGCTGTCTGGGTCTTGTTGTGTTTAATGTGAATGATTTTTGAGAAAACTAGAACAATCATAAGTTGTTCATTAATGATTAGCGCTCATACTTGAGGATGCTTGGTGAAAGTTATATATACTTATATTTTAAGGTTTAGCAATGAAGCTGGCAGAAAGTCATACTGTGATAATGTATATATACTGCACACATTTATTTTGCAGTTTACAATTTAGCATTGTTTATTTTTGATCTATGTATTCCTCGTGAAGGATTTGGAAGAAAGCTTGCATGGCATTAAGGCAATTCGCTAATTACGTCGGTCTGATGTGGGAAAGAGTCGGGAGGTGAGCGACTTAGCGTGTTCGGAGATGAGAGTTTGAGATGGGTACAAAGCCGCAGCACATAGAACATCGGCAGTTCAAAGAAGTCATTAGGGAAGTCTGGACATGCAACAAAGGAGAGATTTAAACAGCAAACAGAACTAGCAAACACAACTGATGGAGAAGACCAAACACAGATATCTGCTAAGAGGCTTTCTCTTATTATAGTCTTTAATAGAAAAAGAAGTGTTTCTGTCATCACTTTTTCTCCTGGGAAAGTTGGAAGGACTCGAATATACAGGATCATTTATTCTAACATTGAATGTGTAAGTTAGTAGAAAAGCTGTTTATGGTGTGAAAATGATGATGAACTTTAAATTAAACTTTTTTTTGGATTGTAGCAAAACATGTTTCATTGCTTTCCATCAATTCGGTCTAAATGTTTTAAATCTTACTCATCAGCATATTGCAGCAAATGCAAAAAGAACAAGAGCATTCAATTTAGATAATTGTAATAGATATTAATATTTATTATTATCTTAAGCCATTGTTTACACTTTGTACTTTTTAGCCACAATGCACTATAAATGCTTTACCTACCTGCTATGTGTTTTTGTACAGAAAATATAATGAAGAAAAATGCATGTTCATCATCATATTAAGCACTATTATTGACTGCTGCCAAAGTTTGTTATAGTATACAAAAAATAATAATAATAATAATAATAACATAAATTAAATAAATTGTTACACTTTGATATAGTCTTTGTAATGATGGTGAGGTAGTTGAGAGGACTAGCTTTGTTTAGCACTAAAACAAAACTAGAATTTACATAAAAGAAAAGGGCGACTCTCATCTTAAAACAGTGTTTATGGCCAATAGAAATGACCTTAAATGACATGGACTCATATACGGCTGCATTAACCTACACTAAAGTTACGTTTTTTCTTCTTTTGTAAAGTTATCATATCGGCGATACAAGGCTTTGTAATGACTGTGATAATAGAGTCCCCACCCTTTCCCTTGTATTTAGACGCTAACGGCACTCAGTCACGCTTGCAGAAAGTGAAAGCTATGCTGTGTGTACTGTATGTAGTAGGCTGGCCAGATGTGCCACTGTATTCACTTAGTGTTAGCTGATTAGCTGTACCTGCTGGGAGCTAGCAGGGGCCTAACTCCCCCCCTGTGTGTTAGCATGCGCTAATCTGTTTGCTCATTTAATGACCACATTGTTTTGGAAGGCTTGGCAGGAGGGCCAGCCAAAGCAGGTCTGAGAAGGGCTTAGCTGATGGCATTTGGACCGCAAAGCCCATTTGAGCTTCATTGATACTAAACCTGTCTGTGGCCACCAGGACTGCGGCACTTGTTGAAGAGCGATGTTGGGCATCTCAAGGAGATGCCTCTGCTAAAATGGGATGGATAAAATGTTAAATTACACTATACAATAGTGCACTGTTTACATTTGAGGATCCTATTTAGCCCTGAGTCAGCCTTGGACTCAATCTATTGCAATCTATTAATCAGTCTATTACAATGGTATTTAGTACAAGATGTAAAATTAAGCCACTGGTAAAAATAAATTTTTACACTGTCTACATTCTCACCTGTGAAAACAAATACGTTTAGCTAAGTGGTATGCAAAAGTTTGGTCAAATTAAGGAAAAATAAGTAAAACTATATAAACACATTTTAATACGCCCTTAATAATTATTTGCTAAATTTTAAATGTTGAAAAATAGGCATGTGCAATTATTAAATTATTAATAATATTAATTATTTTGTTTTTTTCCCCAATAATAAATATGATTTGTACTGTATGTGACATTTGACCAGGATCAGCATTTCACATTATAAGTGTGACATGTATTGTCTATTTATGACACTGTAAGATTGGTTTGAAATAAAATGAGCCCAAATGTGCCATCGCATGACCTTTTTAATTGATTATAATTAATCAATGAATAGCGCAGGACTTATACATTTAATAGCATTAGACTGTAATTTCCTGTTAGGCACACATGAGCGCTTATCACTGACACCAATGACAAAACATTAGCATTAGCATTATTCAGGATTATTCTGCATTTGAATTGCCCTCTGTCAGCTCCTACAGCCACCCTCACTCTACCCCTGCATGCATTGCCGTCACAGAACAGTCGACTATAAAATGTTTAATGCATTTATTTGACAATGACATTAACATCACCGGCAGGCCCACAGACTAGAGAAAGGCATGATGGGGCATTAGGCCGGCCGCTGTCGAGCCCAGCTGATGCACATATGAAAACCACACAAAAGCCAGCAGTCACGTCTAATTATGTCCCTTTAATATCTTCCCCCCTGTGCTGCTGGGACCGCTGAAGAATTAAGCTCACATTATCGGACAGTCAGTTTTCTGACAGTTGCTTTTGACCGGAGCGGGTGTGGAGCGCTAATTAAGCTAATCCTCGCCCGCGGATCAGCTGGGTTCTGCTCAAACGCTCACCTTCGCCGTCCCTCATTCACTCGTCCTTCCCAGCCCTGTTCACTCCTGTCCCAGACCGAGCAGTGCATGGCCTCCGGTGGGACAACAATGAAGAGCAGATTGTGCTGTCAGGCTCCATTAGCAGCCATCATTAGCATCACACTTAGCATCAGCCGGCTAAGCCCTCTGACTCACTCTGCCTGATTCAGGCGGCCAGGATGTGGCACATGTTGCCCTGTGGTGCAACATTAGCCCTTTATTAAGTGTCTGACATTTAATGTGTTACATGTTTTTAGATGCTGAATTGTAGAATAAAACTATACAATGGTATGCTAAACAAGGCCTAATTTAGCACATCGAAAATACTAACTCTGCTATCGCATAATAGCACTGGAGCTACCTAAACAACCCAGATTATTTACTTTGTACTGTTTAAATGCAGGGCAGAGCTTAAAATGCTTTAATAAATCAAAGCTGGTGTCATAAAAGGCTACATGTGTTCATTAAAAATTCCTCCATTTTTTCTAAATTAAGTATATTATTCTAATTAAGTGCATAAATAAGTAATAAGATAAAAAAACATGTGGTTTGGTGTGAAATGCTCTGATCCATTGAGACGTACCAGTCAGAATTGTTTACAGTGGCGGTGATGAGAACCAGACATCCACCTCTGTATGCTCCCTCACAGAATGTTATAACATCAAAAAAGTTATGAATATGCTGCCTCAGGCCTGAGACATTACAGTATGATAGTTTTAAGAAGGTCTTAGTCTCCTTATGGTGCAGTTGGACATGTTGGTCATTTTGAGGTAAAATAGTATTTTATTTTATTTATTTATTTTTTTCTGATTTTACCCTCAACATTACATATAAAATCTCAGAAGACCTGTTTGCATTCACTGGTGGTTTTCAATTGTAAATATAATGGCTATATTATTGTTGCAGACATTATGACCTCTGGTTCCTATCGTCACCACTGTAAATCAACAATTTCACACCAAACCACTCAGAATGACTTCGTCTACATCTCAGCAACTACATTAAAAAATAATTCTGAACAAAATCTGTGGAATCTGTCATGCCAGCATTAAACTTGAGCATACATATCATAAAGTGGACATTTTATGGTACAGGCTGGAGTTAATTAAATGTATATATGATCATGTGAAAACTGTAAGTTTAAATAACAAATAAATTATGCAATGTGTTTTAACACATACTGTTGTCTGTAAAGACATGCAAATTCATTGATTGGCCAGGTTTGTGTTGTAGAGTTTGTTTATGTTGATTTGCGATTGCCTTTCATTTTCACCTCACACATTTAACTTTATAAACAAACAAAGTTGTTTTGACAGTTTAATCTCTGGCCCTATCCACCTGAATGCATTAAAAAAGCATGTGTTGATTTCAATTGATTGAAATGTATATGCTGACATACTCAAGTAAATTTAATGCAGCATTACTTCTTCAGAGTACTCCATGTATTTTCTAAGCTTTTAACAGTTTTAATGGTTTAATAGTACATGCATTACAACATAATCTCATATAACAAATCGAACAAAGGCTTGTCACTGTTTGAACAATTTTACTTTTTTTATTATAAAACCCCAGCTGTCTTTATATTGTGTAAATATTTCATAATTAAATAATTCTCCTCAAAAAGTGTTGATAAAAACCAAATAAATCTAAACGAAATTAATACAAATTTCCACTGATTATTAGTCCATATAAAGATACATTTAATAATATATCCGTGTAAAGACACGCATATATTTATTTATTGCTGTGTTGACGTATAATCACATTTAAATGGAATTTTCACCATTTTTCCCAATTTATTCGTAAATCAGTGGTTGAGATATAAACAGAGTTATTCAGAGTAGTTCGGTGTGACATGGTTGATGGTAGAGAGTCAGACTCAGGCCAGTTCTATAGCACTAATGACTGTTTGCAGCTGTACTGTTTAATTATGTAGACCTTTTGAACAGTCTGTGGAATTCTCCTTTAATACATGGAAGTACGAGAGAGATTGTTGTACAACATTTCATTATATATTTTGTCTGTATAGTATTTCTTAAACAGTTGTCACTTTGTTGCCCTCTTGTCTTCTGCTGTTTCATTATATACAATACAGTACTATATAATCTCATGCAAAGTTGTAGTCAGATTAGAATTTGTTGATTGTGTTTATTTACTGTATGCCACTTGCTGGAAAAAGTTATGTTTAGAAATACTGCAGTAAAATGTTAAGCTCATATAACAAAATCAAGCTGTTTCTGACATTTAAATATTCTGTCCTAATGTGACAAGTGTCCAGCCGAAGGTGCTGAAAAGCTCCCCTGGTCCTCAGTCTCTATCACTGTATGATCGAAGCGGAGTCACAATGACTCGGCATGTGTGTATGACAGCGGCCTACACGTGGCCATTTCCCCTCCACAGGCGGTCGGCCCTGGACAATAGGAACCCATTAGGATTCCACTCAGCGCTAATTAGCGGCCCTTTCTCCGCAGGCTCCTCCGCTGCTCACCTCAGTGGCCCTGTTCCAGCCAGGCCGCAGTGTTCGAAGGCCTTTTGTCTTTATCTGCATGTGGGATGCGGATTGGTCTTCCCTTTCTTTCCTTTTCCAATAATGGCAAAAGAGCAGCTTTTCAGGAAGAGACTTTAAGTTAAAAAGCCAGCGGGACAAAGATTCATCCACAGCATGGAGAAGTCTGCCTCTGCAGTGCGCCGTTTTTAAAGGAGACGACTGACCTTCACTCATTCTGCATGAGCTCCAACCTACAATGAGATATCGATCTGCTAAAGTCTTCAGAACGTGTGATTGATTCAGTTAAATCTAATAAAGGTTTATCTTCTTTAAAGAACCGCCCCTCCCCTCCTGCCAACCCCCAAATGTAGTTGATCAGCCATGTCATGCTTTGGCTTTTTTTGGTTTCAGCACTGGAGCTACTCCTCCAGTTAGCACAGTTCATCGCTAAACCAACACAGATCTACCTCAGTATCTACACAACTTTTTTACCAGACTTGGTAAAGTAATACAACAAAGCTGCAATAACTCATGTATAAAAATCTGGAGATATATATTCTCACTGTTTCCTGTATCTGGTTCATTGACATGCTCTTTTGGAAGCATATGAAACAAGCTGGCCTCTGACTGAACATCAGTAATTCAGGAAACTGACAAATGTTGAAACAAGTGGCAGAACAGATGCACCGTGGTGGAGCCTGGAGTTCCACTTGGAATTATGCTAAGCGGCCTGTTGGCGGGTACACCCAAGGCCGTCATGTCAAATCTATGAGCCTGGGACAGAAATACAAAGAAATACAAATACAGTAGTCAGTAGTCAGAATGTGTCATTTTCAGTAAAGTTATGAATATGTTGGTTAGAAGAACACAGGTTTGGTTCTCTTGGTTTTTTAGGTGAAAAAGCAGATGTTAAAATGTAAATGATACTTACCTTGTGTCATATTAATCTTCCAGCTAATTTTGAATTAATAATATCTAATATAAATACAATTAAACATTTCTTATAAAATGCTGCACTTAACTGTTCAGGTGAGCAGCTTGGTTGACAACTTTCTGTCCAACACTCCTAGTCTGCTCCACCCCTCATACAGAACTTAGATAATTATCCAGCTTTTATGTGACACTAACTAGATGAACACAATCATAGATGAACAGATGTGTAGATGGAAGGACACAGTCATGTGTGACGGAACAGACGAATGCAGGAGCAGACGCAGGACCAATGTTGGTGTATGGGTAAACAATTAAACTAGTAAAAGCCAGCTACAGGCAGGGGTCTTGCTAGTTTTGGGTTATGCTGGGTTTGCTATAGCTGGCTAAGTTCCTCTGACTGTTTGGAAGGGTGTGGCAAAAGACATCGGCCTCATAACTGTTTAGGAACTGCTTTTGGAAGCGCTACCAGAGGTTAGGATGGTCCAACTTACAAGCAGAGGAGAAGAATATGGTGAAATGTTTCAGCCGTTTATTAGACTTTGGGAAAGTGTTCATCAGACATACTTTGAAAATATATTTTATTGCTCAGAGAAACAAGCTCCCCTTTATTAAAAAGTAAACAGATTTAGGTTTCTTGGAACTTGGGAATATTGAAGTAAGATATAGTATGTAAACATAGTTTATGTTTAAAAAGCTTCCACTCACTTCTTACTCTATATTATCCCATATATTAAAGTTGCAAAATACAGACTGTTTTCAATTCATAGTTTTTTTCTGATGTCTTAAAAACCAACTCATTTTCATATACATAGGCCTACCTGTACGTTAACAGCACTTTTGTCACCCACTCTCACCGAACTTATAATGTTTTAGCCTGTTTTTTTTTTATGTATAGCCGTCTATAGATAAAATATATAATAAATATATAAATATTTCTTTTTAAGGGATAAAGATAGGTGGGAAAATAGTAAAAATAGCGAATGGTAATATGAAATAGTAAAAATAAATTATGACTTGTTATGGTATATAACCTCATTCAGTCATGAGTAAATGTAATGTCATGTAAAATGGGTAAATACAACATCAGTGAGGATGAATGGTAGGGAGCATATAGCCCTGTGAGTGGCTTCTGGTGACTGAGCGGTGTTTCAGCAGGAGGCACTGCCCCCTTCTGGTAGAGAAACAGAACGACACGGTTCTCGAGGAAGTCTCAGGTTTGATCTAAAATAGATATTTTTAAAATAAAAAACACACACTTTGACAGCTTGTTTGTTCTATAGCAAATCCGCAGAGGCAGTTGTTTAAAAACTATATCTTATTATATTGGTAATCATGACATTAATTAAACGTATTGTTTATTATTGGAAAATCACAGAAATACATGCACATACTGCCTGATACATATTATTAGAGAGAGAGAGAGAGAGAGAGAGAGAGAGAGAGAGAGAGAGAGATCAGCCAGACTCATCTGACCAGTTTGTGTTTATTCCGTTGTATTATGTCTCCAGTTAACAGCGCAAGACTCACTGCGCCTGCGCAGACTCGGCAGCTGGAAGCAGGAAATGAGAAGGGAGACTGAAGGTGTTACGAGAGCGTCTCTGCTTTTCACACCGAAACTGTAATGATTTTATTAGAGAGCAGCTGGAGCAGCGTTTTCAGTCTCTTAGCTGCTTTCGTCTTGGTGCTCGCAGTGATTTTTCAATACACGGACAATTCAGAGACAGCGGACTATCCGAGGTAGAGGCTGTGTTGTGTTTTGTTTCGGGGTTAAAAGGTGCTGCATGCTGATTTATAAAATACTCAACCGCTTTATAAGAGACTGCGCAGTCTCGTTCACTGCTTTACACTGCCTGGCCACTTTATTGGAAACCCCCAATTTGTGCTTTCACTAACTGGCCAAACAGCTACCCTGTGTTTCTATTTGCCGGCCACTTGTGCTTCCACTTACTGGCCACTTTGTGAGAAACACCTACATTGTGCTTTCACTCGCTGGCCACTTTATTAGAAACAGCTACCTTGTGCTTCCACTGGCTGGCCTCTTGAATAGAAACACATACCTTGTGCTTCTACTAACTGGCCACTTTATTAGAAACACCTACTTTGTGCTTACACTGGCTGGTCACTTTATTTAAAACATCTACCTTTTGCTTAAACCTAGTGGCAATTTTGTTAGAACCAGCTACCTTGTGCTTCCCTTTGCTGGCCACTTTATTAGAAACACCTACCTTGTGCTTTCCCTTGCTGGACACTTTATTAGAAACACCTACCTTGTGTTTACACTGGCTGGCCACTTTAATAGAAACACATACCCTGTGCTTGCACTAACTGGCCACTTTATTAGAAACACCTACCTTGTGATTCTACTCACTGGCCACTTTATTAGAAACACCTACCTGGTACTTCCACTCACTACAGCTACAAGGGTCTCTGTTTTGTGTTCCAAAGGATGGATTTGGCAGCAATGGAGGACAGCTTCAAACAAAAGAATAAAAGCTGCTTCATTCTCGGTGCGTCTGGAGAGACAGGAAGAGTGCTCCTGAAGGAAATTGTGCAGCGCAATCTTTTCTCCAAGGTTACTGTAATTGGACGACGGAAGTTGACCTTTGAGGATAAAGGCTATGACGATGTGGTAATTATGTCAGTTACTTTGTTTTCATATATGTGACAGCATATATAAAACACAGGTTTGTGTTACTAGGACCTGTGGCCTGTGATTGAGCTGTGTTTTTTGTTTATTAAGGTTCAGGAGGTGGTGGATTTTGAGAAGCTGGAGGACTACGCTGCAGCCTTTCAGGGCCATGATGTCGGATACTGCTGTCTCGGAACAACCAAAGCCAAAGCAGGAGCTGTGAGTGAATAATACAGAAGACCATTCATCTGAACAGAATGAAGTCATTTACATTGTTGGCCCATAACATGATGTTTTTTTAAAGATATTATGAAAAACTGATTGCTTCTTTGGAAGAAGAGTTTGATGTAGCCTGCACAAAAAGTTTCAGCCCAGATTTATTTATTTATTTATTTTCATTGAAAACAGTTCTTTTACATGTATCTGTTTATTTAGTCTGCCCTACCCATTTACACTGAAGTTATAAAGAGTGTTTCAGCCCAGGCGGCTTATTGAATAAATGCAGGGCAGGCGGTCTACATTCGCTTTTTTACATTAATTAATTTTTAAAAGGTGCAGTAACAAGAGACTTGCAGAGTTCAAATCATTTTGATATTTAGTATGGTAATTTTATTTACACATTTTTTTGTTTTATTGCCTAAAATTAGTGTCCAAAGTTAATGGAAATGTGATCAAATGTTAACTAATGTTGTTAAATGTTGCAGGAGGGCTTTATCCGTGTCGATCATGACTACGTTCTGAAGTCTGCAGAGCTCGCCAAAGCCGGAGGCTGCACACACTTCCACCTGGAATCTTCTAAAGGAGCTGACAAAGGCAGCAGCTTCCTCTACCTGAAAACCAAGGTTTAATAGGTTTAACAGCACAGGCATCACCCTGGGGCTGTTACTTACGTGGATCAAACATAGTCTTGTACTAGCTGGCAAGTCCTGTGATATTTTGCTTGGTTTAGGCTATTTAAGCTTACTGGGTTTCTGAAATGCAAAGTCTCTCCAGCCTATTATAAATTAATATTATGTACTTTGCGTAAGCTGGTCTAGGGTCAGGCCGTAACAGAAATTGAGAGTGGGTTCTCTCCCCTGACCTCTGCCAGACCAAACACTGTTTAAAACCAACAAATGAGTTACAAGATGGGACAGTGGCTTCAGGGACGGGCAAAACAACTAAAGTTAGAAATCTAACTAAACTTAACACAAAGTAAACAAAAATACACAAAACTACCCCTAACAGGGGAAAAGGGTAGTTAAACAAAAGGCACCCATCCCCTACGTTCCATAGAGATTTTATAGAATCTAACAAAGCTGTTGCTTAATGTAAAAATGAAAAGGAGAAGGCTGGGCTGGTCTGGGCAGAAGTTTTTCCAGGTCAGGTCAAAGGAGAGAACCCTGAACGTCTCCCAAGATGGCCATTTGACGAAGTTTTATACCACCAGGCGTAGTTAGTGGACCTGCACACAATGTCAGACCCTTTTTTTATTATAATTAATACATGTTGCTTTGACTAATGATCATGTGTTGAAAACACACATACTTTATTCATGCACAACATTCCACAGTGACCTTTACCTTTGGTGTTTTGCAGGGACAGGTTGAAGCAGATATAGCAGAGCTGGACTTTGAACGCTACTCCATCTACAGGCCTGCGTACGTCATTACAGCTTAACTTCTTCATTTGTTTTTCACTGTTTATCATGAAGTGCATGAATCAACCAAAGCTGGATTTTAAGATGGACTGGAGTATAAAATTAACCCCGAGTACCTGTGACTTGTATTAGTGTTAATATAAAAAATGGATACATTGTTTGATATATTTTACTGTTTTTTTTTAATCCCAGGTATAATAAGTTAACAATAAATGCATGTGTTTTTTTGTTTGTAGTTCTATACACCAAAAAAAAGAATAATGTGAATAAGATTAAATAATTATATAGTATATAAATTTGCATTGTCCCAAAAGTAATGAATCTTAACTGACATAGTATAAACTTTGCTTTCATTTTCATTATGCTAGCAGGAAGTTATGTACGTTATTGTTATTAATATTATTTTATGTCTATAGTACATTATATTCTTTTGTTCTAAGCTCCATTTTACATTTTTATTTATTATTAAGGTGTTTGTGCTGTTGTTGCTTGTTGGTTTTGGAGGTAAGTAATTGTTTCCTTGTTTGTTTGTTCTGTTTTAAGGGTCCTCCTGGTGGATAGGCAGGAGAGCAGGCCAGCTGAGTGGATGGCCCAGAAGTTTTTGGGTACATTTTCCTCCGTTTTTCCCACAATGTCGATCCGCATCACGGCTGTAGCCCGAGCCATGGTGGTCAACACGCTCACTGATGGAGAGGAAAAAATGGAGATTCTTGAAAACAAAGCAATTTATAACCTTGGGAAAATAGGAGAAAAACAATGACCTTTCATGACCTTTAATTGTGTGTAATTATAACGTTAAATCGGTGCTTCAGAAAGGGATGTTTTGTGACGCCTATTATAAATTGCATTTTGTTTTGTTTACAGATTAAAAATTTTGCACTGCCTTAAACTGATAAGAGGGATATATCTGCTTGTCTCTGGAGAGCCTATATTTGTGCTTGTCATTGTGGACTTTAAGCTCTTCTGCTGTTTTATGTTTTTAATAAATCAGGAATGCAAAAAATATGAGCATATAAACCTGATATATAACAAAAACATTTTCGTCTTTCAGTTTCTGACAAAATATAAGAATGTCTGTTGGTCTTTATGATGTGTGTAAATTTCATGCTGAATGTAACAAAATAATTACTGTCTGAATATAATGAATTACATTAAAAATAAAGGATTTTTTCCTTCTTTAATATTATTTTTTAGAGATAGGAGGTTTTGCTTTGAATAAAGGAATATGTTAATGAGCACATACTGTTTATTGAATACTGTGGCAGCTGGGCTGGGTTTAAACATGATCTATCTTGTGATTGGTTAATTCTTAACGTCCTGTTTATCTGCTAAACTGACAACACCTGTTTTTAGCCAATACCTGCAATTTCAGCTAATTCAGTGACTAATGGGAAGAGCATGTGATGTTCAGAGGTTATAGATAGGGGTCAGACATTCTAAATGTTTTCCAACAGTTTGTGGAGCCTCTTAGAGAGTTTGTATAGTGTCTTTTGCTTTCTGGAAATGAAATGAAAATGTTATTTCCTGGATATCATTTAAGGTAACACAGAATCAGTACAATTAACATCATGCTTTTTAAAAATTAGATCAATAATGTTGTGTTGGATTCTCAGGGTGTGTTTGCTGTGTTCATTTATGGTGGCTGCTGTGAAGAGTCCTAGGGAAACAAAAGGTAATATACATGATATACATACAGCATCCACCTTGGTATGAAGAGTAGGAAGAGCAACGTTTTTCCTCTAAATACACTGCTTAGGTTTCATGGAAAATTCTATTGCAATTTCAGAATTTTGACATGGATGGTTAAAAAATAAACAAAATGATCCGTAGTGGTTTGGTAGGAAATGGTGGGAGTCAAATTTTTTCACATTGATGGTGATAGGAACCAGACATTCCCTTCTATAAACTCCTTTGTAGAAATCTATTGTGTTAAATAGTTATGAATACACTGCCTGATTTGAGACATTGTTTGATGTTACCTTTAAGAAGGTCTTGGTCTGCATTTATGGTGGTGGGATACATACAGGGTGGTGGAAGGAACAATGGTCCCCAAAGAAAACTTATTTTCAAATTTCCTGCTATTTTACCATCGAAACTTTTGTAGGGCCACTGGTGGTTCTGACAGTTAATAAAATGGCTTTGTGTTATACACATAATGACCCCTGGTTCCCATCACCACCACTGTTTCTACAATAAACCATTTAATACTAATCTTCTTAACATTGTTTAAATCGTTTTTACAAAATATTTTTTAAATAGTCTTTTGAAATCCATTTTATTATTTATTCAGTGACTTATATCACCAATTCCCTTCAGCTGACTGCTGTGGCTCACCTAAAGACCGAATTGACTGGGGGATCAAAGACACCAACTCTGCTCCTCCGAATGAAGCCTTTGAAAGGCTGTTCCCAAGAGATAGTTCTCTGAAGAAAGCTCAGCTGGTTGATTTTGGGAGCATTTATCAAGCACACAAATCCAGGTGGTCTAGCAGCAAGACTGTTTCTACAAAAACAGTGAAAACTAGCCAACCTGAGCCATCAATGTCTATAGTTAAGACAACCAGGAGCCAGACTGTACATCCTAAATCTGCTTTGACTGATGAATTCTACAGTAATGCTAAACCAGAGATCAGTGGAGTTGATCAAAGCAGAAAGACTTTCACCATTCCATTTGAAGGATTTACTCAGACGTTTGGTCAAATTCCTCCTACAAAATGTAGTCAAATAAACCAAGGCATACCCAAGCAAGACCATGTCCATCCAGCGCCAAACAGTTTCTTGAGCTCTTCTCAGTTACTGCAGAGTGATGCTAAGCAACTGTTCCTGCATACAGAAATGGACAGCAGGGGATCTAAAAACTATAATTTACCAAAGATACACCAAGTTTCTAATCAAATAGAGGCTTCCTCATACATATACAACACTGAAGACCATCCTGGAGGAGCCTATGCTAACCACCCAGGCTTCAGTGGAATCCAGGATGCTAAAGTTTCTGGTATAACTAGTGAAGGATATGCCCAGTCCACCTTTATGTATCTAAAGCCTCAAACCAGTAAATCTACACCATCTCCCCTCAGGTTTGGTAGTAGCCAAATGCAGTCTAATTATTTGGCCAGCGATGGTGGCGCAACAGATGGCAGACAACCTGCAGTTAACCATTTTAGAGCACATAAAGCCTGGAAAACACCAGGCCATCGGCAACTGCCTGGGACAGTACAAAAAGGCATTGGGCCCCGTTCGTTCCCACAGTATAAGGGTGTATCTCATGGCTATGCCAGCAAAAGGAGGAACCCTGTGGTGGGAAGTGATGGGGCACATCATACAGGGTTCACCTTCAGATCTTTACAGCGAGATAAGCTTGTCTACAATGAAGTACCCAGACCTTTGAACCTGAGTGTTGAAGGAAAGTTTAAACCTTTCCACATGGAGACATTCAAAGAACAACCTGTCCTTGGAAAAGGGGTCTCAAAAAGAGGTAAAATAAGAAGTTTGTCATTTGTGGTTTAAATAAAAAGATGGGTAATATCATTTACAGTTTCCTACCTTATGCACAATGTCACCTAAAACATATTTTGGATCAGTTTTGTGTAGTACCACCCAGCATTCTGAGAAGATTACATTTGAAATAAAGAAAATTATAAGCTTAATGTCTGGAAAACTGACAACTGGAGTCTTAAGATTGCTTCCATGCTGAAGGTACTAAGTTAATGAGTAAAGGAAGATTATATATTGCATGGTGGTCACTGCAGGCCTAAATCCTTATACTTGTCTCAAATTTTGTAAATTTAACTTGCTCATGTGGGTTCTTCAACGGTATGACTTACTTTGTCTGTTTTTATTGATAAATGTACTTGATGGGATCATTAACCCCCATGATTTGGCCCTAGAAAGAAGTTTTCCCTTTTTAGTACACATTGTAGCTAAAACTGAAGGCAACTTTAGGTACCACATGTGTCTGTACTCATTGATTACTTTTGGGGAATGGGGTAAATTATTTCTTTTTTATGGTAGCATGGCATACAGTTAATTTTGGCATTAACACTGTATTTTTCTCTTTTTTAAAAGGTCTTCATTATTCTGATCTGAGGAACCTTTGGAAAAGCTTGGTCAATAAATGATCTATATGTTTCCCTAAGTGTTACACTATGTTCCTTTCATTAAACATCTGTGAAACTGCAATATTAGCCAAGTCATTTAAGTACATCAGGGTATGGAATTTGTACAGCTGGTTGGAACAATGTCAGTGTAAATAAAGTACCCATTTTATCTCAAAGGCACTGATGGTGAGTAGGTCTATTTACAGTTTGATAGTTGTAGTCACTTACATGTTTTAATTTAGTCCAGATAATTTTATCAGATGTAGCTCAAAATGGAGGCCAGTGGATTGTTTTCATGCATTTTAATATAACATAGTCATTATGGCTAGAAGAATGGGTTTTTTGGGGAGGTGGGCTAGTGCACTATAGACCCCTGTAGTGTGGCCTAAGCTTTTATCCTTAATGGTATTTTTTCCTTAAATTACTTTTACTTTTATACTTGAAGTAGTTTTGAAAGCAGTACTTTTACACTTTTACTGGAGTAAAAAGCTTCAGTTGATACTTCAATTTTTACAGAAGTATTTTTAAACCCTAGTGTCTATACTTCTACCTGAGTAATTACTGTGAATACTTTTGACACCTTTGACTACAGGACAGATTGCCTCCCTGCTTTCCATCAGCATGGCTACTGAACATTTGCACTGCCACTAATCTTACAAGTTTTAGATTTAAAATATTAACAGCATATGGCTTGCCCATTTGGAACTGACTGGTAATTCATTCCAAACAATATAACATAAAATGCTAACTCTGCTAATGTTATTTTACCTTAAAAAATAAACTAAAATCAGTTTTATATACAATTTAATGGTAAGTATGCTATGTAAACTGACTATGTTGGGATAGATGCACATTTGTTTTTAAATACTGCCTGACTCATGTAATAGTGGGTTTATGTAAAATAAATGCTTATCAGTTTGATAATATTTTATGTGTCTAACGTTCCCTCCCCTCCATCACTCTTTTTCATGCACAAGAAGACATTATTGTGAAAAGACAAGTAAAAAAAGCATGGATGTCTGAAGAACACATCACTTTGTACCTCAGTTGAATACAGCAGCTTACATTTACATTACATAATAAATGGACCAATAGAAATGTTTCAAAAATCTGGTTCAATTGACTTACATTGAAAGTAAAGACAGTTTTTGTCCTCTCCTGTAAAGTTGCATTTTTTGGAAATACTTGTTTTTCATTGGACAGCAAAGATGTCCTGGTAGATGTAACAGAAGTGCATTTTTATTGATTTTTATTTTTCTGCATCACTTGCATACAACAGTCGCCATTTATATTGTGTGATAATGTAATGGTTAATGGACCAGTTGAAATGCTCCAAAATAATTTGGAAAACATTCTGGTTCTATTGACTTAAAAGCAAGATTTACAATAAAAGTAACGTATGTTGTGGCTCCCTCCAGGAAAGTAGCCATTTTGGAGATACTTGTTTTGTTTATTTTGGTTAAAGGTTGCATTATATGTCTCAAAATCTCAAAAACTCGTGTGTTTTAGTTGTAAATACGACTTTGTTGGCCAATCGAGCGCATTTTACAAGTTTCCGACACCAGAGCATCAGTAGGTACCGCAAGGTCAGCACACCGCGCGCACAACCAAACGTTTCAAATTTGAAATGCAACGGTTGAGCCAACGGTGAGCTGAACCGTTACAGCCGAGGAGGGTACTGAATGTCAATTTAACGTTAGTTCTTGTTGCTGTTGATTCAACACTTGCTCGAAAACATAGTTTAACCAACAAATCAACAAAACATAAAAGATTAGTTCGGTAAACAACTTACATTTCTGGTGATCTAGCAACGTTTAAAAACAGGTACGTGCATCTTAACACGGTTCAGTACTAAGGTCATTTGGGTTAAAACAGAGCGGTAAATTGTGTTTTTTTTGTGTTGCTGTGGGTAATTTCAGTGGTAATAAGTGTTACATTGGTTGTAACAGCTCTTAATTTTTAAGGTATATCTGCACACGCCAGGTTTAGAAAACAGCTAACGTATGTTACTCAAGTAAAATCGTGAGCTTTCTTTAATCGATATGGTAAAATGAATTCGACGTACCTCCGAAAGGACAGCTTCGGAGGTAAATTACTTTCTTTAAAATTAATTTAAACCTAACAACGTACACTAGTGGTAGTTTCGATTACAAAGAAGTCGATTCTTTCGTTGGAGTCGACTCTTCGACTCTATAGATTCCGTGCATTTCACAGGACAGTCTGGCGGAGGTGAGTGTAATACTATTTTATTTAAATATGTGTTCCACCTTAAAAAGTGCTCCAGTTACATTATGGTAACGTCGCCACTTAAGGTGGACTGGAGAAGCTGGCAAATCTGAAGTGGATTTCCGTCATACCGCTACTCAAAAGTGGTAAAAGTGCGTTTAAAATAGTTCAATTTCTATAACGTACACATCATGGTAATTATAGTTGACTAGCATAACAGTGTCAAAACACAACATACGCTGGTTTTGATGGTAACCAGTTTAACTTAATTTGCTGCTGACCAGCAGAGCAGCATCCAAAACATATGGTGTATTGGTGTCTGCTAGGTTTTTTTGGTGTTGTTGCATGTATTAATTTATTATTATTTATTAAGGCCTTTTGTTGAGAAACCCTTTGCATCGGTCTGAAAAAAAATCACATACACACATAAGAAATAACTAGAATTATTTCGTAATTTATGCGGCCTGATGGACAATATTTACTGCATCGCCTGTTCAGAAAAATTGCTTTTGCAAGTGTTAGGGTGTCCCATGTGGTCGCATCACACAACAGCAGCTTCAGCGCGACCCGGAAGTATCTTAGTAGTCAGCATGGCGGAGCCCACAGACACATGTGAGAAAGCAGGGATGCTGCATTATCTGTTTACTACAATTTTCACCTGAATTGCGATCCGAAGAACCTTTAACCTTTATTTAATGTTTTACTCATATATTTTGGTGCTCGTTCATTTAAACCTGGCTCCGTGGTGTTTTGAGCGTTTTTAGTAAAGCTCAGTGCTGCTGTTACTGTGTTTAAATCTTCATGCTATTTTATAGTTTGAACTTAGGTTTATGGTTGCTTTGTGGCTACTGACTTCTGTGATTTCGCTAGCTTTCAAATGTTTAGTTTTCTGTTGTTGTCTGCCAGATTATTTGCTTGAACGTTGTTGTTTTGCTGTTGTATTTGGAGTATTCATGTTGTTTTCTGGTTTTTTTTTAACCTGATCCTGTGTCAAAGTTTTCCGTCCACGTTTCATGTGAGAATCGGTAAAGCTTTGATGTTTCTGACTGTTTTTGTGCAGATGATGAAGTGCCTGATCTGTCCCTCAGTGAGGGTGAGGATGATGATGATCATAATGATGAACAGTGGCAGTGGATGGAGGAGGAAGCAGATGGTGTGTCAGTGTCCTGCCTTTTTTGTCAAAGGTAAAAAATGTATAATGATTTTACTTGACTCAAATGTACACATCAGTTTCAATAGAATAAAATGTTTAGTTTACTTTCTAAAAGTGAGTAAACTGAAAACTGTAACATGACAAATATGTAATAACTAGTAATGAAAGGATGCTGTGATATGAAAGTAAATATAGTAATATAGTACTGAATTCTATCACTATAGTCCAGGACACACATCATATCACTATAATAAGACGATTCTTTGCAGCTGGCCATTAAACCAAAAAAAACGTTACGTGAACACATCGGAAAACTCAAAATTCATGCTACGGCTTTTTTAAAACAAGAAGTCACGTTCCCTGAACATAAACATATATTCTCGAGAAGATGAAGTAGATTTAAGTCCTTCATTTTATCGAGCAGGTAGTTGTTTTATGTATGTGTTTTGTTGCATCTTGTGGTTGCTCTGTTAATGCTACTTTCTTATTTCTAATCTTATTTCTACTTTATACGCCAATCTGAGAAGTCAGTGTGTGCTGTTTACATGTCCACTTTCATAATCAGATACCCGCATAAATTATATTATGATCGGATTATTAAGTGTATGTAATTGCACTCATTGTCTGTTATGTTTTTCAGGTCCCTAAACTCAGTCCCTGAAACTTTCCAACATTTTCAGTCAGACCATGGTGTGAACATCCTGCAACTGGTGAAAACTCACAGTATGTGAACAATTATTTAAATAGTTAATTGGGCTATTAACTTGCTTATGGAGTGTTTATGGAATTTATTTATAATAATTCCTCACTAGGGCTGGATGACTATGGATACATAAAGATGATAAACTACATTAGAACTGTGGTAAGTCTTTTTGTCACTTTTTTCTTTACAAAAAATATTTAATATCTGTAGCCTGTGTATTTCCTTAGAACAGTATGTAGCAATCATTTGCTATCAGTCATAGAAACCTTAGGGTGGAAGATATGTTAATGTTATCGTGAGACATTTTGTCACAATAAAAAACTGTACATCTAGTTTGTACCAAACATAACACTACTGATTTGGTTGTGTATTTTGTCTATTTATACCAGAAATCAATCTTAACATCAACCAACCATTCAACCTAAATATCCAGTCTTGTGGCCTAATATTTTTCTGACCTTTCCCAAGAATGAAGTCATGCTTTTGTTTTTATGTTATGTTTTGTAGAAGTGCAATGGAGAGACATTGATTGTTTTAGATGGTGATGCTTTGCCATGGGACAGTGATGAGTACATGAAGCCAGCTTTGCCTGATGATCCTCTACTGCAGATCGGTACGGAATTTTTTTTTAAAACAGACTAAAGAAATAAGTTTTTATATTTAACCTTTTTGTGGGTTATAATTTAACTTTTTAGGGCTTAGTCCTCAAAGATCACTTTTCAGAAGCCATCCCATAAATGTAAACTTTCAGGAGGATCTTGATGACTTAATGAGCAAACATTCTCTAGTTTATAGTTAACAATTTCTTGAATCAGCCTTGATCTGAGGTGTTTTGTAATGTCCTGCAGATTTAGAGGAGCTATTGGAAGGTGAATTGGCAGTTGATGCTGCGGCAAACAGTCAGACTGAAGCTTTGCACCAGAGGGCTCGTAAGGCAGAGGAACGAGCCGCACGCTCCGAAGAGGCTCTGGCTCGCGCCATGGAAGACCTGCAAAAGCTCAAGTGAGTTTCACTTTCACAGGGAATGGAGGCCATTTCACACATACAAAAGAATATATCACTCCCTGCTTGCGGAAAGCTAATGTCTTGCAGAGTTAACAGCAACACTTGCTCTAAGAGAATTTTTTGTTCTGTCAGTTTTGTTTATACATTAAATAGCTTTAAGGTAAACAGTCATTTAGAGTGGCTTGGTGTGAAATGCACTGTTCTAGAGTAACTTGCCAAGTTATATTTTTCAAAGTCATGGTGATAATCAGATGTCCACCTCTAAAAGTTTCCCCACAGAACATTAATGCAAGAAATGTTTTTGAAAATGCTGCATGGTGTTTAGAAAAGATTAAATCCTATTTTCCCAATCCACTCATGGTGCAAGGGTGCATAGAGGTACCAGCGATTGGGAGGGGAAACATGATTTTAGCACATTTTGCTCTGATAAAGTTTACTTGGAGTGTTTGATTATAGGACTAAAGTGTGTATTTTTGGTGTGTTAGGTGTTTTGGCCTACTTAAAAAGAGTAACATGGATCCTTCCGTAATAAATAATTGTAGACCAATTTAAAACCTTTTTCAGGTAAGGTCTAAAAGTTTTTTTTAAACTGTTGCATGCATCTGTAATATCAAACATATTAGATGAGAAGATTTAATCAGGTTTTCATTATAGTCAGTACTGAGACAGCACAAGTTCCTGTTGTCAGTGACCTTAAGCTTTGCAGTGAGGCACAAAATCCTTCAGTTCTAGTCTGCTTGGTTACTCATAAGATTCCTAACCACTGTCTTGAATACGGAGTCTTGGGGACAGATAGTTTAATTTATGGCTGGGTGATAAAACGCTAGCAAAAGTTATTGCCATATAACTTTTCTTGATGAAAATATAACAAAGTTATGATAAATGTTCGATATAATAGACCATTCTCAGACTTCGCTTTGCAAGAAAGCCTTGGTGGGATTTTCCACTGCAAGAAAAGCAACACTGCTTTGTAATCACCACCAGAGGGTGCAGTTTTATGACATGGTCTGACTACGAGTGTGAGAGGGAGAAAGTAAGAACTAAAACTTTGGGGTGGTTTAAATTGGAGGATTGTCAGTCTGTTCTCCTACAAGCAAATGTGAGTTACAAGATAGGTGGCATAACTATACTGTTCTAGAACAAACTTTAATAGCGTTAAATCAACTACAGAAAAAGTGCTCTGTATTTTACCGCAATCATATTTTAGTATTAGTGCGTTTCTAGGCAACAAAGTTAAAGGATTATATTTATGCTAGTTACAGCACTAATTTAGACTCGGGGCTGTTGGGAAAGTGGACGAAAGACAGCATTTTAGGCTAGTTGTTTTTAGCTGCTGGCAGCCCTAGATTGATGTTATTGTAGTATACTACAGCATCAAAAAAAGGCAAAAAAGTAAGTGTTTGTGTACTGTGATATGCTGTGACATTGATGTGATAATAGTAAAAGAGTATTGGCATGTGATCCATAACTGATGTACTGAGCCAGCTATTGTTTGCTGTTTGTACCAAGTTGAAGTTGTTGAAAAACCTGCATCCAAATAACCTAGCACTTTACACCAGACTAAAAATTATCTATTTTTTTGCCTGTTAAAACAGCTGACCTGGAAAACTAGCTTTCTTCCTCTATCACATGACAATTTGTTGGCAAGTGTTTGTCATGTTCCGACTACAAAAAAATGTTTAAAGCCACAGTTAAGAAATCCTAATAGTTAACTTGCAGTCAGGAGCAACAATGAGCCTAAATATATGAATAATGATTTGACATTTGTTGTAATAATTATCCATATTGACTGTTAACTTTTTTGGCCATATGCCCCAGTCTTAGATTAGCCAGCTGATAGATTGTTCTTGGTTTTTGCTGTGAAATCATTCATCAAAAAATTGAGCATTCCCTGTGAGTACCGCAAGTTCTTTGTACATTGGGAAACATTATTAATTTTCATTGCTGTGCTTATGACATGCAATTATAAATTTCCTCTCATTTTAATAGTCAAGTTTATAGGCTTAGCAGGTCTGTGTCTCATATTTCTCAGTGGCTGTTTTAACATTTTCCACAACTAAAATAAAAATGTAAATACTGATCCTTGGTATACAAATAAACTTGTTTATGCATTTGTTACAGCAGTGGTAATTACTATAGTGTTCCTTCTACTGGAGAAAACAGTTAATCCTCACAGTCCATCCTACAATTCATACAAAACGCAGCAGCACAGACTGTATCTTTTAGAATAGATTTTAAAGTCCAGCTACTTGTCTATACGCCTTCATTGGACCTTAAAGTATGTCCGTACATCATATGTCTGACTTTTAACGTTCCGGTGCTTGATCTTTATTAAAGGCCTTCTGCAAATACCTTTAATAAAAACAGGAAAAGTGGAGAGACTTTTTCTGTCATCTTGCTTCAAAATTGTGGAACTATAAACAGTCAAGCACAGTTCACATTTTTAAAAAGATTTGAAACCGTATCTCATTAACTTTAACTTTAATTAAAATTCTGTCATTTAGGTGTCTTAAGTTTGATTTGTTCAGTTTCTAAGTAAACATAGGGAACAAGCTTAAACATGGTATTTTTCTGATACTTTCAGTGCACAATAGAAACTGTGCCATAACTTTAGCACAGGTCACATCTTGTATTTATCATGCTACTTGTGAATTTAAATGTATAGAAGTGAGTTCTCTATAGAGGGCGTGTTAACTTATTTACATTTATGAAATTAACAGTGTTTGTTTTTTTTATCAGCATTTGTAAATTAATCATAGGTGTTCAAACGTTTGTGTATGACCATACCATACATTCACAAATTTGATTACTTGCTCTTATGTCCTGCATTTATTTTTATGCCTTGCCGTGAGATTGTTACTGCACCACTGGGGGGCAGCATTGAGCTCGCTTTTGTGTCCAGACAACTGCAAGGCATAAAGTATTGCGGAAGAAAGAGGGGTTTGGGGAGGGCTTTGGGGGGTTTGGAAGTTGGAGCTCAGGGTAAAATTCCACTGCAGTGTTTAAGGTTGGGGCGTGCGGGTGCACGTGCACACGCTCACGCGCACACGTGAGTTTCACGGAAGACAAGGAAGCCCTTGTGGCTGTCCGCTGACCTCTGTGTGTGTTTGTTATTTGTGTGTGTGTCTGAAGGGTGCTAGCCCAAGGCCTGGTGCTGAACGTAGGTAGGCCGGGGCCCTCGTGTTCAGGAGCCATTGCAGAGCTTCGGGAAGACGAGGATGAAGCATATTTCAGCTCATATGGACATTACAGCATTCATGAGGAAATGCTGAAGGTGGGTCAACTGGTCCACAATTGTGTTATTAGCCAAATATCGTATCAAATACAAATTTCACATGCAAATTGAAACAAAAGAAATATATGCAGACTGTATCAATATGAAAATATTGAAAATGAATATTTATTGTAAAAATTATAATAAGCACCTTTCAGATTCAGTCTCAGTTGTTTTATAACCCAAGGGAATTTGTGAACTAACTGGTGAGTGCCCCATATATATTTTATTTTAAATGTTATATTAATATAATAATAATAATAATAATGATAATAATAATAATAATAATAACAGTAATAATAATAATAATAATAATAATAATGATTATATTAAATAATACAAGTTATAATATTAATGCATACTCTCTCTATTACTATATTATTACCTACCTTAAATGTATACATATCATATAAGGACTCTTTTATGTGTATATCTGCAATGAAGTTGGTTTTATATTGTTGGAAATGGTTTTAAACGTTTTATTTGTAGCAGCAAATCCCATGGAAAGCTCAGTTCTGACCCAGTTTGATGCATAATGCCCCAGTTTACTGTTTGTACAGTAATTACAGTGCTGTAATAATGCATAAAAGTAGGTGTAGATTTTTGTGTTAAAAATAATCTGTTTATTGTTACTCTTTTTTTAAAATACAAAGGTTATTGGAAAGGTGCATCTATTTAAGGTTGTTCCTTATTCTTCTAGTTAAGGGGGGGGCTATTGTAAAGGGGGGCATGTTAGGATCATCATCAGCATACGCGCGCACACACACCCACACTGCGGTAAATGCTGAATAAAAGCTGCCTGCTGATTGGAGCTCATTTCTCTTTACGTTAACGCAGAGTTTTGCGTCAGAGCCGAAACTCCGTCACTCCGCCGCAGTGTGTGAGGTGCGTGTGGGTTGTGTGGGTGGTGCAGAACGGCTTTTACTGACCGCCATAAAACCATCATTTACCCTCACAGGTCACAGGAGTGACTTGTTACCAGTGCTCTTGTCCTTATCAGCATTAGGAAAGTTTGTTTAGTTACTCTTTCTATATTAGATTGCATTCATTTCATCTTCTACCATAATGAAAATTTATTTGGTGTCTCTTTATATCGATACTAGTAATGTTGTTAGAAATCTTCTTTTTTTCTCCCCTTTGTCTAAACATTTCATGATGAATTGACCTATAAAAGGTTAAGAACCTTTTTTTTCCTGAAATATAATTATTATATCAGGGATGAAATATTAATCTTAATTATATAAAAACACAATTTGAAAGGCTGACATTTTCACTGAAAGACAATATTATTTGTACTTAAATGATCAAGTTATGTTGACTTATTTTCTTGCAATTGCTATCACTTAATCCAGGCAGGTTGTTTCTACCATCTGGGTGAAACAGTCTAATGCACTTATTTGAGTAATTAGGAAAAAACGTAGAGATTAGCAAATAAGATATTACTGGGTGGAGTTGCCTACAATTCCTAGTCTAGTTAGGAATGCCTGCATATTTCTATTTATTAGCTCCTATTTTTCCTTCTCTTTTCCCTTTTTTCCCAACCAAACACCACATTCAAATGTTTTATGTGAGTAAAATGCAACTTTGGATGCACATAACACATTTTAGGTTTATGAATGTGTTATTAAGTAGTTGTAACAAAACAGTTAGGCTTTTGGCCAATTGTAACATTACCCTAATGTGAGTATGTAACCTTAAAGTCTTATTATAAAAGAGATCTCCTATGTGATCATAATAAGTGTGATGTACTTAGTTTGTGCTTAGTAAGATGTTTAAGTGTATGGAACTTCATGTGTAATTTTGGTTTCAAAAGTGAAAACTGAATTAATTTAAGGCACTGAATTACAGCTAATGTTTTGAGTATGACTTATCGGGGGTTACAATGAAGAGCTCCAACATCCTATGATATTAACTGTGTTGTCTTGGCAAATGTTAAGTGAAAAATAATAGCACATTTTAAGCTTGTAAAGTGCCAGTAGATGAGTTTGAGACAATCTCTATGCTGTGTACATGAACACAACCCTAATTAAATAGCAGTAATTAAATAAATAATCAGTAGTGCACTTTTTTTAATGTTAATGTTTAAATGTTATATTTATGTTTCTGTTTGTCCTTAACAGTTTTTGTGGGGTTTTTTGCCTCAGACAGGTGTCATTTGGTTTTAATTAATTAAATACAAATAATTGTATTTATATCTTAGATGTTTTATGTTACATAACCCGGTAATGAGCTTACATATACAGGGACATAACTTTTTGGGGTGTTAGGCCTTTTAGGCAGGTTTCTTCAGCCTAATGTTGTTCTAGGTTCAGTGTGGGGTTCATGGGAGCCTCTTGGTCTAGGCCTAAGATTTGTATATTTTTTGTGGATCTGTGAAACTAACCCTTACATGCGATACAGAAACGTGTGTTGTAGCATATTTGTACAGGTCCTGTGGACATGTTTTAGGCTGTTTGGCGTAGTTTGATTGGCGGGTTAATTAGCCATTTTTGCCTGGGATTCTGCTGGCGAAGCAGGAAGTGTCAGGGTCAATTTCATTTAATTTTTCATTCGGAACCCAACAAATGCCGTCAATTCCCGCCCCCCTCTACTCAGGGAAAAATCATTAGCAGTTACATTCCTCTTCAAATGCAGTCCAATGCAATCTTGACTGTGTTGAAAATGAGATTTGTCCCCTCTTTGCTGCTTAATGCTTGTTAATTTGATTCCTTACTTGGTCCTTGACTTAGAAAAGATGGGGAAAGTCATCTTCTGGAACTGCGGCGAAAGACTGTTTGATAGAATTAAATTTTCGTCCTGAACGATTGGAATTTGTTCAGCAATTACTCTTTTGGCGGGAAGGCTGCGCTTCGTCTTTTTAATGGAAAATATAATGGTGACACTTTGTCATTACTTACAGCTCTGCTGTCTTGTCTTCCTTTTCTGCAGGACAAGGTAAGGACTGAAAGCTACCGGGATTTCATCTGCGGAAACCCGGATGTCTTCAAGGACAAGGTGAGTATCAGGTCCTTGGGACTGCATATTTAATTATTTGTTAATATTTTTTTGGCAACAATGGCCTCTACAATACAGAAGTCGCCAAAGACTGCAGTGTTCACATCAGGTTGTGTGTTCGTGTGTCCTGTGTAGGGCTGTGAGTGTGTCTTTTGTTAGTTATTACGATATTGGTTTCAGTGGATTTGCAGAATGCAAACAGGTAGATAAATAATTACTAAATAAACTGTGTTTAGATGAACAGTTATGTATAAATGTTTGTGCAATTTTGGCCTTTGCCATACTGTTTGGACACACCCACCCAGGTGTTTCTTATTTTTACTGTTTTAATAGGAATAATATGATGAATATTGGGAAGCTGTCAAAGTTATAAAAGAACACTTATGGAATTATTCCTGGACCAGAATTAAGCATGCTGTTGTGGTTTAAAGAATGTTTATAGGGTCTTTTAGAAATTAACCTCATATGCTCATATGTACATAGGCATCCACTTCACTCTTTAAACATGTCTTTCAAAACATTAAGTTCAAAAGTTCATTATAATTATAAAAATATAAGTTCAGTTAGGTGTGTCAACTTTTGAATGGTAGTGTAGATTAAAGGCTTCAGAAGAAGCTCTAACCACAGTGTTGCTTTGAGAGTTTTGACCAATCACATGCTCCATATCAGTTTCTGCCCTGCTTGTATAAATAATGAAAAATAATGAATGTAAATTTTTGTATTGTAGTAATATCACAATCATCGGCGTAATCACAAAAATATGTAGTAATATAACCCTAATGTGATATTATTTCTGTATCGTACAGCCCTGGTTCTGATTCAGGTTTAAGATTTGGCCCTTATCCTGTATCTGTGGGTTAGCATTAGCACTATAGGAGGAGAGGAAGGACAGGGGGGTCACGATGACCACTTCTGATTTAATACAGCAGCAGTTTATTATGTGCTGCAGCATTTTATTATTATATTTTTTTAGAGGGTCCTTGTCGGCCGACTGCAAAGAACTGATAACAGGGAATGCTGCCCAGAGTGTTTCTCCCTCGCGCACACGCGCAAGCACATGACGCACACAAAAGCAGGCTGTCAGTGTAATACACAGGAGCTCATATAGAACCCATTCATTATATGCTGACACCAGTTAGATCAGTTTTAAGCAGCTGCACAGAGAGAGAGAGAGAAGGAGAGAGAGAGAGAGAGAGTGTGCACGTAGTGTAGAGAGAGGGCGAGCAAGAGAGAGAAGTAAGGCAGTGAAGGCCGAGAGCAAGCTGCTGGCTTATCTGAAGCATCACTGGGCAGTCAGTGGTGTTTGGGGTGTGTGCGTGAGAGAGAGGGAGAGAAAGAGAGAGAGAGAGAAGGATCAGTGAGGCGCATCGCCCCTGTCAGTGTGATAAACACTCTGGGCACCATTATCCCCGCCAGCAGGGCTAGGATGGCAAGGACAAAGCTGGCAGACTAAGGGCCCCAAATGGAGGGTGGGGGCTGGGGGGTCATAGACTAGGGTCTGCAAACGGGGAGCCATGCACTAGGGCCCAGACTGGGAGCTATAGACAAGGGGTTACTGCTTTGAGTCTGCAACTCATTGGCTGCAAACGGGGCCCTACACAAACACAAACAAAGGGCTGCAAAAACAGACGGCCTATACATCTAAACAGCGCTTTACTATGATAGCCAACAAGACCCAGCGCACTGTAGAAATGCATAAAATAGGTCTCTGTCAATTTTCTTGCACACGCATGTCAAGAATAAACGTTGCCATATATACTGCACTTCTCTACTGTTCTGTCATATTCTCTCTTTTTCAACCTCTCAGAAAAGATTCAGCATATCTGTGCTTTTATTTATGTTCTGTTAAAATATTTCACTATAAATTGTTCCAACAAAAAAATTACGTCTCCTCCACTCCTCTTTCTTTCTTTATGATTGAGGATAGCCTGCTTCAGCACCCTGTAGTTGGTCCGAAGGTCTGAACCTTCTAAAAACCAAAACATGATCCACCACCAAATTTTCGTCCATTGGTTCAGACCATGTTCCGAGGCCCCTTTTTGATGTTAGCTGTTTTACTCTTACCCCATCAACATCACAAAAAATAATAAAACACAAGCTAGCAGACGTTTGGATGCCTGTGGATGTAGTTTAGGGGATGGACAAACTGCTAAAAGCAGCTAGCCTGGGAAGCTAGCTTTCTCCCACTCTGCACTTCCATACAGTATCCTTAGTCCACTTTTGTTTGAAACAGTGCTATAATGAACATGAACCCACTGTTTTTGTTTGTTTGTTTTTTTTGATTAGGAATGCACTAATACTATACTAAATATTAAAATATGAACGTTTGAGTGCTGTGACACGCAGGGCACTTCTATGTGGAGCAGAGATGGTTTTAAACTACTGAAGTTTGTTAGGATAAAAAAGTTCGCTCTAGGCCAGTACAGTCACATGCCACTTACTTGAGTGACCACATCACTAAAACAGGAATTGCTCCACTCAAACTGCATTGTAGTCCTCACTGTTATGCTCTCCCCCCCCCTCTCTCTGTCAAATCATGTCAAAAACTGCGGAAAGGTGCCCTCTGGTGGCAAAAACCGAGGAGTGTTTTTTTTTTTCATTTTTTGGAAAATGCTGAAATGCTCCTCTAGAAAGCTGATGTGTGAGAAAAATCTATTATGTTGAACAATAATTGTTCCTTTGTTATATTTCTATCGAGGAAAGTGATGTTGCGGTATGCAATGGATATATAAATATGTATGTGTGTAACCTAGTTTTATTGGCCAATTGATACCCTTATGCTGACTAGTGGCTGCGTCATTGTTCCCTTTGTATTGTGTTGGGAAAGTAACAGGCTGTTTGTCACTCTGGCCTGTAGGTGGTGCTGGATGTGGGCTGTGGCACTGGAATCCTCTCGATGTTTGCTGCTCGATCAGGGGCCAAAAAGGTTATTGCTGTTGACCAATCAGAAATCATCTACCAGGCCATGGACATAGTCAGGTGAGTGATTATTATCATGGTAACTGGGGTGAAGTTTTGGCCACGGCCAATGTTGACAAACCTATAGGAGACGTTTCAATTGGACAGACATTAAGTTATCCAGCTTACTGAAACTTGCAAGTGTGATAAAGCTTGGTGTTGTTTAATTATTTGAGGCAGTTTAGAGGATGCACACGTTAAAGTTCTTTTGTGTGGGTAAGAAGTTGATTGGAGAAGTTAAGTGTTTACCTCTGTAATTTGTTAGTGCCTTAATAATATGTAGACATAGTCTCTGATAGTTCTTTCCTACTTATTTTCAGGTGTTAAACCTTAAGGGCAAACTTGCATAATTAAAGGTTTAAGATGTAAACATTAATAGGGGTTTGTGTTAAATGTGATGTCCTAAAGAACTTTTTAAAGAACAAAACGGTTCACAGTGGTTTGTGATTGGAACCAGATGTCATATGGTACATGAAGTCATTATGGTGTTTAATATAGCAATAGTGATGTGAAAAACTCTCCCTGACACAGCCGCAGTAGTAATGTTGATTATCAGCTGTTTTTGTGATGAACCTTAAGGGCGTTTTGAAATAAAATGCTGCCCTGGGCCTACACTCATCTGGGGGCTGACGGTTACGCAGCATGTACCTGGCCCTGGTTGTCTGACCCGCAGGTTCTCCTTATTAAAGCTATCAACCAAAGAAGCCAGCCTCAGCTGGGTTTCTGTGCTGCACCTGTTTTCCTCCACCTTCTTGCAGCTCCTCGCCCTAAAACCACTAATAAACTCCTGCCTGATGTTGTTTTTTTATAGCTTTCAAGTCTGTGAAAAACTGCCCTGCGTGTGAACTCATGTCATTGCCTCTCGTCTACCAGCAGCGAGTGTCTAGCGGTTTGTTTTTGATGTATTCTCGGTATGGGGCGCCGTTATGAGAGATGTGTGTGATTATTGCTTTTTGTTGTTGTTATTATGTAAGCTGCAGAGGTGGAAGCATGCAGCTGGATATATATGGAAAGCGAAATTTAATTTTACAGTTCACTGGGCCGCTGTGGGATGGAGGTGTGTGTGTGTGTGTGTGTATGTGAGAAAGAGATGCATGGTGCTTTACACATCCTGCACGCTCTTTACAAAATTCTTTATTGTAAAAAATACAATAAAGGATTTTAAGAGCAGTGCTGTTACAGCAGACCTGCACACAGCTTTAATACAGCCCACCAAAATGTTAACCTAAAGAATACCACATGCGTACCACATAGAATCAGGAGTCAGATACAATACAGAGGGATACAACATTAAATGCGTCACTGTGAGAGTGCTGATAAATATCAGGTTCATTTTACACTTCTGTAATGAAATAAAGCATAAATTATAATTTACGGGTTTTGGTTTTTTAACTAAAAGATAAGATTTGGAAGAGACTAGATTAATTGGTATGTTAGCTGATGTAACAGGTGGTTAGCAATTGTCTGTTTATCCAACCAGCAGTGATAAATTTGGTGATATTAACAGTTTGCGTTTTGCAGGCAACATGCAAAACTGTTTTGTAGCTTTCGTCACTCCAGAACGATTTAAGCTTCAGACAAGATCCACATATGAAAGCATAAAAGCATTGGCCCTGATTTTAGCTCTCTGCTTTTAGCCTTCATTTTAAAACAAAAGGTTAAAAACATCACCCACCTCTGACCACCCACCAGCCAGCGGTCAGCTCCAAAAAACACCCAAAATTGACTCGTTACTGTTATATTAGCTTTCTGCTTTTAGCCTTCATATTATAAACAAAGGGTTCAAATAGTGATACAATTCACACATAAGGACACTCATCAGACCCTCATCTAAATCCTGGATATAAATCATAAATTCCCATTTAAAGGTCCAGCCGCACATTAGGTCTGGAACTTACCCTTGTGTCTCAAACATCATCTGACTGACTGAGTTTAGAGCTGAGAGTTACAAATTTACAGCAAAAAACAGCTGACCATACTGTGACTTAGAGAAGCCATGTGCTTTTGCAGTGTTTGTGTGGGGGAGGGTGGAATAATGGCCCAGGGGCTGTTCCAATATACAACAACCTAGTGCACTTTCATCTTTCACTTAGTGTCTAATACGTCTCTAAAACATATTGTAACAGATAAATATCCGTAAATATGATTAGGGATATTAGAATAAATATATTTAACGGTGTATTTCACTTTGCATGTGTTTTGAGTTTAAAACAAGAGCTGATGATGATATGCAACTCAAACTCAAATTAAAAATAAAGTCTGTCTTCCTGTGTTTTAATTCTCAGCATGATTCCAGGAGGACAGAAAATCAATAAAATATCTGTCTGCATGTCTTTTCAAAAGATTTTTTTGGTAGTTAATAGAGTTGGAACGAAGAAGCAAGTAACTTATTTACCGTCATCTTTATGGTCTTCTAAATTTTTAGAAAATGCATAAAACAACCTAAAATAAGTAATTGAGCAATTCATAATCCATAAACGATTGTGTTTCAATAATCAGTATATTATTTATATAATTAATTATATTCCTTATTGGGCCGATACTGTGCTTGTTTAATCATATTTACTTACTAATACCAACATATCAATATCAGCTGATACCATGTGACACAAAACCACATGTATGCTGCCCCACAAATGATCAAATGGATCCAACTAGCAGTGAAGGAGAATCTGCTAACAGAGACTGTTACTGACTCTGTGGAGGTCGAACACAAAGCCATTGGTCACTTTGCATATCCCATCTTGGCAGATTTCTTTTAGCCAGGAATACACTGTGAGATTTTCTTTCTTGTTTATAAACACACACAACCACAGCCCCAACCTGAGTGGAGAGATAAGGCTAGCGGAACCACAACTGCGTCATCATTGTAGGTGGAGAGACAAGGCTCATATGTGACTTTACGCTGTTGGACTAAATTGAACTGTGAAGTGTTGTAGCATAAGTATCTCCTTAATTAACCCCATGGAGTCTTGGGTCTGGTCCATAGCCCAAGGTTTTATCTCACTGTTCGAAGAACAGCAGAAACAGCAAAGAGAATGCACAGCTAGATGCTAGATTCTAAGATGCTAAAACATAGCTCAGCGTTAAAAACATATGCCCTCCTTTTCTTCTCTCAGTGAAACTCCTCCACCCAGCCTGTATTTAGGGTCCATGTCTCAAAGTCCTCATCTAAACAAACCTAAATGTAATGCCTAAACCACAAATACAAAAAAAAAACTGATTCTTTGAGTGCCCTTTAACAATAGTGTTTTTCAAACTAGGGCTTCATGATAAGTTATATTTTTATTGTTATGACACTGTGAGCTTCCTGGATAAACATGTTATCTGGGTGGCGATGACAACAGATCTGACATGCAGTGCCAGAGAGATCAAATTACCTTAAACTGCCTAACCGAGCACTTTCCTTTTTTCCTTTCCTCCTATTGTGGGAGACGAGTAAACTGTATTGTTTATCCAAATGGTCCTTTGCCAAACATATAGAGAGGGTAAAATTTGCCCCCACAGCGTATTTCCATGTATGAGTTCTAGACCAAACATAAGAACACAGTGTCTAACTACACTAATCCAAATTCCAACACGATGTGTCTGGTGCCACAATATTTAATAATTAAACAAAAAACCAAATGAAATTAAATTTATTTGTATGTGCCTGTATAAAAAAAAACCCATGTATTTATTTGGTGTTGTAGGTTTTATATGAAAAGCTATTGAGGTAATGCTGACTGTTTCTTAGCCTTTTAGTGAATAAAACATGTTCTTGTAGTTTTGATGGAAGCAGCTGTTAGTATTTCATTTACTTTTATTTTGTACAGTAGTGAACAGTGCTTTTGTAAGGAAGAGGTTAGTGTCTTGTTACACACAAAAAAATATCTGCACGTTACGTTCAGCCAGAAACACATTTTATTTTTATTGCTTCTTATACCATCATTATGATATTTGACAGCTTTATTGAACATTGCACTCTATATCAAGCAAACCCTATTTCACAGCATATTAAAGAACATTACATTTAGTTTTGAGAAAAGGTGTAAGAAATAAGAACATTTAAAAGTAAGAAAAAAGAACTTGATGTGCCGGTGTTCGTTTTTTGTCTTCTGATAAATGACCCATAAATATAGGCTGATATGTTTTCCTAACTCTGTCTAAATTAACTGACCTTTATGTTCTGTGTCACAAATAAAATACACTCAGCTTGACTATGGCATTTAGGATTATATACATATTTTATTGTGCAAAATAACTAAAACGCTGAACTGAACAATAGATAGATAAACCCTTGGTGTGAACATGTAAGCACCCAACAGCCACTTGTCTGGCAGAAATGGAGCTAAATGTTGTTTCCTATCTAAATTCCTCAAGTAATTTGTTTCATACATGCGTCTTGTTTACTTGCACTACATCTCTGAGTGTCTGACTCCACTGTCAGTTCATGCTATCAGTGGCAATAGGGCATTTTTCCCCTGTTCTTACACCATGTAATTCTGAATGTTTCTAGTGGTCAGCCATAAGTTACCATTTGTTTTCATAATATTTAATATTAAGGTCACATTCAAGTAAGAAGCAAACAAATTACACAGTTTGTGCAATAGCCTTGTTATCGAAGTAAAGTGTGGTTAGAAATTGAGGTGTATAAGCATTTTTGCCCCTCCCCCTCCTGATTTTCCGTCCACCCTGTAGATGCCATTGCCCTGTGAATTGCTGGGGTATTGAGATTAGAGTGGTGGAGAGAAAGATTCTGGCAGAGCGTGATAGTGAAGGAGTGCAGATAGAGATCAGCGGGGACAGAAACGCAGCGGCCAGCCCTGACTAATGCTCCCGTCCCCACTAACATTACCTGTCATGATAATGGAGTGTTTAAAGAGATTGATACACAGTACACAGGGTTACTGTTCACAGAAGATCATCAGTTCAACCTGGGGCAAAACACACACACGCGCACACACTTCATGTAAATACTAGGGATTTGCACAGATGCCTGAGTACTCGTTTAACTGTTTAACATAGCAGTATTCGGGTACTCGTTAAGGATGAGAAAGCATGTAGCTTGACTTTATTGCAACCTAGCCTAACAGCTCTGTCTGATGTTAGCTAGAACCAGAAATGTTGAAAATATATTTACATTATTGACTGAATTGAAAAGATATTGTATGAAACACAAGGTCCTCATCATCAGTCTGTGCTGTACTAATTGTTATGTACTATCTGTACCACTGTGTACTGCTATATTTGTGCTTCTGATTTTTTGGATCTCTGAACAGACTAAGCCCAAAGAAAATCTCATACAATTCTTTATCTTCAGTTAACTGGCCTTTAACTATTGCTGATACTCGGGAATCAGAATTAAAATAGAAAGATTATCACTAAGTACACAACTTAAATTAACCTGAAAAGTGTTGGGAATGTTTTTTGTTTTGCATTCTTTTCTAATGTCATTAGTGGTTGTATCATCATCAAAAGAATTTGAGTTAAAAGAAATTCATTGTATTTGGTCTTGTGTTCTAATGCAGTGTGTGTCGAAGCTGTATTTTCTCTACAGATTTGTGCAAATAATCCTGATGAGTAGATCAAACCCACCTTAGAATATCCTCAATATTCACTACAATTTCAGTGGAAGGAAGAAATGCTTAAACACATCAAGCACAATTTATTCATGTAATTTTTTCAGACATCAGTAAATTAGTTACAGCATGTGTTTAATGGATGATATATTGCACACCAAAAGCAATATTTCAGTGTCCCAGCAACTAGAGGTTTTTTTTTTTTTAATAATCAGAAATTAGCGAAAGATTTAGAATTTTATGTGAATGAGCGCTTGTTTTAGCTTCTGAATGAAGCGCCGCAGTACTTGAACTTTTCCAGAATGGACAGTAGCCTATATTACCATTTGCTTATTCTATGAGGGACAAAGGAGCTCTTATTTACACTATTCCACCTGTTTTGTGCTTTGTAATCTGTGAATCTGTACATTCAACATCGTTGCGAAGATTGGAGCTGAGTAAAAGCATAAACATTTTTTTGTTTATTCAAGTCACTTTTGAATATAAAAAAGCATCAAGATTGTCAATGTTGAACATTTACCCAATATTAAAAAATAGTGCAGTATATGAAGTATTGAATTTTTCTTAACTGTACCTGGTCATTTATAATTGTTTTAACGTTTCACAGTTCTAAGGCTTTCTATTTTTTTTATTTCCCAGTTTAAAAATACAAACAAATGCACGCACATACACACTTGTTCAGTACTGTTTGCTGGTAGGAAAGGTCACTCAAGGAAGACTTGCTGTGCAGATGACACGGCAGGGCTGCGCAGTGTGTGTGTGTGTGTGTGTTTGTGTAATTGTTATAAATGGACAGCCATGTTGGAGCAGACTAGGTTCGAGCTAAATGACTGTAATTAACACTCATTCTCTCGAATGAGCTGCTTAAGAGCCCAAAGTCACTTCAGATTGTCCAGGAATGAATGCCCCATCTGAGGCTAATTTGTTTTGTAGCAATGAATTTTACTCCCTAGTAATTCTTCAGTTGGGTTTGTTACATGAGCTAATCTGTTTGTTCTAGTGCTGCATTGATTCTATTTAAATTATTAACATATAGGAGTGAGTAATGTGGGTCTAAACTTATCGAATCGTCTGTGAATGACAAGTCACTCATTTGTTCATGGTAGTATTTTGCATATTGCTTGATGCAGTATTGTGACTTGTGTTTCAGATCGAATCAGATGGAGAACACAATCACCCTGATCAAAGGCAGGATAGAGGATGTTGATCTCCCAGTAGAAAAAGTTGACATTATTATTTCAGAGTGGATGGTGAGTGAAAACAACTTTTTATTATACTCATATGTTCCACATAAGTCTTTCTGACAGATTGTAATACTCTACATGAAGTGTAGGGGCAATGTGGCTTTTGTTGTTTTATTTAATGAGTGCTCTGTAAATGCTGACAGTTGACATGTGACTGCATCAGATTGAATTGACCTAATGTAGACATGTCACAGCATACTTATCACTCAGAAGCATTTTTCTAATGTTATGCTCTTTACCAGTAAGCATGGTCAGTCTTGTAGATTTGACAAATGTTGGACCTACACATAAGGGTCATTGCGGTTTGTTCACTTCACCCTTGCTGATTCTGATTACTGCAACTTTTTGTTATTCACTGTGCCGTTTCCTTTAGACGTCCGGTACAGGCTGTTGACCCCCATCCTCTCTCTGCCCCTTTCAATCACAGGGAAAATTGAAATTGTGATGTGCCGTGCTGCAGAGTGATGAAAGATTGCTCATATAATGCAGAATGGCACAAACTCCATGAACATTAATAATTTTAGGAGCCACCTGTCACTTCTCATTCCAGCAAAGGTGGCGGATGATCAGTGGTGGAGGGTCGGGTGAGCATGCTGTATGAAAATGCAGAGTTTCAGAAAATCCTTTCCTGTAATGAGGATTAAACATTTTTACAGCACTAAACATCTCAGAGGTTAATGCTGTGAGTGCGAGAATCAGGACTTTATTTTTGTATATTTTTTATGAACTCTTTAAACATGACATAGATGTTGCTAATGAATATGTAATGTCCACAACAATTACTACCTACAATCTAACTACCTGTGTTTAAAAAGCAGGGCTAAAATACAAAGCTTATTAGTCCAGAATGTCAAATTATGCACATTGTAAAAGTAAAACATATTTAGTGTTAAGTGGCAATCGAGCCCGTTATCTGTGAAAACATAAAAATCAGATTGGTATCAGCTAGTACTTAACCTTAAGTACTCTGGTCAGATCACAAGAACCGGAAGAGGGATTTGCTAATTACTTGTGTCTTATTTGTGTGTTTTAAAGTTCTTACTTTTGCTAGGTTGTGTTTTTATTGGCTCTTGTTGGTTTTGTATTTAATTTTGGTGGTATATAAATAAAGCCACATTCTTTGACATGCAGGTCATGTAGGACATGCTGCTCATTTTATGTTTTGCCTTTTGACTGCCTTAACTTTTAAATTAAAATATGGATTTTTTTTATGATTAATGTGGAGTGAACGGGGAGCCGTCCCTCTTTGAATTTTATCATTAATGAAACTAGAGACGCATGACTCACCTTCAGATTTATTTAGGCCATAACTGTAGCTGTAGTGAATGAGTGAGTGAGAATGTCCTTCGTTTTGCTTCTTCCTTCTTTATCCCTCTTTTCATTCTCCTTGTGTCAAGCAGTGATAATGATCTTTCTCTTCACACATTAGAAACGGCCTCCATGGGCTTAAACCTCCAGCAGGTTCTCTATCTGTGCACCAGAACTTTAATAATGGACAGTTTAGGATTTGTTGGCCAATTCTTGTTTTTTTATTTTGTTTTTACCATATTTAGAATTAATCTAGGTAATCAACACTAAACTAACATTGTCAGGTTTGATTCAATTTACAGGATTTGATGTATTCAGTAAAAGTTCTAATGAAATGCTGTGCAGATTAATTGGGCTAGATAAATTAAATTTACTTAAATTTACTTTACTCGCTAAAGAAATGTCATATATCGTATTATTTATGATGTTTAGTGACAGTAGTTTGAGTGATACACTGTAAATGGGACATTCTGTAGAGAGTGAGGAATGAATCAGCCATACGCCCAGCCCCCACGTGCAAAGTATATTACTTCAAAATAATTTTGCCATTACTGATGTAAAAAACAAAACTAAAGTGCGATAAACTGGAGATTAGGAATGTTTTGACCGCACATGCTGCTGTTTATTAAGCATTGCTGTTCATCAGTATCATTGTCCTTATTATCTCACATGTGACTTTGACTTACAACTGAACATTTAGCCCACGTCATTAAAAAACAAGGCTATATCAATATGTAATGTATTGGCATTCATGATTTTTTTTGTACTTATCATCCACCCCTTTAGACATTTTTAATAGTTTTAATAATTTTTTTTATGAATCATTTTTAATACGTTTAAGCATTTTAACATATAATGCTTAAAACATTATTTACCATTATAAAAAATATTATATAAAATTAATTAAAATACATAACTACTAGAAGTAGGTCACATAATCTTGTAATATTCAACATTATGAGAGATATGAGATTTATATACTAGCTTACTGAAATCTGGTGATTCAAGGTTCATTTATTAGTTATGCAGTTATGATTTGCTATTTATTGACTATTGGCTCTTCTCCTGAGAAGAAGCTGCGGATGACTCAGTAGGCCCTTTCTTTGTGTGCTGCTTTGGGAGGGAAACAAAAAATGGGTCACACAGCTGAGCCAAACTGCCCGCGGCTCCAGAGGGGTCGCTGGAGAATCTGTCCTTAAATTTAGAAATTTCAAGAACTTCCCCAGTTGTCTTGACCTACAGCCTGTGCTTTACTGCAGATCCTGATTTGTTGTTAATCCTTGTGCTGCATTCACATTTTTGCGATAAATGAACCTTGGCAACCTGGGAAAGGGAAAAATGTCCCACAGAAAGCAGCGGTGAACGACTGCTCTGGCTCTGAGATCAGTTTTACAAATGTCAGCTGGAATGTTGGAAATTTTTTTTTTGTTGTTTTAATATATGAAATTATTCACATTATATCTCTTGGTACGCTGAAGCAATAAGAGTTCCTTTCACTGGAATTAAGGGGCCTAGCCCAATTCCTTAAAAACAACCCCACACCATAGTCCCCTTCTATTTACACTTGGCACAATGCAGTCAGACAAGTACCACTCTACTGGCAGCCGCCAAAGCCAGGCTCGTCATCGGATTGGCGAATTGAGAAGTGATTTGTCACTTTAGAGAACACGTCTTTACCGCTTTAGAGTCAGTGGCGGTGTGCATTACACCACTGCATCTGACACTTTGCGTTGCACTTGGTGATGTAAGGCTTGCATGCAACTGCTCGGCCATGGAAACCCATTCCTTGAAGCTCATCACACACTGTTTTTGAGCTAATCTGAATCTGAATGTTTGGAGATCTGTAGCAAGTGACTTTGTATAAAGTTAGATATCTCTGCGCACTGTGCAACTCAGCATCCGCTGAGCCTGCTCTGCCAGTTTACACGGCTGACAGTTGACTGTGGAATATTTAGTAGCAAGGAAATTACATGACTGGACATGTTGCACAGGTGGCATCTTATCACGGTGCCACACTGGAATTCACTGAGCTCCTGAGAGCGACCTATTCTTTCACTGTTTTGTAGAAGCAGTCTGCATGTCTAGGTGCACCTGTGGCCATTGATGAGTGAATGCTTTGGACAATATAATTTATGTCAACTATAAGAAACAACTGACTAAAATAACCCAAATCTTCACGTGCACCATTGTCACAGGATAATAAACGTAATTTGTTTCTTCTGTGAATGGTCACCCTGTTTTGCTATGGCCTCCCCCTGGTGGATCTTTCCCATGTTATGCCGTGAAAAGCACAAGACTACACAATGTCAGAAAACGCAATCAAGTCTATTTGAGATTGCTGAACAATCGCTGAACAATAGAGATGTTTGGCCCATCATGTTGTTGAAAGTCTTATTTTTCATGCCCAGTGCAGCCAACTGTTTGCTGAAAAAACAGATTTTTTTATGTTTTTATGTGCAAAAGATTTCTGAGAAAAACAATTTCTGATGGGATTTTTATATGACCAACTGTATGACGCACAGAAACTGAAGCACATCACAGGTTAAAACAATAACATCCATCTTGAAGCCAGAATTTAGCCTGTGCTTGCCTAAATTAGTGTAGACTTTCTACAGGACACATAAAGCAGCTTTCTTCTGATTAGTAACGGATTTCTATTGGTATTGGCATCAAAAAGCTACAACTTGGTGGAACCCAAATTAATAAATGCATAAAGTTACTAGACTAGCAGAAGATCTGATAAAACTGTAGGAAACAACTTCTGTCTTGAGGGCTAATTATTGATTATGTTATGAAGAGATTGAATAAATAATCTGTCAGGAAATACACTTTGTAAAAAATAAAAATGTAAAGAGCCCTTTGGTTTTGGGTTCTGTTAGATGTTTTTGGCAGCAAAGTTCATCAAGAGCCGATTTCTCCTAGGCGGTTGTCTGTCCTGTTTTTTTGTTGTTGTTTTTTTTTTTGGCTGGATTGTGTGTGTGTGTGTGTGTGTGTGTGTGTGTGTGTGTGTGTGTGTGTGTGTGTGTGTGTGTGTGTCTGAAAGCATAATAATCAATAAATCAACAAGGGTGCATTTCAGGGAGATGAGGTTTAGGCGGGTCTGAGACACTAGACTGTCATTTCATAACTCACACAATTGATTTGTGCCTTTAACACCCAGCAAAACAAACTTCAGCAGGTTATGGAGGAGAGAAAGGAGGTGTGATGTGAGAGGAGAGGAGCAGCTGAAATATAGGGTCTGACCAGTATGTTTCTGACTGAAACCATATTAGGGGGCTAAAAACACCAGTAGTTTTAGTTAAACAGTGGTTTATTGTCTAACTAAAATGATTATTAGTTGCCAACTGTGAGTTGACAGATTTGGTATCATGCTGCTAGTGTTTTTTTTTTCAGGGTTGCTAATTCAGTCTAGAATTTTGTCAGTACGTTTACAATTAAACAAATTGGCAGAAAATTCATAACACTTAATTTTAGTACTTGAGACATTCAGATGTGAAACAACCTTCAGCTGAGTTTCAGCTGAGCCAGAGAAACCACTCTTTCACAATACAGATATGTTGAATTTTAACTTTTTGTAATTTTTTTTGCTACTGATTATATAATGGTGAATAGTAAGTAAGTTAACAAAACTTTTTTTAGCATTGGCATTCTGCTAAGCTTGAGTATTTATTTGTGACAAGGTACATAGATTTTACCAAAATAAAATATATTTTAAAAGCAATTATATAAATATTTTGACTTATAGGTTAGATAGGGTTAGTATTGAGCAAGAAACATATTTTGGATACTTCATTTCAGTATTCTGTTACAAGCCAATGATTTCAGGGTAATTTTGCAGGTACTCGTAAATCCCTGAGACCTCCCTGACATCTGGTATTACCTGCCAACTCATATCACTCGGGCCATAGTGAAATAAACTACCTCACCAATGTGTCCATGATATTCCATGAATTCCATAATATTTTTCAGTTTAACAGTAAAATTCCCTGCAAAGCTTTAGTTATCGTTAATCAGCTCTGTGGTAATTATTTGTCTAAATAAATCTGACAAGTTTTCTTTTCCAGACTGTTGTTACAAGTACACATTTAATCTCATTTGATCCAAAAGTGGTTAAAACACTTAAAATGTTTGAGTGCTGATGATTCATTGACTTATCAAGCTGTTCTCAAACTATTGAAGAATAATTTACAGGGGTAGACAATAACAAAGGAAGAACAACAGGAGATAAACAGATGGAGTGAAAATTGACATGATTTGGAAAGGCTGTTTCTTTATGATCCATTATGTCAAAGGGTATTGGCCACTTTGAGAAGTGATAGAAGCCAACAGGTGTGTGACAACCGAAAAGTAGAGCTTGAAATTTGACATCGGGTTCAGATGGATTTGGATGTTTTTTTGCAAATATGCCAGGTTCAGATTTTCTTTTGTAACAAATTTTTTTCATTGTTCACTTCACTTTAGTTTTGTGCTTACTTCTAGTTTTACTACTGTAAGGCTTGAGATCCACTTGTATGTGGATGACATTCTGCAGTTTGACTATACAGAAAACTTTTGTGATGCTCTTTGAATTGAGTAAATACATTTGTAATGAAATGTAATAGAAAATGTGATGTATTTTAATATGTAAATTTGTGTGACTGGGAATCAGAATTTTGGTTGTAAAATCTAAGCTCTTCTTGTATGTTCACGGAAACCACCACAACTGAACACACCTTCCAGTTGCTGGCTATTAGGAATGTTGTTGACAGTTGACAACCCTTTTTTTCCTATGTTATCTTTAATGCTAATCAAAAGTTTGACCCCATTTTTTTATTTTAGACAATAGAATGTGTTGTTTGCTAATTTGCAATACGTTAGCATTAAATCATTTTCTTTCCAAGAAATGCTTCAGTTAAAAGAATTACCTACTGTTGTAACTACTTGTAACCATAAATAAATAAATACATAAAAAAACAAACTATAAAAATAAACAAGAAATATGTCTAAGTAACTGATTTAGTCAACCAAGAAGCTTTACAGTCTTGCAACAGCTAGAAAAAAAAAAAAACAAGAATTAATTTCAGAAGTTTGGCAGTGAAATAGTCTTAATAGTATGCTTTTCAGCAGGAGGTACTGTTGTTTTATGCTTTGAAATAACAGCTGAACTCCAGAAACCTTGACTAAAAATAAGTTAAATGAGTCCATAGGCACAGATGAATTCACAGCACAGTACTGTAAAACATTTTAAGGAACAGATTGTACCAAATTGGGCATTACAAAAAAAGACATAAAATGCCCACCGAGAAAAGCTATCACATCAGTAATGAGTGGGCCAAAATAGAAGGTTGTGGCTTTTATAGGCCTGTTTCTCTTCTTAATGTAAATTAGAAACATTCTGTTTCTATTTCAGCAGAGAGAATAGAAATATTATTGCCAAACACATCATATATTTTGTGTAAATGATTGTTGAATCTCATTTGCATGTTTTCTCTTTATGTACTAATGGCTACTAATGTTTTAGCTATGCTAACGTATTCTAGTCAGTTGTTTTTTTTATAGATGACAGTGTCTCCTGTATTTACAGAAACCATATAATCAATATTGGACGTTACTGAGCAACTCCACACGGTTGGGCCTAGTGATGATTTGGGCTAGCAGTTAGCACCATGCTAAATGGTTGTGTAGTAGCTTTCATTATTTATTAGCTACATTAGGCTCAGCTCTGGTCCTAAATCTAAAGAATCTTTACATACCAAACTTGCCGATCAAGGGGGAAAACACTTGTTTTCACAAAACTGTCGTTTTAAGCAACATGAGAGAACCTACATGTTATGAAACATTGCTAAAGAAAGTGAAAAGATGTAGTCGTGTTAAAGATTAAATGTGTGTAAATGCTGCTGACCCTTTGCCTATTTGGGTCATTCTCAGGCTAACAATACAATTACTTACCCTGACAATGCTGATAAACAATATTGTCCCTGTGCAAAGAAAAAATCGTGTATAGATTAAGATTGTGAAAACTTGAGGTATAAAATATGACTTTTTTTTTTTATTAATTATTGATTTAATTCCTCTGTCTGGCCCACAAATGCGTTTTTATAGCTACTCCAAGTATCACAAGAACTTCATTTAGAGGAAGTTATTTATTCAATCTAATGAGAAACTCTAGAACTCAGTTTACATCACAATACCTACATTTAGAGTGAGTTATTCCTTTAACCTAATGTAGTAAAACATTTAGCTTGTCTGTGTGTGTGTGTGTTCGTGGTTGAATTATTGGCAGATCTTAGACCTCATTACCTGCTGATAGCGGTCTTACCTGCCTCAGAGTGGACAGCAGTAATCATTCACTCAGTCCACACACACGCAGACTTAAGTTTCACTCACTCTTTGCACAAGCATGTGCACAGACTCTTTTAAATTCTCCTCCAAATAAGGGCTGTTTTTTAAACCATTGTGAGAATCCTTCAGACTGAATTGAACTGAACAGAAAAACCCCTGACATTTTACCAGAGCTGGATTGTGGGTTCTCGACTCATTTCCTGCTGCTCATTCATTTCTCTCCGGCCGTTTACATTTCCCCCGACACCGCATGTTATTCGTACCCATGTTACTTGCTGTCTCTAAGCTTACCTGGATTACCCATCAGCCCACAATACGCCTCTCAGCCCGCCATCGTCCATCTGAACAACCCGTGGAAATGTGCCGCTTGTCTCATTTGAATACTCTCATGATATGCTACATTTCCTCCTCATATGCATTCATATGCAAATTAGGCCCCTCCCACCCCAGACGGGGCTGGCTGTCTTTTTTTTTCTTCCCACTGCTTTCTGCAGTGTCCTTATAAACACATTCACTCAGTGCTTTGTCCATTTGCCTCTTACATTTTTCCACTAAATTGAAAACTGAACCCAAACCATTACACACACAGTAACAGGGTTTTTAAACCAGGCGCTTGCTCTTATCAGCCATATTGATACTCTGAGCTGTATGGGTTTTTTTTGGTCTGGCCACCCTACATTTTGTGAATGCAAAATGGGCTGTTTCTGTAGCCTGTTTTCTGTATGTGAAATTGGGAGTGAGTGGTACATTTTGAAACTTCAGCAATATTTACATATGGAACATTCTGTTACTTCAATATAATATAATATTTGCCATCATATAGGATTTTAGGATAGGATTTGCAGATAGGTCCAAACTTTTATTACTCATTTCTATAACTAAAGAAATACATTGACATTTTGTATTATAGTCCAGTTATTTACTAAATAATGTACATTAGGATGCAATAAGTTTGGGATTATAAAGTGATTAATACACTGCTGGTATCTACTCTGCACACTAAGTTGTTTACTGTAGCAAGTTTCTAGTTTTAACTCCTAGCTGGACTATATTGTAGTTATACAAAAATATACATTTGTGGGTGGTGCATGGAGACAAAGTTGGGGTGTATTTTTTACAATATCTTGAAAATATCAGAATGTTTTGTGTGTGTGGTGTGTAGTTATATACCCTGGAGTGTACACTGTGTATGCATGTCGAGGCCCCTCTGAAGTGTTTATTGAAGCGTTAATAATTGTTTTGTGTGTGTGTGTGTGTGTGTGTGTGTGTGTGTGAGAGAGAGAGAGAGAGAGTGAGAGAGGGAAAGACAGCTGTCTTGGGGATTCCAGCTGATGGTGTTGTGCTGTAATTGAGCGGATTGGTGCTGATGCAGGTGTTTAGAGCCAACATGGCCGCTCTGGGCCGCAGTAGCGCCGTTTTCCATGTTTATCAGTAAACTGACTACAGCAGCATGTTGTAAAGCACCATCAGGCCGAGCGGCTTGTGTTCCTGCAATTGAGAATTAAGCGAAGCAGTTTGATTCATTTTGATGACTCTACTGTGCCTTCTTTATTTTTTTTCTTGAAAAATCTCTAGACATTTTCAAAATTGATCAAGCTAAAAATTTGAAATGAGATCATCACATGTTGAAATTGCATCTTTTGTCACATCATTTAGACTGCTGATTTTGAAAAGAACAATAGAAAATCCAGCTATGCTAAAAAACATGAAAAATATGTAGGCTTACAAGATTAATTTTGTCTTTTTTTATATATATTTTTAAATGTGGGTTTGATGTAGAATGTTAAAGTTTCAAAACTATTTGCAAAACCAACAGACTACTTTATACGTACAGGACTATAGCTGTGCCTATTATAATCTAAGATCACATTTAGCATTTTTGTAGCAGTCTGCCACAAGTATGCCACAAGTATGAAAGTAGCTGCAATATGGTCTATAACCTTCACACACACCCCCCACCCTAAAATATATTGGTTGTGACAGAAGCCATTACTGCCTTGCACACTTACAACACATCACTGGTTGTGAGAACAATCCTAATGTTTAATGTTTTTTTTTACAGGCTGGTAGTTTAGTGGATGAAGGTGTTTCTAACAAAAGTAATGAAATGATTAAAACTCAGATAACAATCACGATAAAATATGATTTATCATACAGCCCTACTAAATAGCAGTAGGGCTGAGCTGACTTTCCTAATTTGCTAACTGTTTTCTAATGCTATTATAGTATATTATAATGTTATTTTGTTGAGCACATCTTGTGGTACAGAGGGATCAGTACATAAACCAGCATGTCTCTGTGTGTCCCCTTACATGTGTGATAATGGGCTAATTCATTTAACAGGCATAAGTGCTGCTGTCCAATTTCCATTAGCATTTCATTAGCAGCTTTCATTCAGTTCTGTTGGACGAGCCCCAAATGACGTTTCACATGAAGAATTGGTGGTGATCGTGCGCTCCAGCCCATTCAGTTGTGCTATTTTTTTCTTTGGCAAAAGAATTTTTCAGGATTTGGTGATATAATTTAAATTCATAATTAATATCTGTAGTTTTTGAAAATTGTGCTTATATATTAGACATGTTTTTAAAAGAAATCTAATCATAAGTGCACATAGTGTTCTTCTATAATTCAGCAGACTTTGCTCATTTTAATGTTTGAAATCAGATAGAATGGACATTTAGTAAAAGGTAACATTTTCTTATGATTTCTCTTTCAAGTATGAAAGTGGGCAGATTAATTTTAGATTTAGTTAAGGGTTCCGCAGCCTCACTCTGATTTCTTATTTTTTTTATACATTTGCTGAACTTTCACACTATCAATCAGTCAATAACATTAGTGTAACTAGTATATTGTAGTGGTTTTTAAATGTAAGCAGCAGTATACATGTTTCACTGTATACTGTGTTATTTAAATTGATGGTTATTATATTGTAATAAGTAATTTTTGCTTATTACTGGTATTGGAAAAAAAGATGAATGCGATCAGGGATTTAAACAGCCAATCGGAGAGCTAAAAAGGTATGCACGGACGGAGCTGTGTGTAAAATCCAGGCAAATAACATCATGTTTATAATGTATGGATCCAGATGTTGTCAGTCTCTTGACAGTTTCAAGTCAGCTGCCAAGAGGTAGGTCTTGGAGTTTGAGTTCTGATTCAGAGCCAAAACTCGATATGTGTGTCACAATCTCTTGTTACCTTACCATCTAGTGTGGCTCCCTCATGAAATTCTGTGAGAAACTAGCTTAACTAACTTAAGTAAGAGATGCTCTCTGTTTTTAAAAGTTGTGTTAAAGAAAAAAAGGGATTTAAAAGTGTATGCCAAGCTTGACTTACAAACAGACACACACTGACCCAGATCTGACCCCACAAATTTGAATATTTATTCAGATAAACAATTGTTATAAGCAACCTCAGCCCACTAAAACAATAAATTCCTTCGTTTACTAATTGTAATATACCATATACTGTGAAACTGGGATTTATTCGAGACGGTTGTTATATACTCTTGCAATCCAAGCTGTAGGTTTGTAGATTTTGTCAAGGGCATCATTTGTCTCTCTGGGTTTTAATGGCTGCAATGATTAATGAACAAAGTTGATTATGAACAAACGATTATTGAAAAGTTGTTTCACTAAAAAAAAGGAAATGTTGCAAAACACTACAGTAAGTATAGGTTGTGATATGACCTCTATTGTTTTATTTAAAAAGCACTTTATGATGTTCATATGATCCACACAGTCCTTCTGATAGATTGCAGTATGGGAAATGTAGTGGTCAAATATGACTTCTGTCATTTTGTTTGCCTTTCATTCAGAGAAGTTGCATAATTGAATAAAAGTTTTTAGGTTAATTGATAATATAAATAATCATTGGTTTCATACTATTCTGGATGTAGAGCAGCATGTGAGATTGTTTTGTGTATGAGTGAGCATGTGCATGTATAGAGATGAGACGAGTCATCACTGTTTGTGATTATTACATTTCGCTCATCATTTCTGCTCCGCTGGTTGCATATTCCCCCCCAAAGCCGTGCCAGGTGGGGACCGTACCTTGTTTTAGTAATTAATAGTTAATGGAGAGACAGCAAGAGAGTGACGAGTTGGGGGTCTCCAAGGCTAGGCCTGGGGATGTGTCACTTTTTTTTTTTTCAGGAAGCTTCTCTCTCTCCCTCTCTTTCTCACTCACTCACTCACTCACTGCAGTGGAAGCAGCCGCCTGTGAAATTGGGTTCTAAATTACATCGTAGAGAAGCTTAGCCATCAGTCCAGTGCGAAGTCTTTTTAAGAGCAGCCCAGAGCAAGGACACATTCACCACAGGCCTGGGAGGCACCAACAACCATTCTTCCTAGAGATTGCAAGAGAACTCTTGTTTTCCGATACTGATACTGAAACATTGAGTATCGACTGATACCGATTAGGCATGGGCCAATAGTTGTGTATGCCTAGTACAGACAATTATTTGGCAATTATTTTTCCTTCAAAAATGTTGAGCTATTTTTTAAACACTTTGCTTAAGTTGGCTGCTCAAAAACTCTACAGTCCCACAAGAACAAATACACAGCTAACAACATGAGAAAGAATACAATTTAAAGAATCGTAATTTATTTATTTAAAATACTTACATCAGAGGAGAACCGACCATATAGTTACCACCCTTACAACTTTGTTTTGTTTTGTTTTTTGTTTTGTTTTTGTTTTTTTTTGCTAATATCTTTGGGGGAGAATAAATAACTATAGATATAATTTTTTGCACATGCTATGTTTACTGTTTTTTTTCCCAGTATGTTACAGGAGTACACAGACTTCTGCATATGACTGTAAACTATGAAAATCAAATGAGTGCCATTCATTTTAATTTTTCTCTTTAAGGTGTGTAACTTGTATTAACACATTATATACATTTATTTACATGTTATTCAAGTGTGTTTACATTAGGTCACTGACATGACATGTATGTCTTGTGCTTTTTTAATTATATAAATGCATGACATTGTCATTCAAAAATCTTTTTATGAAAAACTATTTTTACTGCATTCATATAAAATTAATTTCAGTTTATTTTACCGCCAAACGACTAAATATGTCAACCTTATATGTTGACAAAGGAACCAGGTTATTGAATCGTAAAGAAGATCCCAAAAGATTTATATGGTACAAAATTGACCCTTTCACGTTTGGGGCTTGGATAGGAAAAAACATAAAAAAGTTGGGGGTTTTTTGGGGTTTTTTTTATGAAATGCAAGTATAAAATGAAATTCAAGGACAGAATTTTTTTTCTGGTATCTAAGTAGATGCCTGTTTAATTTTAAATTAGTCTGAAAGGTGTATTGGCCCAACCAGTAAGTCAATCGTTGCAACCAGACAAGGTAAATGTAATCAGAACAGTTTTAATATCTGAAATAGGCTATTGGCTTTGATAATACTAACTATATGTAGGATGTGAAATAGACATAGATATAAATGCAAGTGTGTATACAGTTATAAAAATGTACATAATAAGATTGTTTTAAATTATTGTTTTTAAAAACTTTTTGGTGGGGACTCAATTACATCCCAATTTGATTTCCTTTCTGTATGGACAAGTGTAAGTCTGTTTCAGCAAATTGCAAGTCAAAAATTATTCTTATGAAACTGTGTGTTCCAGTTCTTCTATGGGTTAAAATAACACTGACTGACAATGCAGAACCATCATCATCATCATCAAAGTTCACCCAAGGGACAGACATGGTGGTCATAAATTTGTGGCCCTCCCCCTCCCCCTGGTGTGTGTGTCCCTGTGTGTGTGTCATTAGAAGGCTTATCTGCACGGCCTGGCTGTCAGCGTGTGCCGCTGTGGGGGGGGGGTGACTGATGAGTTGTGGAGCTTTTTAGCCTACAGATAAAGGCAGTGAGAGAATGGGGCACTTTTATAGGAATATCACTCCCTGCACCCTTCCAGCTTCAGGCTGCAGAAAATTAGTGCATGTTTACAGAAAACACAAGCCTTTATTGTGTGCTTGTGCAACACTTTTTATAAAAATGAAAGGCAAAATGATTGAATGAATGAAACCTGTAAAAAAAAAAAATCTAAAACCGTATGGCCGATATGCCTCTCATTCCTTTAAACTATCTTTTGTGGAAACCACTGTCAATGTTCATATGTGTGCGGCCTGTCAGACTAAAGTGCGTGGGACTTGTGCCTCGAACACACTCAAATGACTATTTTTTCCTGAACAGCTTAAAACTCTTCAGTAATGATTTTGGGGGGTTTAACGACAGGCGCTGAATAAGTTCTGTTAGACAGCTGTTATTTTTTGAGCCATCTGTGTAAAACAGATTTAGAGCTCTGTAGAATCAAGTCATATGCAACTTACTAATCTTGACCTAAGATTCACCAACTGAATCTGATCATAAGTCATGGCAAAACAATTTACATAACAGTCCCTAAAAGGTGGTTGAGGTATTTTTTGTAAGGAGAAACTGTAAAACTCGACTCAATCTCGCAATATCACAATACATACATTTAGAGTGAGTTATTCGTTTAACCTGATGTAAAACTGTAGAACACGACCTGGTTTATATCACAATGCCTACCTATAGAGCAAGTTATTCATTCAACCTTAAGCAGGTCTGGATAGATCTTCTTTTTCAGCAATAAAAAATGACTCAAATATCTTTATATATTTGAGGTATGTTTCAACAAGAACTATTACAACATTACATGTGTAAAATATTTTCTTTGTATGTGACCCTAATAAATTTACTTATAAGGATGTGGATTATGTGTATTGACAAAATCAGCCTCATCAAAATAAAAGTTTCATTAAGTAATCAATAATTTTATTAGGCGATTATCACACAGTTTCCAGCTTTTATATACATATATAAATTTTCACATATATACACAGTGGTTGAGTGTATATATCTTATAAATAGGCAAGGTGCTCTTCTGTGATTGAAGTCTCTAAAGGGGAATTGTAGCTTCACCATGCTGCTAATTTTGCTAGTTTGCTGCTGGTTGCTTTCCATAGTTCTCCTGCGAGTGTCTGCCAGGCGTAGGTTGCAGAAGTTGTTGAGGGTTTTATTTTAAAAGACTTGCTGTTTGAGTAAGAGAGATTCTATCAGAGCAACAAACAGCTTGCTGCAGCTGGGCTTGCACTAGGAATATAAATTAATAGCATTAATTACATCCCCATTAACCTTGACAATCCTTTTTAAACATTTTAATTTTAGTGTGTTTAAACGTTTTTAAAATTCCAGCTTGAAACTTTAATAGAAAAGTGAAAGAACTTTGTCTCCAAGATACGAATGATGGGTACGATCTAGGATAGGACATTTTAATAAAGATTCAACTTGATATTACTTTATGGTGTTTGATCAGAAGTCCTTTATTGTACTAAAAGTGTAATTCATAATAGTAATTATAATAGTTATTGTTATTATAATTATAGTCAAATATTTTGAAAGCTTTTTCTCTACCAGCTCTGCTAGTCATATTTATCACATTTTTGTTTCTCTCCACAGGGCTACTTCCTTCTGTTTGAGTCCATGTTAGATTCTGTGCTTGTCGCCAGGGATATGTATCTTGCAGACGGAGGTTCGGGTGAGTGTGTGTTTATTTGAACTTATTTTGGTGTTTTGAGGTTTGTTTAGAAAAGTAAAGGTTTGTTTAGTTCAAAGTAGGGAAAATATGGGGAAAAAAATACACAATTTTTTTTATATCAGTCGATATCGATATCTATCACGATATAAATCAAATCATTATTGCCTTTTTACTTTAAGTGAGAAGTGAAGATATCAACATTTTAAATATTTGTTCAATTGTTTGTATTTTTTTTAATTTATTTTCTGTCAATTTTAAATAAATTAAACACACACCCACACACATATATAATATAATAATATATATAACATAGTAGGGGCTACTGAGCAGTCATGAACAGTATTCACACACAATGAAACTGTGTTAAGCAGGCTGTTACTGGCGCTTTAAGTTGGGGCTGAGGAAAGGTCTCTGTTTATGTTCACTCTTAGCGGTGAGTTGACAATTTTTGGCTCAAATGGGGAGTTGGTTTAGTGATTCTGTTTTCGGTGGAAAATAAAGTTTCCCTCCTCTGGATTTTTGGTTATTTTAACTTTGCCTCAGAGTTCTCACTCGAACTCCTATAATACATATATTTATCTTTATTACGAAATTACGTCAGTTAGCATAACGTGCGTCGATGCGTCGCAAATACGGCCGTGCCTACTGAAAGCATGTATTTATCCGGAATCTAAAGTTGTCGGAGTGTTTTAAACACAGAAACACAACAGTGTGCTCTGTCAGCTCTGCACAGTGATGATCACAACAGTACAAGCATTTAAAGTGCTAATATCCCATAGTGCTTTATCAACACAGCAGCGAGACAGCGCCTGTTTACTGGTTTTTCTTATCTTACCATATTATTTTAAGGTTATTGACACATAGCATCTTTCTTTCAGTAGTAGTTAACGTGTTCTGTCGTCATTTTCTTTTATTTTGTTCTCACTGCGCGAGTGTGAACGCCTGCAGTAACCAAACTACTAGTGCGTGGGTCAAGCTGCCGCTACGTCTGCACTCTACGCTGTGTGTTTCAACAAAACATGAAATGGCTAGAACTCTAGTTCAGCCACCTGATTGGTTTGGGGCGGCGCTATTCTCATTCTCATTGGCTGTTCGTGTTTTTGCTCAAAACATGGACGGAACTTAATTCTATCGACTTTCTATCGACTACGTCTTGTAGTTCTATCGAGGAAACGTTATTTCACGATAATTATCGTTATTGTTTTATCGCCCAGCCCTAGTTCAAAGTAATAACTGTTAACACGCTGCTACATGATATACTCTGTTATTTCTTTTCCTGTGTGTTTGTGTCCGTCTATTATCTACACAGTAGTTTTTCTGTTGCCCTTTTGATGCATCATATACAGTGGGGTCGAAAAGCCTGAGACAACTACTGAGAAAGCTTCTATTTTATGTTTTTTTTGTTTGTGTTTAAATTGAATGCAGCATTTTTGGATAAAATTGTAATGTACCATCTGTTAAATCTTTAGATATATTTCAGACATTCTTGTTGACTTAGACACTGCTCAGTTGATCAAAAAAGAACACAAACTTCAATGGAGGAGAGAGAACTAAAATAAAATGAAATAAATACCCCATTGTATTACAAGAGTATACTTATTATATTATAATATTATAATTATTATTATATTATAATATTATGTGTCTTTGGGCCTTATGGGTGCAAAACATTTTGCGCTCATATTGGATTCATATTATAAACAAACCATAGTCCGTAATCCTTTAAATACACAGAAAATAATGGAGAAAACCAATATATTGTACAGAATAGCATTCCATACCATTCTACTCTTACAAAACACTTACAGCAGTGCAGGTAATACCGTGTGAATTCAGAAGGACAGCAGAGTGATATTCAGCATGTGGAATGGTTTAGGATGGCTAAATTATTTGATTGGGAATCAATAAATTAATCTTTATCTACATAGCTATCTAGCCCAGTGTCTATCTCTGTCTTTTTTGTCCAGCTTTCTAGCTGTAAATCTTGTAAAAATGGTGTAATAGCTAGCTAGTTACGTATACAGCAGTTGCCTCCAACCCTAGTCCTGGAGAGCTGTCTTCCTACAGAGCCTAGTTCTAACTAGTGATAAAACAATTACTTTCTGGATCATTAGTATTACCTTTCAAATTTTAATTACCATTTAACCCTTGTCTGATTACCACACTTTGAAAAACTTACCATGTCTAGTCTAGTGCATGGGAAAACATGGCAGAAACCAGTGATGGCGCTCCAAAGATTTTCAAGCATGCTTGAGGAAGTAAGTCTAAAGTGTAGTTGTCTTTTGTTATTTTATAAGAGTGCAGTGGTAAACTTGAAGATGGTCACCCTGTCTGCAGAAAAGAGCTAGGGGCCCCTTCATGACAATCACCTACTACTTTATAGGAAATTTGTTGTTACCTTGTCAAAATGTCCCACCATTACAGGTGGCTCTCTACATATCTCTATTTTGATCACCGTAATCATTACCTTTGTTCAAACTGGCTTCCAATTCTGCCAACTTCTTGTTCAAACTTTTCCATTCCATCTTAAATAGTGCAGAAGTTATTATAACACTTCAGCTGCCAGAAACTGCAACTGCTGTTGAATGGGAAGATTTGAACCAGATGCTTGTTAACAAGAATTTTTTGGCCTCATGTTAAAGATACAGGTAGGCTACTTTGTTGGGTGGGCCTGTAGCAATGTTTAACTGCTGTTAAAGTAATTCTGTCCTGAATTAACATTAAAAACACAATAAAAGGTTTGAACATTCTCAAACACTTATGGTAAAGTGGTGCCACTGTCATTGTTTATATTTATTTCATGTTCAAGTTATTTGCTATGTATTTAAATGTATTAAATGTTAATGCAAGCATAATGTATAAAACTTGGTGACATTATTTTAGTTTGTGTATCAGTACAGTTTTGTGCACCTTAATGTAGTTTTAATATTAAGTTGGATTTAGCTTTCCAGGAAAACTTTATTATATTTATATTACATTCATACTCAGAAAGATGCAGTTGCTATTTAGCTGTCACGAGGAGAAAGGTCTGAGGAACACACTGGAGTGCTCTGCAAACTGCTCAGTGAAACCTCCTACTATAAAAGTCAGGCTGGAAACTGTATTTCTTAAATATTTCTGCTGTATTTTTGCTCCATGTGGCTGGCTAGAGGAGTCCGAGCAACATTACTTACTACTGCCACACCCCCACCACCCTTACACCCCCACAGCTGCTTTCTCTCTGTTATAGGACCATAACCCGCTCTCCTTCTCTTCCTCTCCTGTCGTCTTCTGATCATTAACCTCTCTCCTTCATCCTTTCACATCACTCACTGCCCCCATGATTGAGGTTTTTTTCTACTATTCTTCCTCTTAACCCCTCCCCCTCCTCAGCCCCACCCCTCCAAAAACTGTCCAAGCAGAACTTCTTCACGGCCGGCCGTGACAAGCTGTGTGTGTGGGGTTGGGGTGTGTGTGCGGCGGAGAGGCAGGGGTGGTGGGGGGTGTTAGGGTGCTTGACGAACGGGCCATGGGCACCGAGTCGAGAAGGACACAGATGTCAAAGCTATGAATCATGGAACATGGCCCCTTCTGCCCCCCTTCTTTTTCCGGCCGGTATGGGACAGTCTTGTTTTCTGCCCAATCAGCAATCATTGCTTTCCCTGGGACAGTTACTCACACTGTCACTAATCAGAGAAAAATGAGCTGACAGATTCCTGACAGGAGTTTGCGTGTGACTTTTGACCCTGTCTGACACCAGGGGCAATATTTGGCCTAAACATTCAGATAAAATGTATTTATATTAAGATATAGTAAGTTTACATACATACAAGAGTTTAGTATTGTGAGAATTTCTGATATTGTTATCTGTTTCATTGTTGGTTTAAAGCCTGAACTGATTTTTATTACAAAGCACCATTTTTACTGTACTGTTTCCAACCTTTATATATCCCCTAGATTTACTCATACTGTTTTTGTTTCTGTATGACTGAAATATGTAAATTACAGCTTTTCTGTATTGCAGACCTGTCTAAACTTTTTTTAAAAGCAGTACAAGCAGAAGCAATCACTCATTTTAGTATTAATGGATGGGCCGTTATGTAAAAATTTATTTACTTCTGGTCAGGTGTTGGGATAATATCTGGTTTAGGCCGAGCCAAGTGTAAACACTCCTAAAACACATGCGAAGCAGATACAAATCTGCTTTGACGTCACATTTTAGCCACACAATATGTGACGCCAGCGGTCTAAAAGAGAAAGACACACTCTCGAGGAGCGGCCTTTAATGTTGTTATGTTGTGTCCCGCGTATCAGTTGAATTTCAGTCCGACTAACATTTTACTATCAATTATAAATGCATTTGACTAAAATATCATCAGGATATGAAATCAAGTAGTATTTTTGTAATGTGGCTAAAAATAGGTTGTTTGCAAATCTTATCACTGCATTGCTATAGTGTGAACTGCAAATGGTGGGCAGGAAGTAATTTTCATAGGAAGCTCTGTTCACAGCTCCTCACCATCAATTTGACAGAGAAACCACAAGAAGCTTTTATGAATTACCAAGTTATTGCTCATTAACGAGGATTTGACAGAAAAAAGTTGGCAAAAATAGCTTGCGAGCCCTCATCTGCAGTCAGATTCTGCAGAAAAGAACCTGTTCAGGTTTTTTGTTTGAATTTAGTGGTGTTTCATGTAGCTGTTTTAAATCTATCGCCAGTGCGCAGTCACTGCATCCACAGACAAGCTATTAGCAACCATTTAAGGTGGAACAGGACAATGAGAAAATTTTACTTTACTGCGGTTGGTAAGAGTGAGTATTATATGTTGTACAGTTTGTGGGAGAAGACTGGTGACTTACTAAAGTAGTTTACTTCAGCCGTAGTGCAAATACATCAGCAATACTAAAAGTAGATGGAGCTGCATAATCTCCACAAAACCAACAAAGTAACAGTCACAGAAAAAAAAATCAATGTGTCAATTAAAGTACAAGACCTATTTTCATCCAGATAGACTTAACTTTACTTCAGCCGTAGTGCAAATGAAACGGGTCTCTGACAGAGAGAGTTTCTACCCAGGTTACACATGCTGCTCTGGCAGACTGTAAGAGAACCAACAGTTGGCAGTTTGTTGTGCAGTTCCAACCCATTTCCAACCCATGTTACTCATAGCTACAGATTTTACCCTGCTGTATGCTGTGCGCCAAAGCCTAGCATTGCTGTTTGTTATGATGGACTCAGTTCATTATAGAAAAATAGCTCCTTATGTCTATCTTCTTTTTTGCTGCCCTCCTCACTCGCTTTTGACACCTATGTGTCACCCATGTTGCACCTGAGTTTTGCACAGTGAGTTTCGCATATGTCTCAGTTTTGGCACTGCAAACAACCAAACGTAGCTACAGAGTCTTGCATGACAGCAGGGAAAATAGCACAGCCAATAACACTGGCCATATGTGTTACGTGGAGAGAACGGGATTTAACCCCTTCTGCACCTCTAGGTTTGTGGGATATTGACAGATCTTTTTTTTTTGTTGTTGTTGTTGTGGTTTTTTGCATCTACTGCCCTCTATCTGGATTTCAAATGTTACCAGAATGATGTGCTCCCTGCTGCGCTCCCTTCACTGGCTTCCTGTAGCTGCTCGCATTCAGTTTAAAGTTCTGATGCTTGCCTACAAAGCCAAGAATGGACCAGCTCCTCCTTACCTTATGGTAATGGTCAAAAGTCGAACCGCGCCTCGAGCCCTTCGGGCTTCAAGTACGGCTCGGCTTGACCCGCCATCACTCAAGATTCATGGAAGACACGCAACAAAACGCTTCTCTGTCCTGGCACCCAGATGGTGGAACGAACTTCCACTGGCTGTCCGAACAGCGAACTCTCTTGCGGTCTTCAAACGCAGACTGAAAACCCATCTCTTTGTAAAGCACTTATAATCACTAATATACTAAAGTATGGTATAAACTGTAATTGCAGTTTATCTTCTAGGAGCACTGGCTAAGTAATGCACTTGTACTGTATGTAGTCTTGTATTTGTTCTCTTCTCTGTAGGTGTTCCAGTCTGGCTAGGTATTGCATTGTCTTTTTTCTAGGTATCAGCACTGGCCCTGTGTTTATGGCAGTGTTTGAGTATAGAGTGGTTTGGACTTAATCCTGTGGTACTAGATAGAGATTCATATTCTAACCAACACTAAGCACTTTTGTAAGTCACTCTGGATAAGAGCGTCTGCTAAATGCCGTAAATGTAAAAATGTAAAATGTGTGTGAAAACAACCTATTAATGGAAGCTTCTAGCCCACGTATTAGCACGATGCTAACTGCGTGGAAACAGTGTGGGTTTCTAATGGACTTCATTGTATTATTTCTTACGCTGTATCGGTACTGTTACCTGAACTTTAAAGGTTCTGCAAGCTAATGCAGCAGATTATAGATTTTTTTGGTTTTTTGAGATTAAGATGGTGGAAGATGCAAACATGTAGAAGACATGACCGTGACACTGGTCCTGTCCAGTGAGCATGTAATGGTTACATTATGTAGGCGTTAATGTTTTCACTTCAGCCGTTTTCCTCATTTGTGCCTTTGGCCATTTTTTTTGTTTTGTTCTGTGACCCTGGCCTTCATTAGCTGTGTAACTATGGGCGTTAGCGGCTCATCCATTAGCATGTAGCATTGCTCTGTCTTGTGTAGCCCCCGCAGCTGGAGTCAAGGCGAGCTTTTAGTGCTTTCCTTATTGCCAGCCATAAAAAAGCATTAAAACTGATGAATGTACTGATGAATGTAGAATTTTTATGGTTATGACCATCAGTTGAATTTTTTTTTTTTAAGCCAGAAGCTGTTTCTCTGTTTTGTACTTAAGCAAAAAGACATTTGCTGTCTTTAAAAATATCAGTTAAATAAAGGCAGTTTGTTGGTCAGGAGGATAATTGGGACATAGTCATGTGACTTTCTCACACATGATAAATGTGCTCATTAACACACAGTAATAAATTGGATGCTATCACTATAAGAACCTCCTGTTTACTTTTTTACAGCCAAATATGCAAACTATGCAGGTCAGTGTATCTTCTGAGTTGATGTGACTGGTGTTATTTTATTAGAGCCTAAGGTACTGTGATATGTTTGTGATTATTTTAATAATCGATTAATTCTATCGATTATTCCATTGATTAATCAAGTAATTGGATAAAATACATATATTTACTTTTGTTCTTTAATTAAAAATATATAAGATAAAATAATACAGGGATCTTAACATTTTATTGCTTAAATTGCATATAGTACAGTTTTGAAGAAAATATTAAAATAATTGCTATTAAAATGTATTACTAGACCTATATATCATACTATAAGTTCACAAGGCTGGCTACTGTACACTCATTTACTCTGCTGAAGCTTGTCCTACGCTTGCTGACCCACTTACTCCAAACAAACTAAACTGAATATTCTTGCTGTATTAGCTTTGGTGCGTTTTAGGCTCCAAATTGCTACAAACACCACCTGAAATTTTGTTTGTTGTGTATTTTATGCATCACTGTGAGGGAAAAGGTGTGTGATGGGTGTATGTTGTTTTGAGTGTGTGTTTGGAACTATGATCAAAACGATAATGTGATTATAGCTCATTTACGGACATATCTCGCCACTGCACTTTCTTAACTAGCCATTACATGTAACCACAACATTAACGCTTTACTAGCCTTCATCTCAACTCGCTATCACACTGTTTTAAGCTAAATGTTATACTTACTGTGTGCCATTCCGCTCTGTGGACTGGACGTAAAGACTGACTGTTTCTGCTCAGATGCAGAAATACAGGTGTGGTGCTTGTCTAGGGGTTACCGTAAAACTCAAACTCGCTATCAGTTTGCTGGGAAAGCTCAGTTGCTTTCTGAAGTTAGCTTCTTATTTAAACTCCCCGTTCCACCTTAAATGGTATAGAAGTAACATTCTGGCGCCTACAACTGCTACATCATTTAGGGTGGAACGGCGGAATTCACATAAGAAGCTAGCTTGAGTCGCGTCTTTCTTCAGGTTTATGCTCAGTAACGGCTTGCTCGGCTAGTTCAGTTTTACAGTAGACTTTGGACTCTGTGTATTGTTTTCTCTGGTCCGTCTCTTCTGTTCGTCTCTCCTTATTTTCTTTCTCCTTTTTGCAATCCACGCTATCAAATCACGTCTTCTTCATGTCACCTGGCAACACCGTAAGCGCACGCTGTGCAACGGTAAAAGCCATCCGTGTGAAACAGTACGCTGTATATGGTTGTATAGACTAAACAAATCTTTGAGGCAAAGAATTTGCTTAAGTGAGTTTTTGTAAAGGAGTTTCGCGAGTTCCTCAAGGATTCGTTTCAGCCCTATTTGATTGTTGTCAGTCTAAGATTAGAGAGATTTCCCCAGTTACTGTGTTATCCAAAACAGTTATCCAAAACTGTGCTTTCACCATGTTTTTCAGTGTTATACCTACAGATACATACACTTATAACATACACTGCAGTGCATAAATAGTTCTACAGTTTTGTTTAGTATTTTGTTTTGGTTAAAACTCTTAGGTTTAATCTTGCTGTCTGTATTAATAATTTATTTGCCTTCTCTTTAGTTTATCCCGATGTCTGTAACATTAGCCTGGCAGCAGTGGGCGACACCGAGAAGCACCGAGACCGCATTGCGTTCTGGGACAATGTGTATGACTTTAAGATGGAGTGTATGAAGAAGGCGGTTGTACCTGAGGCTGTGGTGGAGGTCCTGAAGCCAGAGACAGTCATTTCAGAGCCAACAGTCATCCAGGTGGGGACAGAAACAAGTAGCGGTGTTCAGCTGCTTTCTTTAAAGAGCCTGGTTAAAAATGTAACCTCGCCACGGCCCTCTCTTGCACTCCAAATGTAGTCTGTCAGCCATCATATCTGGTGTCTGATGTTTGCATTTTTAGTTATTTAAGCTTTCTCTGTGGCTAGAACTACAGAATCAAACTTGAGACATCAAATATGGCTTTGAATTATTTTATTTTTGAATTTCTTTTTTTACTAATTTAGGGGAAAGTATGAGAAGGGCGCATTGGGTAAATGGGCAGGAGAGAGGAGGATATTGAAGAGAAGAGGGAGACGAATGAAAGGAAAGAGGGGAAAGATAAGGAAAAACAAGGGAGAGAGATCAAGCGAAATAAGAAAAAAGAAAATAAAGGAGGGATGAGAAGGAGTGAGAGGAGAAAAGTGAGAGAACAAAAAGAAAATGGAGAAAGAAAAAGAATAGAGGGAAAAGAGCAGAAAAGAGAATAGAAGGAAAAAAAATAGGAGTTGGAGAGAGGGAGTGAGAGATGAAAATAGGGAGAAATAGGTGATAGACTAGGAAAAAGTATAAGGAGAAAAAGGAATGAGGAGGAAAGGAAAAGAGAATGCAGAGAAAAGAATAGACAAATGCATTAAAGAGAAAAATAAAAAGGAATGGAAGAAAGGGAATAAGAGAAGAAATGAGAGATAAAGAAAAAATCTATACAGAAGGAAAGAGAAATAAGAGGAGGGAAATAAAAGGAGATAGAAAAATAAATTGGAGAGAAAGAAAGAAACAAAGGTGGACTGAGAAGGAAGAGAACAAAGAATGGGGGGAAGGAAAGAGAATGACAGTGGGAAAGAATAGAGAGAATGTTGAAAAAGAAAAAAATTGAGAGTTGAAGAGAAAAGGGGAAGAGGGAGAGAGAATTGAAAAAAAGACAGAAGAGAGAAAGAAAGACAGGAGAGAATATGAAAGAGGGGAGTGAGGAAAAAGGAGAAGGTGAGCAAGAAGAAGAGAGGTGAGAGAGGAGGAAATGAAAGCAAAAATAGAGAAGGAAATAGATATAGTAGAAGAGAGAAAGGGAAAATGGGGAGCAGGGAAAAAAAAGAATATGAAGGTGAAATGAATCCCTGAGGGCTGTTTTGTGTACCTGCTGCTGATTTTATTAGTTTAATTCTTGTTGAAGTTGTTTCATTGCTTTAGAAACAACTACAGACACACGTCCACTCGAGCAGTTATTCCTCCCACTGTGAGCTGTGTTGAATAATGTTTTGCTCACAACCCCTGAATTAAAACTGCATTTGATGATTTAATTAAATGAACCTAAACCGCCCAATAAAAACTGTGTAGTATTCATGAATACTAACGGGATTAAAACACTTGGCCCATGTAATTGTAATATTCCTCAATATTTTAAATGAAAGTTTAACATGTAAACATAATTATTCTACAAGTTTTAAAGTGTTGCCCCCCTGGATTGCTGCACAGCCAGTCAGAACAGACCACATTTACATACATTTACCATTTGCCTTTTCTAAGTGGTAAAATTGTAATGTAAACATATATTACGTAAAAAGCATAGGATATAGACTCTTTAAAGGAATATTCAGCCAAAAGTCCTACATGTTTTTTTAAAAAAACATGCCTAAATCATCCCACTTGCCTCAAGCCATATGTTCGGTAATCTCTAAAAGATTTGATTATGTAGTTCCTGACACTGACTGTCACACTGTTGTCTATAAACATGAACAGAATCCACTATAATTTGGGTTATTTGTAATTGTGAGGTGCATTTTGTGCTGTCTCTTTAAGAACCGCAGCTTTTTGGTTCTGTGACCAGTAGTGCTTTTCTATTCATGTGTTCAAGAACAAAAATGCAAATGTGAAACCTTGTCCTTCATGAACGCCTTGGATGTGGCCAGCAGTTTGAATAAAACATTGATCAGTCTCCTGCATGCTGAAAAATTGTACGCATCTCACAGATCAAGTCTAATAACATCTCTTAGCTGTGGTCAGGAACCCTTAAAATGAACGCTATCTTGCGTGGAATCTCGTTAAAATATCAATGGGACACTTCCTCTGGTGAAGGAACGTGATGTGTGTTTTATAGTAGTTGAACGTAAGGAGGTGTGTGCTTAAAGGGCCTGTTTAATGGAAAATCAGATTCTTCTCACTTTTTAAAATAGGAAAGCTTTGAAAATGTATGAACTGCAGTGCATATTGTCCATATATGCAAACTAAATTGCGAAAATGGCCAATAGTTTTGGGGATGTCACAATAAACCAATATATGCAAAAAAATATGGGTGTATATTGGGACACCCCTTTAAATCATTGAATTCGGGTTTTCATTCAGTCCTATTGCCATAGGTATAAAATAAAGCACCTTGTTATGCAGTTTGCCCTTACAAACATTCGTGAAATAATGGGTTGTCCTAAAGGGCTCTCTGAATTGGAGCATGGTACTTTACTAGCATGCTACCATTTCAAGTTAGTTTATGAAATTTCTTCCCTCCTAGATATTCCATGATGAACTGTGAGTAGTGTTATTGAAAAAGTGGAAGCGTTTCAGGCACCACAGTGACGCAGCCATGAAGTGGCAGATCACGTTATGTTAGAGAGTGGGGTCGCTGAAGCACATAGTCCGTAAAAGTTACCAGTGCTCTGCTGACTCAACTGCCAGACCTCCTCTGGCACTAACATCAGCACAAAAATGTGCGGCAGGAGCTTCATGACGTGTTTCTATGGCTGAGCAGCTGCATGCAAGCTTTTTCATCAAGCACAATGCCAAGCGTCGGATGGAGTGATGTAAATTGCCGCCAGGGATCTCTGGAACACTGGAAATATGTTCTCTGGGGTTACGAATCAAACTTCTCTGTCTGGCAGTCTGATAGAGGAGTCTGGCCAGGACAGCCTTACCTGCCTGACTGCATTGTGATGACTGTAAAGTTTGGTGAAGGATTGATGAGGCTATGGGACTGTTTTTCAGGGTTGGCTTAAACCCCTTATTGCTTCGGGACACCTAGACATTTTGAACAAATGTATAATTCCAACCTTCTGTGAACAGTTTGAGGAAGAGCATTTTCAGAGCCTTGACCTTAACACACATCAATCACCTTTGGAAAGAACTAAAACAGGGACTGCGAGCCAACACCTCTCATTCAAAATCAGTGCCTGACCTCACAAATGGTCTTCTGGATGAATGGGCAGCAAATCCCACAGAGGCACTCCAAAATCTCATAGAAAGATTCCCAGAACAGTGGAATCTGTTATAGCTGCAAAGCGGGGATCAACTCCATATTAATGCCTCTGCATTTAGAACAGAATGTCATAAAAGCTTCTGTAGGTGTAATGTGTAGAGGTTCCAGTACTTTTGTCCATGTACTATATCTGCCTACTTTGCCTACTGACTGCAGCAGTTTAGCGCTGAGTAGTGACACTGAAGTTGCATGGACTTTTTCAGTGTGGAACATAGTTTATGAGATGCAACCATTTATAACAGAGCTCATTAACATATATCATAGTCATAGTTCTAAAGGCACAGGAACTAACCTCAGCCCCCCCACAGCCAGTGTGTGGTTTGTCCATTCAGGGCTACTGTGGCAGCATTGCAGCTTTACTTGACTGCCTCTGTTGGAAGATGACCTGGTCCTAATGGAAGACAGCTTAGTTTAACGGAAACACAATAATGTATTTACAGGTGTTTATACACTTACGAAATCATAGTTATGTATACTATAATCCTTTGTTGATAATAGATCCCCTTGCATATGATACACGGCAAGGAAAAATGAGAGGTTGATAGATGAAATAGAGGATGAAATAGATTTTTCAAAGATTATTTAGGACTATATTTGTGTGTACAACTACACAAGCATTATAATAGGACCCCGGGATAAATTGCAAGAGTGTGACTTAGAGGGTGAGCTTTTTAAGTTATTGTAGATTAATCTGACTTTTTGAATCAAATTTTCTCCCCTAGACATTGGACTGTAACGCTGTGACCATCTCTGAGCTGGAGTTTACTGCAGATTTCACCCTGAAGATAACAGCCAGCACACACTGCACTGTGAGTACACATACAAACACACACACACACACACACACCTCAATCTGAGCTGCTAATGGAGGTTGTCAGATGTGAAGATTAATTAGGGGCGGGGTGATGGATGAGCTGTTTGATTGGTGGAGATGGGTCAGGTGGTTCAGACACCTGCATGATTGATAGACGGCCTATAGGTGAAGGTAACGACAGGCATCAGGAGGCATTTTCTTTCAGTTGTTTTATAAACTAAGCTTCTATTTGTGTCAAAAAATATCCTCTAAGAGTCTGCGAAGTTGCTGTAGATCGGTGTCCGGTTTACAAATACTGCTGGGTGTGCATAGGCCAAAGTCCAAACTGCTTTTGTAACTTAGCTGGTCACAAGATTGTAACATTAATAAACTGTTGTAATCAGCATCAATTTCACACTGTAAATTCTTGTTGTTTCAGTTACTAAATGCCATTTCAGAGTTGGATCTGTTTGTTTAACATTGTGAAATGCTAGATAACAGTGGCTTTACAGCTATATCTCTTATTAGTAAAGCATGCAGCTGTGAAGCATACAGCTGTGTCCATCAAAACTTTATTTATTGTTACAGCTTCCTACACATTATATTTACACAGCTTTATATTATATTTACACAGATATGCTTGCATCTGGTTTTATATTAATCAAAACATTCATTCCAAATTTAGAATAGCCATGTATATAATATATGGGACATACGTGTGACCCTGCATCCTGACTAAGTATAGAAATGAATCGAGAGTGAGGAGAAGAGACCGAGTGAGTGAGGAAAACAATGCTGGTGGAGTCGCAGGTGTAATTTTTCTTTTCTTTCTCATTCTGCCGGGCTTTGTTGTGGTCACACTCCTATCTCTGCTGTGTGCGTATTGCCTTTATGGATTAATCAATACGGTGTTATTATCTCTTTTCCCCTTTTGGAGTCGAGCTGAATTAAATGGAGTTTGTAAACATCCTCTCATTTTTCTGTCTGTGTCTAGTAATGGAAAAACGCCCCTTTCTCGGCTCGCTCTGAACACGTGTAACCAGTTTTCTATATTTGGAAAGCGGTTTAGTAAGGCTGAGGTGTTTGATGCTTGACCGCTGCTTATTAAAGAGCTGAAATGTTTCTAATAAATGTAAGTAGAACAACGAGCAGCTTTCTGCAGTGTGTCCAGTTGGCATTATGTAGCCGTGTAAAAGCATGTGAAATGCGTGAGAACGCTGTCTGCGCAGTGATAGAGCGCATGCTTTTATTCTCCTGCAGACACTCCATTCATCACATCAGCCTGACTAACCTTGCATTAAATGAACAGAGCAACCCCGAACTCTACTGCTCTCCACCAGCGCAAAGACAAATAACACTGCAGCAGCACCACATACAGCCCCCCCCACGCTCTTTCCTTACTGTCTCTCTCTCTCCTCCTTCCCTCTCTCTCTCTCTCTCTCTCTCTCTCTCTCTCTCTCTCCTTCCAGCACACACTCTCTCTGGCTCTCATTCTTTCTTTCTCTATCTCTCCCTGTCATTCTCTCTCGTTCTCCTTTCTCTCTCTCTCTGTCTCTTGCTTTCTCTTCTTTTCATTGTTTCATTGTTTAATGACTTCCTCTCCTTTCTTGCTTCTCTCAAATTTTCGTTTTCCTCTTTCTTTGTACCTCTCTCTTTGTTTTTTGTTTTTTTTAACCTCATAATTGTTGTTAATGTTAACTTTGTGTTGTGTTTCACTGTGGACAGTTCTCTCTGCAACCATTGTATTTCTATTCTAAAAGAAACAGAAAACTGTAAAAGAGGGAAAGTGTATAAAAAAGCAATGGAAAAGAGAAAGCTTCAGGTTAAATACAAGATGCTTAAACTACATTTTAAGCTCTGTGTATCTGTCATTCTGTTTTTGCTGACTGTGTACATATGCAGCTAACTGTGCTCATACCTGTGTGTGTGTGTGCGCGCGCACGCGTGTGTGAAAGCATGTGCATGGTCCTTCCTTTCAAATCAAACCCGTTTGTTCTTTTTCAATGCGGCGGAACGTTTGACAGCGCAAGCCTCTGGAATTACGAAATAGGAACTTGATCAGTGATTCCCAGGGAGTGTGTTGGTCAGCGTTGGGGGAGCGTGTGCCACGGCCTCAGTGTGTGTAGCGTGGGGCGTCCGAGTGTGACTGCTCACACAGGCGTGAATAAACCCCATCAAAAGCGCATTAACCCCCCCATCCAAAGCCCCCTCCCCCCACGCTGTATAATTGTATCAGGCTGCTAACACACGATAGCGCCGCAGCGTGCAGGGTGATGAATTACTCCCGTTACCGTTAGTCAGAATGATAATTATTAATTTTCCTGCTGTTCCCGTGTGTCCCACACCGGCCGACACTTCGGACTCATCGCTTATCCCGACATGTCCCGCAAACACTGTAGACTTTAATAAGAATAAAGAAAAGCATTCCTTTTGATTCTGCTCCTTCCCTCTGCTTTTATACTTCTGTCTTTTGTATTGGTCCCGATTCCTCTGGTGATCTTGTTGTAGGCAGATGATACAGAAAAATCTTATATAATTTTACCTAGGTGTGTCTCCAACTACATTTAAAATGCAATGTTAGAATTTATATTATAAAGTATAAAGCATGCATTTCCTTATAATACATAAGAAAAGCTTATGTTTTTATAGATGGTGTAACACAACTGTGTTTAACAGTCCCTACTGTTATAACTGTGTCAAAAATAATTCATCATCAGACCAAAATAACCACTGATTAATTGATTGAGAATAAAAGTATGGAAATTACGTGTTGAAAATAGTTCAAGTGGGTACAGTTAGACGTTTATCCTGAGTCTTAACTACAGAACTTCACTTTAAATCAGTGTTCACAGTCATGGTCCTGAAGTACCACTGATTAGCATGTTGTGTTTCTTGTTCTACCAATTCATTTTGTTGTTATTTTTTTTTTCTCCACACACTGAAGTTCGCTGTTGGACCTGAATGAGTTAGATCAGGTGTGTTGGAGGCTGGGAAATTACTGAAATTGTTGTTGGAAGCTGGGAAGTTACTGGAATGTGCAGTGTAGTGCTGTTCCAGGGTTGACCTATTCGCATAAGAGGAGATTTCCAAGCAGACATTTAAGTTTCTTTACAGGAATTATAAGGCCCTAAGAATTTTTTTGCATAATTAAATGGTTAGCATGTCAACAGGGTCATTTTAGAGTGGTTTGCTGTGAAGTGCTCCGTTCTTGAGAACTTTTTGTTTTAAGGCTAAATAGTCTGCAAAGAAAACGTGTATGTATTGTTTACCATCGTCAACATTTCGTATAAAAACTCAGAGGCTAGATTCACATGTGGTTTTGGATAGTGAATAAAATGGTTGTATTTGCATTGCAGACATGGGGACACATGGGTTTCATCTGAACTGCTGTAAAAAAAACATCTGAGCCTCTGAACTGAACCATTTCACACCAGACCACTCTGAATTTCTGAGCTCCCATCTCAAATAGTACATGAGTTTTCCTTTAAGGTGACAATTGGATATATAACAAGGAGCATCAGGAATATCTGAGTGATGGACACAAATAGATTCAAATACTTTGTTAATATAAGCTAATTACTTAGTTAGTTTGAAATTGACTTAGTGAGAGTCCCTTCTTTCTGTTTCAAGCCATATAGAGCTTTTGCTGTTCCCCACTTTTCCGTCTTGTTTTGTGTTTATTTTTTGCCTCTTTCTGATTTCCCCTTTTCTTTTCTATAGTGTGCAGACATGTCAGAACTCCCCTACAGTCACCTGCTCTGCTTTTTGCTTTGCAGTAGTTTCCCTACATTGCAAATATTTACACTAAACTCATATAGAAATTAATAAAAGCGGCGTCTGTGTGTGTGTGCACTTGTTCCACATAAAATAGAGAGAAAGGCAAAGGATGTAGCCACCATTAAAGACCCCTGGGACGCTTTCACTTGGGATACTTTTCACACGGTCACATGGGATTTCAGCGAAACGGGTTTTAACCCTTAAATGAATTACATTCATTTCTGTTGTTAATCCATAGCTCAATTTAAAGCTTAAAAACTGCACTTTTTTCACACAATTTTTGCACTTGTTTAGTGAACTACTAGTCAGAAGTAATTCATATAAAATTTCAGCTTGTGTTTCAGCCATCTCCTAAAATTCTACCTAAATTTCATAGCAGTCCCCTAATCAATCTTGTTTATGAGCTGTTTGTCAGCAGTGACTGAGGAGTTCATCTTCAGTTCCAGAATGAAGCTCCACTCATCTTAAATAACCTGAAAAGTGATTAAGGCTAATTCTGTAATTATTACACTGTTTAGTGTCTGGCACTGTTCATTAAAATTCATAATTACATCAAGCTGACAAGATTTTTCACCATTGACCCCATCACTGAATTTTTTTTTTACACTTTTTTTTTAATCAGCTGTCTGTTTCAATCAGAGCTGATATGTACGACTTTGAAGAGTGTATTTTTGGGTTTCAATACTTTTTCATTCAATTGAATTATTAAATATTATTTTAAATATTATTTTAAATATTATTTATTTATCAGTTAAACAAATTAAGTTTAGCTCACAGACTTTTTATTTTTAACAGATTTTTTTTTTTTATTTGAATACAATTTATTGCAGGACTTGGTGGTGCCTATACCATTAAAACATTTTTATTTGTCTAATTAACAGGCAGTTTTAAACAGTTCTGAAACTTCCCGTTGTGTTACTGTGTAATTGTTTAAGTTTAAAACTGGAAAAGGGTAGATTAATATTGAATGTGAACTGGTAGGTAACGCAGCTGCGGTGGAGATTTTAAACAAGCATCATTTGAGGAGAATTTCTGGTCAAGGCAAAGAGAAAAAAAACAAAAAACAAAGTGTAATTACCATTTATTTGCCTGAATTTCTCTCTCTGCGCTTTGAAAGTACTTAATCCCGCTCTCTGTTTATTACCCTCATTCATCTCTCGTCTTTTATCTATTCGTCCTTTGTTTTTGTTTTTTTGCTCGTCTTTCTTTTTCATCTTTCTCTTTCCTTACTTTATTCCTTTTTGTAGTTTTTTGTGTTTCCTTTTATTTATATATTTGTCTTATTCTTTCTTCTTCCTGTCTCTCTTTATTCTGTTACTCTTTTCTCTCTCACTCTCTCATTCTTTTTCTCTGTGTATTGATTGTGTGTGTGTGTGTGTGTGTGTGTGTGTGTGTGTGTGTGTGTGTGTGTGTGTGTGTGTGTGTGTGCGTGCGTACGTGTATGTGTTGTCAGCTGTGTCAGGATTAAAAGCTATTAGTTCTGCTTCATTGGACAAGTGAGGGAGGCTCACAGTGATAGAGTTGCTCCATTCTGTTGGGGGGGCAGATACAGAGGGGATACGACATCGTCGTTTGGCCTAATTCTGCTGTCTGATTATTTTTATTAGAAGTAGTAAAATTATTACTACATTTGTCACTTATTTGTTTGTTTGTTATTATTATATTAATATATCGGGGGATGGGGGGGATTGAAGTGTGTTTCTTCTCTCTCTGTTTGAACAAATTATTAATGAAATTCTAGTTATAAAGTTCCATCTAATGTGTTTAAATACGACAGACGAATAAAATCTGATATTTATTTAAATTACACTGCGCAGGAACATGTTCTGCCTGTTGATGAGGTTTACTCAAGAGTTGAATATCTGCACAAATGGAAGCTTAACTGAAACAGATTGAAACATGACTGTGCAGGCAGTGTAATTACTAATCGATTTGAATAATAAGAAACATGAAAAAGTCTATATTAAGACTTACAACCACGCCATCATTAATGCAATAAAAACAAACAAAATATTTTTTGAGCTAATTTCAGAACACAGGTGAGGTCCCAGAATTTCTTTATATACCCCCAGCCATTATCAGGATTTAGTGAAGATTGATCACATAAAGCATGACAATGTCTAATCTAACACTGACATACATAAAAATTGTGTTTGTAAAACAAGCTGCAGCCAGTGTACAGTGTGTTTGTGTGTTTTATTTCATGCCTTTCTTGCATTTTAGCCTTTTTTCCTCTTTTTGCTAATTACTGCCCCGGCAGCTCTGACCAAGCCCAAACGTTTTGCTGTTGTGTCATGTTTTAACGTCTCTCTCATATTTCATTCCAGGCCGTGGTGGGCTATTTTGACATTTTCTTCGACAGAGCCTGCACGAACAAGGTGAGTTTCAGCACTGTGTGCTTTAACAACGAACCAATTACACTCACGCTTTTACACGCTTTACGCCTGGGGCAGTCACACCGCTCTGCTGACATCAGCACCAGCCCTCATCCAGCGGCTGAATGGAACAGAAATAAAAACGGCTGCATATGAGTAAGGGAGACAGGAAAAACGGGAAAAGAAAAAGAGAGCATTCACAGCACTTTCTGTTTTCTTCCATACTCTACTTACTTTGATAATGGGTTCGTGAATGTGCCATTTTTATCATTTACTTAAAGGAGGCTGTTAACGTTATATTAAATTTTAGTAGGAATTCAGTATCTACACTTATAAATGTTGACTTGGTCCTTTGCTGTTGTTTTCCAACCCATAATATTCACATTTGAGATCAGCTGATGTTTGGAATTTGAGTGACTGAACAAAGATTCAGGTAGAATTATGAGATTGTCTTCTCCGAGTAGCAGTGTTAATTTTGACAGCAAATTTTGATTTAGTCTTAGTCTTAGTCTTTAGTCTTTTGACTAAAATTACACTTTTTTAAAAATCATAATTTAGTCATCTGAATTGTTTTTAGTTTTAGTCTAGTTTTAGTCGACTAATTATCGTAAGAATATAGTCGATTAAATCTACAGTCGACTAAAATATAAAGGGTGTAAAATGTAATACTTTTTCTTCAGTTCCCTTGAATTATTCAAGTCATTATATAAACTTACACAAAATAAAACATTTATTAACCAGTTATGGAATATTATTCATGTTTGAAAGACCAATACACACAAAACTTCCTTAACTGTAAAGTGAATAAGAGAAAACTGTTATTTTATCCTTTGTCACCTTTTTATTTATCTCTTATTTATTTAATAATTGTTACTAGTGCTGTCAATTTAATTAAATGACATGCTCTGTGGATACCTAATCTACATTAATTGCATTTATCATTTTTTGCTATGAAAATATTTTTAATTGTGCAATTCAAATAAATTTAGCATAGCAGTAAATCAATGAGTGAAAAACTGCCACATCTCCAGGTCACAGTGTTCACTAGAGACACACACTGCACATTACATACACTAATACATTGTAAATAAAACTTGATAATCTGTTATGTGCACTTTCTAGTGTGTACGGAGAAATTTGGGACATGATCATCAAACCCAGATGGTTTGAGTTAGCTAGCTAGTTTCCCGACTCTGATACCTGCACATATAGCGTTTCACCTGCTTCCCACATACCTGATCCAACTTATCTGACCATTAACACCACCTTACTGAGTTAATAGAGCGTTTACAGCAGGACACGCTCTGAAATGTACAGGACAGTGTGCTTTCAGGACTAGGATTAAAAAAGGCTAGCGTTAGCAGCGGTAAAGCTAGCTGACGGTGGTGCTGGAGGGCTGATGTCCAGCGCGGTGGTGATTTTCTCTAAACACAAACTCTAAACTCTCTTTCTCTCTGCTGACACTGTCTAGATAACTTAGTTCCATCATGAGTAACGACAGTTCGCAGGCTCGTATGGTCTTTGCCGGTTTAGACCAAATTTGTGTAAGTGTGCGTTTGATTGACGGCTACTTGGCTTGTCCTGCCTCTCCATATACGCCGAAGTAGTTATGTCCCTGCCTTTCACAAAACTAAATCAGTTCTGATTGGATGTCGTCCCTGCCAAACATGTTTGTCTCGTTTTTATTCATTGACCAAAGTTTCAATCAATTTCGTCATAGGTTTTATCCTTTCTGTAGATTTTATTTAGTTATCGTCTCGTTCTTGTCATGAAAAAAAGGTTCGAAATGAACACTGCTGAGTATGATACATGTGACGCTGGCCTCAAATTGAAGTGTTTTCCTACTTCAACAGAGTATAGTGGTGGAGAGGGGAGGGGCATATGCTGTGGCCACACCCACAGTCAAATGACTGTGCTTTCTAGAAAATTGTTGTCAATTGAAGTTGCATAGATTGTATTATTTGCAGAAGTTCCATTATAGGTATTTGATTTACCTAAGTCATACCAATAATAAACAGTTCAGTATTTTAATACAATGCATAAAGAAATAATTAAGCTTTAACACAGAATCTAGAATCATATAAAATCATTATACCTCTGTCAGCCATAAAGTCAGTCATGTATATAATACCACATAATCAAGTCTATTTGAGATTACCGAACAAATCCAGTTAGCACCATGCCAAGCTTCCATCATAAGCAAACATCAGACACCAAGCATGTCTTGGCTGATTGACAAATTTAGAGAAAAGGGAAAAAGCTGGGTTATTTAGATTTTCACCATTACCACTTTTCAATATGACCAACTTTACAAAATTTATAAATGGTTAAATATTAATCTAGTTTAATAAGATATTGTTGGCTAAATAGTGAGACCACGTTTATCTATACTACTAAACTGCAAACCTGCTGGTTACTGATTTTCATTAGTCTTCTCCATCAGCATTATGCCTGTCAGCTTCATCAGATGTAACATGTCAGGGTTGTCCTTATAATATGTTACAACTGCTTATTAACAAACTGAAGCAATTAAAAAACTTGTAAGTGAGGTTTCATTGTAAAGTGGGATCCTTTTGGCAGACTATAGCTTTAACTTATCATTCATTTACCTTTTTCAGAATCTTTATTTAGATAACATCTAACTTGCATCGATACGCTCTGATTATTCAGACTGCAGTAATGTTTTTCATTTCAGGTGATGTTCTCCACTTCTCCATACTGCACCAAAACCCACTGGAAGCAGACAGTTTTCCTGCTGGAGAATCCAATCCCTGTTCAATCAGGTCAGTTCCACACTTAAAAGGAAACTTTACTCACAACACATGAAATAATAATGACACAGTGTTATTTGCTACCATGATCCCTTTAATTCACTGTCACCTAAATTACAGTATATAGTGCTAATCGTCCAAAGGTTTTTGATCACACTAATTCATAAAATGCTTTCCCATTATTTTAATTTGTGTAAAGATATAGTTAATTGGCAATTAAAAAGTCATCAAACTTTTTGTTTTAATTAAAGTCCAAACTAAGTCATAATGAAGCTTTACCAATCATGCTAAAAATGGCTTTTAAAACAAATTCATGTAAATATTAGCTTCATTGTTATATTTGCCTCAAATGTTTTGTAACCTTCTGAAAAATATACATTAAACGTTTTTACATTTTTGACTGGTGTTGTATCTGGTCAATATATTCCTTTTAAGTATGTGTATGCATATATATATATTTTTTTCTTTTTTTTTACACAAATATGGTTGCACAAACTAGGATGTGAGCATGTGAGATTGTGTCTTATCTGTCTGTAAAATGACAGAAGAGTCGGAGAGGTGGATGGGTTATCTGCCAGTGTTGGAGTGGCAGGTGTGTGATTGAACAACCCTTTATTCAGTCTTCATAAACAACCTTTAAAACTTGATGCGTTTGTTTCTGTCAGGTACTTGTTGATGTATTTGATACTGAAAAGTTGTTGACATGAAACATGAAATCAACGTGAACAACATGAAATGTACTCGCAAAGTAAAAATGTGAACTCAGTTTTGAGTTTGGCTCAAAACTGGAGGCCCGTATTGTCTGCATATTAATTATTTTATCTTATGCTACTCGGGTGCAACATAACAAGATGGCACTCTGCATGTTCCTTTAACACCAACCTAGTCATCTGGCACGTTATCTTAAAATATATGCATGTGCAGTTACACTGTATGGACAAAATTATTGGAACTCACCTCTAAATCATTTGAAGCAGTTCATGAAATTTCTTCCCTCCCCAATATTCCACAATCAGCTGTAAATGTTGTGTTTAGGAAAGTGCTGAGGTGCATAGTATGAAAAAGTCAGCAATGCTCTGCTGACTCAGTAAGTGTACCAAACTCCTCGCATTAACATCAACACAAAAGCTGTATGTCGGGAGCATCATGACATCGGTTTTCATGACAGAGCGGCTGCATGTAAGTCTTACATCACCAAGCACAGTGCCAAGTGTCAGAGTGGTGCAACAGGTCTGTAGCAGTGGAAATGTGTTCTGTGGAATGACTAATCATGTTTCTCTATCTGGCGGTCTGATGGACGAGTCTGGGTTTGGCGAATGTTAAAAGAATGTTACTTTTCTACATAACTGTATTATGCCGACTGTAAAGTTTGTTGGAGGGTTTTTTTTTAGCGTTTGGCCTAGGCCCTTTATATCCAGTGAAGAAAAATCTTAGTGCTTCAGCATACTATAACATTTTGGACAATTGTATTGTATATTTCCATCTTGTCCAAGATGAATGGCCAAAAATTCCCACAGACCCACTCCAACAATGGTAATCAAATTTTAATATGGCCATAACTACAAAGAATAAAAACACCAAGTTAATTTGGAATTGTGGGGCTGCAGTCAGATTCAGACTGCAAGTAATGTTCTTTTAACATTTGCTTTCCCTGTTTCAACAGTCAGGCTCAAACTGAATTTTGGTGGGATAGAGTTGAGTTCAACCAGAATTTTTTTAGGGCTATGGTCAGGTTCCGTCAGAATTATGTGGGTCTGCAGTATAGCTCAGGCAAAATTTTGTGAGGCAGCAGTTAGGTTTGTGAGTCTACAATTAGTTTCAGTCGGAATTTTGTAAGACTAATTTAGGTTCAGGTGAAATTTTGTGGGTCTACAATCAGGTTCAGGCAGAATGTTATGGGGCTACAGTCGCGTTCAGCCAGATTTTTGTGAGGCTGCAGTAAGGATTAGGCTAAATTTTGCTGGGCTACAGCTGGCATTGGATAAAATGGTGCTTGGCTACAGTGAGGATCGTACAGGATTTTGGACAGAATTTCGGGCTACACCGAGAATTTTTTGCCTTGCGGGTTAGGACGCAGCCAGGTTTTGTCGGACTACAGTCGATGGTGACTCTCTGGCAACAGAATCTGAGCACTTGTGCTTGGACGTCTGGAGGTGGCTTTTTTCTGTAGCGTCCTTGTGCAGCTAACTGATGAATTCTGTCTTATCGTAATGGGAATCGGGGAGATGTCATCTGATGTTCAGATGGATGATGCTCCAGTGCCTGCTTTCTCTCGTGCAGTCCAAAGTTATAAATGACCCTAGCTCCGCTCAGGCTGTCCACAGGCCTCTCTGCTGGACAGCCCTTGCAGCAGCCAGCTGATGATAAGAACTGCGTCAGTTCCGCTAGTCTTGTTTTGACGTTACTGATAGCCGTGTCACATGAAAAGGCCAAGTGGTGCAGTGGGACACTGCTGAATATTTTAATTTATGATAACTGGCAAAAGTTCTGTCAGGTGAAGCGGGAGACTGAGCGAAACCTTTTATTATTTCATTTGCTGTGGCTAAAGCCTAGGTGTAGAGGGCCGGGCTGGATAATAGACACTGGCTAAAATTATGGATTGGATTTTTTATTGTTGTGTCCCTATGGTGCTTTATATTATATATAAGTCTCTATAATGTTCTGTAAAAATTAATTTGATAAATGCAGATAAATTGGAGCCCTGAGGTAAGTCATGTTCTACAGTTTGTCATTAGACTGACTAAATAACTTTAAATGTAAGCTCTAAATGTTGGTATTGCAATATAAACTTCTACAGTTCTTCATTAGATAGAAGGAATAACTTGCTCTAAAAGTAGTTATTATTAAATAGTTTCTCACCAGGTAGAGTTATATAGTTTGTCATTAAAATTTTGCTGGTGTTTTGTCCAACTTCGCTGAACAGTAGCTTAAAAAGAACATATTTATTGGGTGGAGCCTGGGGAAGTCAGTTGGGAGTGGAAATGAAAAAGTAAGAAACCCTTATCACCTTTTTCTCTCACTTGTTCGCTACAGCCCAGTAGACCAGCAGTCCCAGGCTGGCTGTTCACACACAAATGGTTTTTTTAACATCACTCGATGGCTGCCTGCCACGCACACTTCCTTACAGCTCTCACCAGGTCACACACACACACATACTTGCATTAGTAACTCCCACATGAGTACACTCCATGAGATCAGTGAACTTCTTCTCAAAGTCGACCCAAAGGCATCTGCCACCTCTTAGTGTTATATAACAAAGCTGTAGCTGGTACCTACACTTGGGGACCTTAAAGGGCCCATATTGTACAGATTTCTTGTATTTGTGACATGATGTATTACATATGCACTGTTATGTTATAAAAACAGTCATACATCATTTTAGTATGAACATCTTCCAACCTCTATTTTATTCCTTAGTTATCCAGGCTGTTGCTGTGCCTTTAAGACTTGTATATGCAAAGGAGCTGTTTTTTGATTGGCTGTTGCAAGTGTTGAGTTTTCATATAACTAATAAAGTGTGAGGAGATGGGGCAAGCTGCTGTAGACTGAATGGACAAATATGTGTAATGCAAGTTCTAAACAAGGTGTTTTTGCAGCTTAGTTGCCATATTGTTGCAAATTAGTAACTTTACAGGATAAGACAACACTGTCTTTATTTTTATTGTTAGTTAATGGAACCAGAATTCTTTCCAGGCTATTTTGGAGCATCACGATTAATCCATTCTTCATAAAATGTTTACACAATATAAATAGTAGCTGTCATGTTCAAATGATGTAGAAGTATGAAAATGGACAAATATAGACTGATGAGTGAACAATGCATTTTTAAGCTTTGTTAACGTTTACATGCTATAACACACTCTTACAAGGTAAGGACAATTCATTTTTCCATGATATCGGTGGATGTGGGTTAAATGCGGTTCACTTAATGTAAGCTTCTTGTAGACTTCTTAGATATCAGTGGATGTGGGTTAAATGCGGTTCACTTAATGTAAGCTTCTTGTAGACTACTTTAATTTTAAGATTTTAAGAAGCATGATAAAGCAAAACAAACCAGTATTCAAAACTATTTGTAATATTGGCTTTTTCATGCTGTATTTGGAGCACAGCAGGTGCTGGGTAATGTGTATAATTTCAGTAAGTACATTTGAGGGTACTAATGAGAAGGGAGGTAACATATTAGCAGGCGCTAACAACAGCCTGTGAGGAAAAAACTCCTGGAAACGTATCGGTTTCTCTCAGCCCCATCCATTAAAGCAGTCTTCATTTGTCATGCTTTAGTTCATTTGCATGGGCCATTAAAACTAGAACATGAGAAAACGTTCTTGAGAAGCTTCGTCTCTTGTGCAGTCACCCGCTGGTATGGTTTAAAAAAATTTGTGGTTTGTGTGTAAAGGTTTCATTATGGTCATCTAGCAAAAATTAAGCAGTTGTCATGCAAGGTGGTCCATGTTTTTGATTTTAAAAAATGTAAACGTGAATATTATGTCTGTCAGAATATCTGTGTGGATCATATGAACTTTCTACAGCACTTATTAAATTAAACAGTGGAAGCTATATAGTCTCCTACATTTCCTGTAGCATTTCAAAATTGGCAAGAATGACTGTGTGCATTATATGAACATAATAAACTAATCAACTTCACATTGACGACAGTGCAGCCATAATATGAAACTAAACAGATAGTTAGTAGTTTAGTACTGAAACACTGCAAAAATCAACACAGTAGTGTTTATCCCATTTCTGGATCCTGATTGGACGAAACATCAAACACTTTACACCTATCTCGACTCCGCCCCAACAGTCATAATTCTTTTAAAATGCTGGTCGTGACTGCAGCGCTGGAAGGACCTTGAGGTGTCCTAGAGTTAGCCTTAGATGGGAGGGGCTGGGGCTGTTTAGGAGTGAAGGAGGGTGCGATAGAGGAAGTGATGGTGAATCTGTAAGTGGTACTGAATGTGCTGTGGATTTACTGTTAAGCCATGCGCAGCACTGCAGTGGAAAGCTGAAACATGTGCATGTGTTTTTAATATGATGGTGCTGCAGTGTTCATCATCAATTAGATCATTCAGATATTGAAGCCAGTTCTCACAGTTCTTTGCTAATTTTGTGTTTTCTGATGAGTCGATTAACTTTCTGACTGCACGGCTGATTTTAATTGATTTTGTTCATAATTTCCACATTTCCACTTGACGTGTACTTGAATGTGAGCAATCAAGGATGTTATGTATGATGGCTTTACATACTTCAAGACTGATTTTGTAAACTTTGCTTTTCTTTTTGTTGTTTTAGCATTAAAGTCCCTAACAGAAAGGACGGAATCCAGTCATCAATTCATGTTGCATTATTTTAGGAAGGCTTGTTTCAGTTCCTACATATAAACCCTCAAGTTCAAGTCAAGTGGCTCTTATTGTCATTACATCTACGTACAAGTACACAGTGGAGTAAAATTTAATTCCTCCAGAAACAACAAGGTGCAACATAGAACAAACATGCATACACAGTTTTAACTATAAACAATAAATACAATAAGTTAACAGAAATTTCCCACCCCTAATCTTGTTGATCAGCCAAGACATATTTGCTGTCTGAAGTTTGCTTTGTTAATTTTAGACCTAAGAGGCTAAGGTAGCTAAAAAGTAAGAAAAAGTATTAATACCAATTAGTAATGTGTATAGCTAAGTAGCAGGTAACAACCTATTTTCTGTCCACTCTGGTACTAAAACTACAGAAACAAACTTATATGAAACATGTCCTGGCATCTTTTTTGACACACTAATTCTTTAAGATTTATGAATTGCCCAGTAAGCAGCGTTGGATCACTTTTGCCAGCTGCCTTTTCTTCAGTATCTGAAGAGCACATAGAGACGTTAAAATCAGACCACACTTCTGGGTTGCATTTCAGTGCATTAAAGTTGGGAAAACTAATCGAATTCCGTTGAGGAATGCTCACTAGAAATGCTCATTTCATAGTATCATAAATACTCTACATTTCCATTTGAAGGTCTACTGTATAAAGTTGCCTTCCTTCTGTCAGCTTTTATTGAGCTGTTAGTATGCTAGGTGCTCATTAGGCTGCTTTAAACTGTGTTTTCATTGCAGCCTGAACAGCACAAGACATTTCACAACACTGAGACGATGCACCACCACAGTGTTTAGGATACTTATTAAAAAATAAAAATCTACTTAATTGTGCAGGCCACTGACCCAAAACAACAAGCAGTTGATCTCATTGACAGAACAAATTAAAATGTAAATTTCAATGAAGTGGTAGGACATTTCCCAAGAAGTGAAACCTGCATGATTATATGTTTGTTTATGGATGGCCAGAGCTTTGTGTTGTCATTGTTATCGGTATATTATAATCCACTGTAATCCACTTAAATATTATGCTCTTATTTACAGTTTATGGTTATTACATTTTGACATTGCATTATAGCTCTAAGCAAAGGTAGTGTCCAATTGCCAAACTTTGTTATATATAGGTTATATATGGTGACTGTCCTATACATGGTTGGCTGGAACTAAAATAAGACAGAAGTGGGTTTATCCAGTTCTATTTTTATTTGGTAAAATGTTTAAAGTTTTGATCTTGGTCCTTCTCCAAGTGTGGCTGTTTGAGGATTTTAATCAAAAGAACCAAAGGGTCATCAAAAGAATAAAAGCAATTACACTGCTGGCCTTTCTGGTCTCTGAAGATTCTTCTAAGGGGTGTATGCTGTATAGTTAGCTCTTTGGTCAGATTGAAACTGCAGTTCCATGTAATGTAATCCTTAACAGGGTTGTGTGTATTTTGCTTTCGCTTGCCTTTGACTCAGTTTCGGTGTAGCATTTTATAGAAATGTCGTGGCACTTTATGAAATACACAAAGATTGTTTTTTTGTTGGATTTTATGGATTAGATGTTTAAGAGAACTGTTTTTTGTTTAAATGCAAATTAGTTTAAATGTCTTTATTGTGCAGAATAGTTCAAAACAGAACTGAACGATACAAACCTGTGGTGTGCTCATGCACACACCCAGAAGCTTCTCTAGTTTGGCAAAAAATACAGTTGAGTGGTGTTCCATATCTGTATTTCTCGAGTCGTTTGTCTCATACGTGCATCTCATTCACTTGCATCACTGAGCATCAGACTCTGCGACACTACACATGTCAATTTTAACTTGAGCAGAATAAAGATGGTGACCATGAAAGTTTAAATGTATTAATAATCTACACTCTTTAAATAGCTGGTACTTGTAAGTGGTTCTATATGAAGCCTTTTAAAAGTCTTTAAGAGTATAGGTGAGTCTAGCAATTGCAGCCAAATTAAAATGTTAAAATCATGTGTAATTATGAAGGTAGAAGTGTCTGCTGTTTTGTTAGTGACGTTCTCTTAATTTTTTACATTTATAACATATTTTTTTGTTTTTTGCTCCATTCTTGTGTTGTTAAGGGATAAAATGTTAAATGTGGGATGCGATTTTTTTTTTTGCCAACTCCAGACACTGGGCAGCAACACGGTTTTTGACCCCACAAGTACACACACAGACAGAGTCCGTTTTTGTGTACTGATGGGACTTAAATAGATGTTTTTGTCACTCCCACAAGTCGTGAGATGACTAAGTGCAGTATTTGGGAGGCGGTATAGCTGTGGTCCATCAATTCTGTGACTGCATGACTGGTTTTAATTAAAAGAGCCAGTATGTATGCTATTATTTTGTTTAATATTCTGTCTTCAGCTTTGCTTGTGTATTTGTGCCTAGAAAAACGAATTAATTTACATATGGGGGCTTTGCATAGTGCTTTGCCATGGACTCTGTATTCTGTGACGTTCTGTAGAGTTTCCACCTCACGGCGCAGGTAGTTAAATCAGTCTGAGTAAGAGCTCATATTTATCACCATTATTTCTGCTAAAGCCTCTGTGTGATGTGGTTGAACGGATCACTGCCAAAACACTGAACTTGAAATCCTCATCCACTCACCGTATCAGTCTGAGGGCTTTTTATTCCCAAAGAAAACCTGGAGAAACGCCCTCCCCTCGACCCTCAACCCAGGATTTTCAGGAAAAAAAAACTCATATTGGTCTCTCTCACTTACTTTCTTTCTGTCCGCATCACTTGCACATCTTTCTTTCGCCTTCTCTCTTCCTATTCATTTCCTCTTTTTTCCTCCTTTCTTTCTTCCTCTCTCCCTCTATCCTATTTTTTCTTTGTTGTTTTTCTCCTTTTGTCTTCTTTTTTTTCTCTCCATCTTTCTCATTCTTCCTATCTCACTTCTTATTCTTTTCTCTCTTCTTTTTCCCTTTTCTGGTTCTCTTTTTCTGCTCTCTTTACTATATTCTCTCCACATTATATCCCTCTCTCTCTCTCTCTCTCTCTCTCTCTCTCTCTCTCTCTGTAGTGACTGTTCTGTCATCATCGCTCTGCTGCCTCCGTCTCGTGAAAGAAAAAAATGTAAATAGCTGCAGTCAGCATTTCCTTCTCCTTAGAACACCAGCACACAATGTAGAGTGTGTGTGTGTTTGCTGAATGAATAAACACTCATTTACCCCCCGGCAGTGAAATGTGAAGTTAATCAAAGTGATTATCTGTTATGATCATCATTGTTGTCTTCAAGCCTCGGCTGTGATGCGAGGTGTGTGTGTGTGTGTGTGTGTGTGTGTGTGCCCTCCTCCACCATCTGGAGCTGATCAGTGTGTCAGACTATTTCCCTCAGGCTCTTTTACTGGATTTATTGTACATGTGACGTCAAAGTCAAGATCAGTGTGTGACGCAAAATGTAAAAACAATGCAGAAAGATGTCTACATTCTTGGTAGATGGTCTGATTGATGTCGCAGTGATGTAGCAGGTGATGGAGTTATAAGTGCCACAGGACTATAATAAATGTTTTTTATGACTCAACTGTATATAAGGAATAAGAACAATTAGCCTTTAAAGTCTAATATGGTACAATGTGGTATGGTTGTGACAACTTCCCATCAGGCCAAATGAGACGTCCCTGTGGGACCACACAGACCTAGACTAGAATTTTTGTCACTTTGTTATTATTCAACTTCGAGTACAACCTTATAATAACCAGTTTATCTTGTTTTGTTCTATTTGCCTTTCCATGTTTAGGTGATGAGCTGCCGGGCCGTATCACAGTTCGTAAAAACAGGAAGGACCCCCGGGCGCTGCTGGTGACGCTAAACCTCGCTGATCGGAGGCAGACTTACAGTCTTCAGTGAAAAAAAAAAAACTGCTTCAGGTTTAGAATTGCCAGCATCCATCACTACTACCAAGTGCCTGTCAGTGTCAAAGTCTAGTGCTGATGAGGGTTATCGTCTGATTTTGGCTGCACGAAATGGGCAAAATCATCATACTGTAATTGTATTTCTATTATATTGAGATTATCATAGACCTTACAGTATATTTCAGCTTACTAGTCACCGAATAATGTGACACAGCAGGCATTAGTTTTACTAAAATAATTACTGTCTGTTGAATGACATAAATGATATCAAAACACCCTCAGAAACTCACATGGTGCTGTGATTGGCTGGGATGATAACAGCACACACTAAACAGCACTGTAATTGGTCCAAAGGCATGTTCATTTTAGTTCCAGCCTTGGACTGCATGTTATGCTCACCCGAACCTACAACTAATGCATCTAGTTCAGCCAATCATAGACTTTTTGAGAAGATAATTAGCTGGAGCACATGGACCCAGGCAGGACAGGAAGGTCGATATCCAAGACTGGGTGTCCACTGGTTTAGAGGGACCATTTGCACATTGAAGCCTTTTGAAACAGTCTTTCATAAGCTTGTTTTCCAGCTGTTCATTGAGTTAAGTATTGTTAAAAAGCTTATATAGACTTTTTTTTTAACTATTCCTTTAGTCACCCAATTCTCTTCTTGAACTACAGATGAAAAGGGTTTGCCGTTTCATGGCACTAAACAAAGGGATGTTAAATTTTACTCTACTTCCAAACCACCCTCCTGAAATTTTACTGATCTGTGCCCTAAATCTGAATATGAGAAATGCTTCATTTTTCTCCATCTGTTTCCAGACCTAGCAGCCAGTCAGCTGCATCAGAAAATGCTGACATTAGATCTGTATGTGCATAGCCCATTGGACAGTACTGCTGATACTACAGCAAGGCTCAGAAACCACATTATGAATCATAATGTTATGAAGGTAATTGATGACTCTGCTGGCTCTGAGGTTGTGATTTGCTTAATAAAGTTTTTTTATGGCTCATTTTAAGCATCTTGCATGCCCGTTTCTAAATATCTTTGATGGTACTTAATTGTGTCTGTATGGTTCGTTTCACATCCATCTTGTGGCATTAAAGGTGTGTATGTGTATGTGAGTTTGTTCGGGGTGAAAAATGCCCAGATGCAGTTTTACATGCCCATTTACACACTACATTTGGTGCTAGAATTAAATGAGCTGTTTTCCCTTGTTTGGGTAAACTCATGAATAATTTGATGAGCTCTGTTCGGATTGGCTGGTTTATAGCAAGATACACAGGAGCAATATGTCAAAAAAGACAGACCTTAAAAATAAAATGAACCTCATACGTTACCTATACTAGCTACTTGCTTTTGATCTCAACATTAACACAAGTACATAAAACTGGAACTTTTACAGTGAGTGACAGCTTTAAGCTTTATGCAACTTTAAAACTAACCAAAAAGAAGTGGATAACATCACACAACATGGCTGCTGCTTATTATTGTTATTGTTGGTGGTGTGATGCTAATAAAGGTGGAACTGCTACTCTATTCAATCTCCCAAGTGTCAAACACTGAATAAAGCCTGCTCGGTATTGTACAAGGTTGAGAAACTGTCCAGAGTGCAGTGTGCAGACCAAACCAACAACTTTGAGTAAAGTTGTCCAGGATCTTGTTGAACATGTGCAAAGTTGTTTTGTAAATTTTCTGTTCCACCTTAAGTAGGGCAGAGTTAAATCCTGCTGCCTCTACATTCTACAGCATTTAGGGTGAAATTAAGGTAAAACCAGTGTTTGAGTTTCACGATATGTCAGTTCTATGTAGCAAATCATCCTTATTCAACCTTTTAGCTTGCTGTTTGAACAGTTCCTTTAAGGTTTTGTTACGTCATGAGGTTTTGATGATTCTTTGAATGTATATGTCATGATTATTGCAGAAATTGTTCAGAGCTAATCAATAATTTTTTGAGTTTCAAAATTAAAATGCTATGTAAAATGGATTATATAATCTAAAAGAAAACTAGTGTAAAACTTGCCACACAATAAATGCTCAGTCAAATCTATCCTATCAGTGTGATATTTCAAAAGAACTTTCTCTATTGTGATATAAACTAAGTTGTGTGCTACAGTTTCTCGTCAGGCCAAATAAAAAACTTGAAGTGTAGTTGATGAATATTGTGTGTTAAACTGAGTAGGTTACTTCAGATGAAGCAGACTGGACAGTAGGAGGTGATTGAGGGTCTCGTGCATTTTCATATTTATTATAGCTAAAACATTCCTGGCTCATAGACTTATTTAAATAAGAGGACGTTGGTATGGTTTGCACAGTTTCTTACTTGTGGCATATCAGTATAAACGTTTATACAGAATTCATACCAAAAGAAAAAATTCAACCAGTATATCACCTCTCCCTTATTAAACTGTATTCACTGCACAGGAACCTTGACCACCATAAAACTGGAAACATGCTTTTAATACTGGCCATACCAAAAGTTGGAGTTTTCCTCTTCTGTTGCCAACACATGCAGCAGAATCTAGCATCGACTTTGCAAATCACCTGATCTTCCAGGTGAAGATAAAGTCAATGAGCACTATTACATCACCAATGCATGCACCAGAACAGTATGATGATGTGTTCATTGGTATTTTTTTTAATTATTCATTTGTTTGAATAATTAGCTGAGGTCACCCTAGTTAGGAAACTAATGTTGTTTAGTATTTAGGCTGTCAGTCAGTGAACTAGTTAAGTAAGGTAACTAATTAGCCAAACTAGGCTTGACAAATCAATCAGTGTTGTTTGTTAGAGTGTTTGTTATACTGTGTGCCAAAATGATTCAAATCGACCCGTCAAATGAAAGAACCCTGTTTGGCAGCTTTATTTTTATTATTGATAGTCCATAGAGAGCTCTTTGAGTAGACTGTCTCTTATCACATGCTAGTGATACAGAAGGGAAAATAAGGCTGGGTAATGAATTAATTATATTGGCCTCTTGTGTAATTAACGACTGATCACTGTGGCTGTTATCTCGAGGTCAAGGAGGGTCACCGCCCCCAATGAGCCGAAACTCGATGACACACAACCGCGGTGATTTATTCCTGATTAGATAACCCATGTTCCTCTGACTGATTCGCAAAAATAAAACTGGCTTTCCATAATCAAATATTGTAGGCAAAGTGAGCCACATTTATCTTCTACAGCACTCTGCCTTAATTAGAATCTGATAATAACACAGGTATCAGTTGGGCGAGTTTTAATAGCAGTTGTAGGCCACTGGAGCCGGTTGGGCAGGACGTCCTGCCTTTATTTCCTTCACCACGCGGCAAGGAAGAAGGTGTGAAGGGGACGAAGGGACAGAGGAGCAGAAATCAATTACAATTATTCTCTGTTGACAAAGTAATTAAAGGCGGAGTGGGCAGCGGAGAGGCTTTATCGCTGCAGGAGATTTATGATGGTGACTGCAGTGCGCATGCGTGATTAGCATGCTGAACAGTTCCAAACTAGCCATCCAGTTTTTTTTATTTGTGTTGTGTTTTTTACAACTTCTCACAAATAAATCTGCACACTGAAATGAATATTAGACTCAAGTTTATCAGAAACGATTGTAATACCGTAAGAACTGTAATAGCCATAGACGTGTTCTATGGACATTTTTTCAGAGATAAAGTTGCAATAGACTAGCTACATTTGGTTCCCTAAAGCACCTTTTATAGAACAGTTCATTAAGTAACCATTTCTGTAAAAGAATTTTGTGATGAAACTGTCTAAAGTTATCAGGTCATCAGTTCAATTTATGTTTCTGAATAAACCATATTTGATATTATTTAAAGAAAATCATGGAGAAGCACACTTTCCGAGAGCTGTGTAAGCATTTAAATGGTTGCTTAAACTGTTGTGGATTTGTACATAACCCTTAAAACCCCCACTTTATAAGAGTGCCCAATATTTAATTTCACTCCTTTATTTTACTATGAACTTTTAAACCAACGACCATTGCCCCAGAGCAGTTTTAATCCAGACGTAGATGCGGCTCACTAATGGAAGAACATGGCAAAACTCTGTAAAAAACATAAGAAAGAACTACTAAGAGGAGCCAGATACTCAAAACTGCCTAAGAACTTAAGGAAGAACTACTAAGAGGAGCCAGATCCTCCAAACTCTCTAACACTTAGAGGATACTGAACACTCTGAACATTAGAAAAGAACCTATGAAAGGAACCCTTAATACTGTGTAAAAGCATTAGGAAGAACCACTGAGAGGCAACCAAGACTCAAAAGTAGAAACTAAAGAGCAAGAAGAAGCACTGCTCAGAGAAGCAAACACTCAAAAGTGCCCAGAAGCATGGGGAAGAACCACTGAGAGACCCCAGGACTCAAACCTCTAAGAACATGCAGAAGAGGAACTGAAAGGAACCAAGTTTCAAAAGAAGGAACTCACAGTGGATACGCTTCTAGATAAAAAGGGTTACCACGGGTACTAGTGGTAGAACCTATTTTATTATACTGAAACATCTTTAAAGCATCTTTATTGGAAGTGTATAACAGGTCATACAGATGGAGAAGCCCTTTTGGCATAGATCAAATCAAATCAAATGGTAAATCAACTGTTCTGCTGTGGTTTATTATAACAATTAACACGTAAATGTAATTCACCTCTGGGACATTTTACTGGGTCTTATTAAAATTATTACAATTCTTTGCTTCAGCAAAACTTTCTACGAGTTTTTAGCAGAACAGTGGAGATTTTTTGGATGTTGTGATTCACTGATCCATTAAAACTCTCACAGCAGCTCATTTACACAATGCGTGATTGATGCTCAGGTACTGATAGCCTACAGGCTAATTTACATATTGTATACAGTACGAGTATCGCCAGCGCCAAATATCACCATAGTGATTAATAAGCAGTGAATCGGCCTGAACAGGAGGAGCCGCTTATACTGGAGCTAAAAATAGAAATGAGCTCCAAAAAAACTCTTGCATGAAAGTTTCACAAATGAGCAGCTCCAGTCACGAAAAAACCCAAACCCCACCCGTACAGCCCACCAATCCGGCAGTGGGTGACGCAGGTGCAACGCAAAGAATACGTAAGTTCTATGCGTGAGCGTAGAACTGCGTGAGCATATATATATATATATATATATATATATATATATATATATATATATATATATATATATATATATATATGAAATAGTATTATAAAAATATGGAATAATATGGGATATATATAAATATGGAATTATTGACCTCCCAGAAGTCAGCAGTTCATATATTGTTATATCATATTATAATATTATATCAGATATAATAAAATGAAAGCATATATATATATATATATATATATATATATATATATATATATATATATATACAGTGTTCATATATCATGTGCAATTTTACAGACTTCTAAAACTTATCTCAGTCCTGAGGGACAAATTTATTAATCAATAGTGAGCGCGCTCACGAGCGCAGCGGCACGACCCTCTTTAAAAAAAAAAGGGGGGATGAGGGAGTGAGTGGAGCTTTATCAGACAGAGCGAGAGAGAGGGAGAGAGAGGGAGCAAGAGAGAGAGAGAGAGAGCTGCTGTTCTATTCCTCCTCGCGCTAAACCTGAGCGGATATTCACTCACACGCACACACACACACATGGTGAGTAGAGCCTTCTGCTGCTCCGCGCGCTGCCTCCTTCTGCTGGATTGTACTCTTTTTTGGGATCTCAGAGCGAGCGAGAGCGCGAGCCGCTGTCCACGGTGCTGAAACTTCACCGCGCGAGCCGTTTTCCTCGCTGCAGTCTGACTGAACGTTTTCTGTTAGAACTGATCTGATTCCACTGCAGCACTTCTGACTCGCGCTCTTTCAGTAGTCTGGAGAAAAGATTTAGCTGATCGAGTCTCAGATAGACACAGAGAAGGAGAGAGAGAGGGGTGCTGTCCACAGTGTATTATTATTATTATTATTATTATTATTATTATTATTATTATTATTATTATTATTATATCACTGAAGGTGGTTTTGTCCTTTTTTCTTTATTTGATATTTTACTATTACATTCATTCCAGTGTATCGGTGTGTGCATGCGCGCGCATGTGTGTGTGTGCGCGCGCGCGTGTTAGACTGAGGGATAAATGAGGCGGAAAATTAAAGAAGCTCCAACAAAGAGAGAGAGAGAGCGCAGGAGAGAGAGAGAAAGAGAGAGAGGTAGAGAGAGAGAGAGAGAGAACGAGCAAAAGGCAGAGGAAGGGAAAGAAAAAAGAAAGAGCGACAGAAAGAAACAGATAGAGAACAAGGAGAGAGAGAAAGAAGTGATGAATGGAGAGTTTCTCTGTGAATTATTATCTGTATCTGGAGTTAATAATTAGAGCCATATGATGGTAGTTACTGTCTTTCTGCTTTATATCACATTCGGGTGTTTGTTTTGAGTCTGTTTGCTAGTTTGTTTACTGTGTTGCTGTGTTGCTGCAGGAGGGCAGTGAGCAGAGGGAGATGCAGCAGCGGGACGGGGAGACGGGGGGCAAAAACTTCTGCCCCACTGAGGATAAAAATTTCTGCCCAACTGAGGTCAAAAACTCCTGCCTCGCGGAGCAGGGCAGAGCGCGCGCCGAGGAGGCCGAGGGGGGCTACGGCACTTTCAGCAGCGCGCGGGAGGTGAGTGGGGACTACGGGGGCGGGGTAGGGGGGCCAGATAAAGGAGGAGGGTAATTAATTTTGCGTCTACTGGGGTTAATGTGAGCTCACAGCGCTGAAATCAATCACATTCAGAGAATATAAAAGGAGTATTTGGGGTCGAAGCACGTGCTACTGTTTGTATTATTATTATTATTATTATTGTTAATGTTAATATTAATAGTAATATTATTATTATTATTGTTATTAGTTCTTATTAGTAGCGATTGAGTAAAGCAGTGTGTACTCATGGCCATGTGAGTAAAACTGGTTTGTATAGAAAAGTGATCAGACAGGCAGATCAGCTCGTTCCAGTAAATATTATGGAATATTAATCGAATTATCGTAACGATTATTACAGTGATTATTATTATTATATATGTTTAAAACGAGTCATTTTATAATTCTGCCTTTTGGCTTCAATATAAAAACTGTGGATTAATACTGCAGTTCACACACACACGCGCGCGCACACACACACAGACTGCTGGATTTTCTGTCTGCAGCTGTTTGATGTTCAGAGTAGATCTGCACGCGCTGGAGTTAAAAGCTGTTTCTGCCACGAGACAAACAATCTGTGCCATTTAAACCCAAACACAGCAGTCAAACCCAAACACCGAGCACGGAAACCATTCAAACCTAAACTCACAGCATTTAAAGAGCTTTTAAGCCCAATTGCGGAAGCTTTAGACCAATTTCGGAGCATTTAAACCAAATTCAGAGCATTTAAACCCTAATTTGGAGCATCAGAATTGAGAGTGTTTAAACTAGAATCGAAGCGTTTAAATTCACTACTACTTTTATTAAAGCTACCACTAATTTGGAGCATTAAAACCAAAATTAACGCCTTTAATGCCAAACTCTTTTCTACTACTACTGAATTCGGAGCATTTGAACAACACACAGATATATTAAACACCAATCCAGATAGCCTATACCCAGACATAGAGCGTTTAAATCAAAATAAACCCCAAATATGCTCTGATTTAATCCGAATCCCGCATGTAAAAGTAATCCTGCCTGTGTTGGTGCTGCAGAGGTGCTTTTACCTGCATCGCTTGGTGATTCAGAAGCATCGCGGTCAGGATTTAAAGCCGATTTTACTCTCGGGTATTATCATTACACGTGTATTTTTATTATTATTATTATTATTATTATATATTAATGCGTGTTGTTGTGTTTGTTCAGGATGAGGATGATGACGGTGGGGGAGATGAGAATAAAGCGCGCGGAAACTGGTCAAATAAGCTGGACTTTATCCTGTCCATGGTGGGCTACGCAGTGGGTTTGGGGAACGTGTGGAGGTTCCCTTACCTGGCCTTCCAGAACGGGGGAGGTGAGGACAGCTACACCTGCCGCAGCACGCACCGATCTCACGTTTATTCGTCATTTAATCAACATTTAATCGCCGTCACCTGACACGCGTTTAATCACTTAATTTAACCGAATAGAAAACATCTGGACATCACAGATTACATTTGGTTTAATATGCCACCCACATTTTTTTATTTCATTTTATTTTACTTTCAGATATAAACCATATTATGTTCTAAAAAAATAATACAATTACGAATACAAACACGAATATTCGTTTGTAAGAGTGTTTCTGTCTATTTTTATTTCATTATTAAAAACTCACAGTAGTTCGTTAATATTCGATTGTTTGCAAATGTAGTCTGCTGTTATTATTATTACTATTACCAGCAGTGGTATTGTTATTAAAAATAATAATGTTTTAAGTGTTGTCCTCATTTTCTTCATCTCTATCATTAATATTAAAAACACTATTTATAACAGTAATACCAAGTGTAATTCGTAACAATAAACACGCACTTTTATTTAATAAATAATTAATTTTTTTGAATAAAATGGACCGTGTTATTCTGTAAAGCGCTTAAGTTTAAACAGAACTGTATTGAAATGATTGATATTAAGACTCTTTGCTGGAACAATATGTGAAAGTCATGAGGTGGTTAAATATGTATTTTTGTGTTTCTGTGTGTGTGAGCAGGTGCTTTTTTAATTCCTTACCTGATCATGTTGGGTCTGGCTGGAATCCCCATCTTCCTCCTGGAAGTGTCTTTAGGTCAATTCGCCAGTCAGGGCCCTGTGTCCGTCTGGAAGGCCATTCCTGCTCTTCAAGGTAAAACTGTCCCCAAACCATCCCCCAAATCCACCCTCATTCTATGTCAAACCTCTATGCCCAAGCTCAAGTGTTGGTCAGGTAGTTCACATTAAGGTTAGGTACATGTCTGTTGGTGCAAATAAATACTTTCTAAGCAGGTGCCCTGTAGGTAAGCCTAAAATTGCAAGTTTGATTTGAAATTATTATTTTAGTTAACATGTTGAGGTGCATAGCTAAACCCCCAAACCTGCCCTACAACATGCTTCAATACTGCTACAAACTTGCCCCAAATCCACCAAAAACCCATATCCCTAAAGCTTTTCCCAAACCTGCCCTACACCCATCTCTTAAGTGGAACTCAAACATGCCACAAGTCCAACTTGTCCTCATACCTGTCCCACATCTCTCTCCAATCCTGTCTCCAAAGCTAACCCCAGTCCTGTCCTAAACCACCGCCCAAACTTGCCCATACTAACACCCAAACCTGTCCCAAAAACAGCCCCACACCTTTCCTAAAACAGTCCCCAACTGCTGCCTCACGCATGTCCCTTGGCCTGTCCCCACACTTGCCCCTAAACCTTTCCCCAAATCTGCCACACACCTGCCACAAAATTGCTCTAACCTGCCCTAAACTCTTCTTATTCCTCTGCAGTATTGTGTGTATTTGTCAGTGAGCCTCTCTCTTTCTCCCTGCATTAGTAATGCTGTTGTCTATTCTGGTTTATTTATTGTAGGTTGCGGGATTGCCATGTTGATTATATCTGTGTTGATAGCCATATACTATAATATAATCATGTGCTGGACACTGTACTACCTGTTCGCTTCGTTCGCTTCGTTGAAGGACTTTCTGCCCTGGACCTTCTGCAACAACAGCTGGAACACGGCCGAGTGCAAAGACCAGCACATGCTGAAACTGGGTAGGACATCTGCTTATTTATCCTCCCATCCCTTTGAACTTTTATCAAAGACCACCACATATTGAGACTCTGTAGGACATTCTCTTATTTATCACTCTGTGATCTCTATCCAACATCTGAACACGATGAAACAAGAAAAGACCATTCAGTCCTTTTAATTATCTGTCTCTTTACCTATCTATCTATCTTTATCTCTCTTTTTCTGCATCTGGATTGAGACCATTACAATTATATTATCCACCTATATATTCATTTATATATCGGTCTATTCCTGTCCCTCTATACCTCTATCCCTCTATCACACATGAGCACATGCTGGAACTCTTGGATCAGCACCTATTTATCTCTCTGCCATTCATCACTCCATCCTTCTATGCCTCTCTCAAAGATCATGGCATGCTAGAACTGAATAGGTTGTACCTCTGTCCCTCTATCGATCTCTCTCTATCCATCTCTCTGTCTTTTATTTATAACTTTGTGTATTTCTTTGTCCATCACACCATTATTTTATTACTATCTATCTATCTATCTATCTATCTATCTATCTATCTATCTATCTATCTATCTATCTATCTATCTATCTATCTATCTAGCTGTTCCTCCATTTTTTCAATTAAAGATCAGAAAGTTTTTAACTGGTTGGAATTCCTGCCGAGATGAGATAGGAACCCCTTGATCACTCCATTTTTCACTCCATTGAACCCTCCATCCCTTTATTCCTCTATCGAATACCAGCACATTCTGAAACTGGGTAGGGCCTTGCTTTATTCATCACTTTATTTATCCCGCCATCCTTTCAACCCTCTGTTGAAGATCAGAACATAAAAACAGAAATCAAGTAGGAACGCTTCTACCTTTTTACTTATCTCTTTCTTTATCCACCCGCATGCCTCTGAGAGAGGGAATATCTTCCTATTTAACACTAATAATGTCTATTATGTCTTTGGCCTTCCATATGTTTCTATATATCTCTTGATCTTTCTTTTTATTCCTTCATTTATCTCCGTTTCTCTCTATTTGTCATTCTACTACCAACTATCAACCCATAAATCCATCTATTTATTCCTCTATCTGCATAGGCACTCCTCTAGTTATCCTTCTACTTTCCTATTAATCCCTCCATCCCCCCCTCCATGCGCAATGCGCCACTCTCTCTCTCTCTTACTCTCTCTCTCCCTCTCTCTTTTTGTTGCAGTTGTTTTAGTTTGTAGTTTCTAGGGGATTTATTCTTCTGCAGTGTGCTTTCTGCTCTTGAGTAGCTTCATTTGCTCTCCTATATCCCTGCGTTCACTGAGCTTTCTTGGAGCTGGAGCAGATTTGATGTTTTGTTTTGCACATTTACTGAAATTTAGCACGTAAAGAATTGTTTTACGTCGTGTTCTGAAATGTATAAAAGTGATATTTTACGATAAGATGTGTTATTTTGTTTCTGATATTAGTATGATTGAAGGTTAATGTATGAGCAACGCTATTTATTTTTATTTAGACTGCGAATTGCGATCTGAGAGTCATTAACAATGATCACAATGTCTATTTTGTGGTGTTTGGTTGATAAAAACGAGTATCAGCTTTTGTGGAATGTGCCTCGTGGTTGTCCTAAATGCTTCTGCATCGATAAAACGTCGGAATTTGGCTTTTTTCTGGCTTTTAAACGCGTTTATTCGACGAAACAGTTTTAGTGAATTCAGCAGAAAATCTGCTTGCTTGACAGATTTACTGTAAAACGCTGCAGTGCCGCAGTGAGGCGACGCGCCATCGTGTGGCCGGCGTGCGAACTGCAGCTCCAAATAATCTGCAGCATAAAAAACTAGGAGGAATGTTAACAAAGCAAGAGTTATGATGCATTATAGTCGTTTTAATGATTTATATGCGTGTGTATTTGGCAATCAATCGGACTACTATATTTTTAAATCATTTTTAATATAATTAAATGTTATTTCACACATAAGTTTCGTTCTTTCTGTCCTAGTGTATAAAAATGTCTGTTTGTTGGCTCTTATGGATGTGTTTTTGCCTTCCTGACAGATTCATGTATAATTCGGGATAGAAACGTGACCTCCGTTAAGAACACCACATTCTGTCTGTCCGCAAATGCTGTTGGGAGTTTGAGCAAGCTATTAAATATCACAACAGAGAACAGAAGCTATGTCAGCCCCAGTGAAGAATATTTCAAGTGAGTGATGGTACTATTTTACGTGCTCATGAAAGATGAGTGAGTCAAATTTCACATGGAACCATATGGTTATTAGCTTTGCAGCACGTGCACTTAAAAATAACTAAGGTTCAGGTGTCAGCATTAACTGCAATGACTGTATGCATTTTGTATTGAGGTCTGAAAGTCTTCAGGTGTGTTCATAATTAAATATATCCCATGCAAATATGCTTATTTGGTTCAGTTTTCTATAAGTGCCCCACCTGACCACTATCTGTTCCTTCCTATTAGATATAACGTGCTACACATTTCTAAAGGTATTGAGTACCCCGGAGATATCCGCTGGCCCCTGGCCGCGTGCCTATTTCTCGCGTGGCTTATTGTCTATGCATCTTTAGCTAAAGGAATCAAGTCATCAGGCAAGGTAAGAAGCTCTGGGTGGGTGATTTCCTCTCCTTACAGTCTTTATTCCTTCTGCTTTGGCTATTTATTATAGTGTGGTCAGCACTGCGCTGCGCTTTTGTGGTTTGGAAGGCTTTAGTTAATTCTAAAGGATTTGTTGCCTCCTTGTGGCGATCGCTGGTCATTGCAGGCTCAGTCTGTTGCTGCACTGAATCACTGAATCTACAGAAGTGTATTATGCCACAGCTATTTTTAGGCTATTAAATGTGTGGCATGGTAAAAATACACTAAGTTGTATTTGTCACGATGTTAGCAAAAGTAATAAAGGTTTTAAATTGAGATCAGGCTTTTGTTTTAATCTCGATCTCTTTGCTGGTCGTAATTTCCTAACGTATGACTGAGGTACACTGAATCTGTCTGATTTGGAGTTTGGAGTTTTATTATACTTGCCACATTTTAACCCTTTGTTGCACAAGCTAAGCAAACCCCTTATTATTCCGATCATTTCCTATGTTATTTTATGTATTGCTGAGTATCTCTTTGGTATATCTATTGAAATCAGTTTATTTCATTATTTAATGTTCCAAGTGTTCATCAATCTTGTTTTTTTTGTTCTCCTAAATCGTTATTTAAATTTTTATTTATTCACTTCATGAACAAAAATAGTTTTTTTTAAATATGTTCCTGACTGCAAATGTCAAATGTCAACAGTTCCTATTAAATTCCATAGTGAATACATAGGGGTTAAATTGTTGTGCGATATAAGGGCAGTGATACAAAAATGATTTTTATTAAAAATTAAAAAATTAAATATAGATTTGTGATTATCAAAAACACGTACATTTAAGAATTTATGGAAGGCTGAATGATGAAATTAATTTATCTCAGTCGGGTCACTTTTGACCATGATAGTACATCAAAGGGTTAATCTGGTAAATTCATGTAAATTAATTGGGTTTTTTTTAGAAAACTGCAGGTAGTATATTATGATAGCTAAATGACTTTATCAGAGAGTAAAAACTACAACTAAATAGAATCTGTATAATACACCTGACCTAGGGCAATACTATAAATCATTAAAAATACTATACTGTACTAATAATATGCGAAGTAAGATATGGGTGGAGTACATTGCTGGAATCGACCCCCTCGACCCCACTTAATTTTAATCAAGACAGTGCCAGAGCTGATAATAAATGAATGGAACAGTTATTAAACCATCGAAAACGTTGTTTTCCCACTTTTGAACAGCTAGATGGTGAAGAAAATTCACGTGAAATTCACTTATTTCACGTAGTAAGGGGGAACTCTGAGTGTTGTAAAACATTATATTTGAATTATTTTTAAATCACTAAAAAAAGGATGTAATCTTTTCTTTTTACGAGGTCAAAGCTTCGTATTTTCCAGCTTCTTGTTCGACTTTTCCAGTAGACCTTATAAAAAGCGGCAGTTACCTTGATACTTCAAGGTTGAGCATAAATTTTAATTAGAAGCTGACACAAAAGGAGCTTCACCCTCTTTTTCACACTGCTCACTATAAACGTCCCTGCAAACATAGTTAGCAACGTACTGTTTTGGTGCCACAACATTGTTACAATGTTGAAATGTCAACTTTGTGACAACTTAGTGGCAACGTTGTCAGTATACTACGTTATCAGAACCGCGTCGAATTCTTCATACGTTTTATATATATATATATATATATATATATATATATATATATATATATATATATATATATATATATATATAAATAACGTATGAAGAATTCGACATCCTAATGCTAGTTTAGACAGTTTGTGGAGCGCTAGATCTCGCTACTCAAACTCGTTCCTGCTTTACAAGCCGACAGATTCGAAGAGTCGACTCCAATCATGTCGATTCTTAGACTCATTAGCCATCAGTTGAATTTAATCTTTTGGAATCGATTCTCCATCACTGCTTTCAGTATGTTTGTACTTTTAGTAAACTGTGGCGCGAAGTAATACTTTTAGGCGATTATAGGCTAAGCTGCAGTTTAAGATTTCCTTCATAGATTAATCCTAATGCTAGTTCAGACTGAAGTTTATAGTTTATGTGTGTTTAATTCAGTGTCAGTTACCTCTGCGCTCCTGCAGCCCGCGCGCCCTTTAATCACTCTCATTTCAAATTCAAAATCTAACGGAAATCTAACGGTCAGCTCGGTCAGGTAAACAGCTGGAGCGAATCCTATTTCTTGTCATTGTTATTTTCACAGGTACTGTCCTGACACTGAATTAATAGACTTAAAATGACACATGCATGTAAATGTATTAATTAAAATATATTTCAGTTTATTGTATCACGTTAACTTATACATTAGGGATTAGCAAAGTATTCGTGAATGTAATGTCAGCTAGCCAGGCTAGCTAACTTTACATACTTTACATCTGTATTCATAATTTCATGTCAGAAATTAGTGATGGGGTATCGATTCCTTGTCTTTACTATTCTTTGAGATAAGATGATGTATAAATACTTATCTCTAAATAAATCTTGACTTGATTTGTCTTGTAGTTTCTATCTCTGTGTATAGGACGAGACCGACAAACCTCAAACTCGTAGCTAGACTTGTTTTAGAAATTATTTGTAGAACCTCACAAAAAGTTATTAAAAGTGTATTGCATTATGCTTAAATAGCGCACCAAAATGTACATTTTCAGGTTGTTGTGGTTACTGCGTGGACTTTTCTCTTTTGTGATTTTTTACCAACAAGCCTGTTGGCTCTTATTTTAAAGGGCAGGACTTTGTTTTTTACAGCCACAATGTTGAGCATTATGAGCTTTTATCTTTCAGAAATGTGTTATGATTGTAGAATATGTATCACGAGAAAAGAACAGTGAAAAACTGTGAATTACTGGTTAGTAGAAGTAGACTCTGCCTTTTCCTCTTGAGCAATGAAATTGATTTATTTTCAGTGCCTATTATAGTGTTCTGCTTGTTATTCCACAGGTGGTGTATTTTACAGCCACTTTCCCTTACGTCGTTTTGGTAATTCTTTTGATCCGTGGGGTGACCCTGCCTGGTGCTGGATCGGGCATCCTCTACTTCATCACACCCAAGTGGGAAAAACTCAATGATGCTAAAGTAAGAGAGCTGTTTACTGCAGAATGAAACTGACAGTGATAAAATTAGAGTTGCTTCCGACATTCTGTTAATGTCATTAGTAGTTACATCATGAAATGCATTTTCTTTTGATCTTATTCTCTAATTAGAGACAGTTTTGTGATTTTTAAAGTTGAAAGTTTACTGTTTGCACTTTCCACACAATTTATCCACTTGTTTCAATGAGCTAATCCATATAAAATTCCAACATGGTTTTGTTACTGTTACTTCTTAGAAATAATCATTTCTTGTAATTAAAAAAGAATGTTTTCACTGTTTAATCTATCTGGTTGCATCAATTTCTCTTTCTTTCTACCACTCTGTCTTTCTCTAGGTGTGGAAAGACGCTGCCACTCAGATTTTTTTCTCTCTGTCTGCAGCATGGGGAGGTTTAATAACACTCTCCTCTTATAATAAGTTCCATAACAACTGTTACAGGTAAAATATTTTTATACCTTTACCACCTTTACTTTCAACCCATATGTTTGATACTGTGTGAGCTTGGTATATGTAACCCTTTGATGCATATATACCATTATCAATTGATTTATATCTGCTAAACTAGCACAAATTCAGTTTTAAAGATATGAACACAGTGACACCCAATTCTGCTATACATCTGCCTGATCTGTTCCTCTGATTAGGTGCTAAGCAGCAGCAAAAAAATCATATATATTAGATATGGATATATGAATATAATAGTACAGTAGACACTGATATAATCTTGTCATTTTAATTCTTGTTTTCTTTCTGCAGGGACACCATCATAGTGACATGTACCAACAGTGCCACCAGCATATTTGCTGGCTTTGTCATTTTTTCAGTCATTGGCTTTATGGCCCATGAGCTGAAGGTGCCCATTGAAAGTGTAGCAGATGAAGGTAGGTCACCTAACCACCATTCTAAATTTAATGTAGTTTTTACCGTTCTTAAAAAAAGGCATAATTATTGATATGTAAATGAAGGTAAAACAAATGTAACCGTATAATTTACTCTCCAAAACCACCAGTGGATCTACACGTCTTGTAAGTTTTTATATGGATGTTGATGTTGGCAAATTAACAGTAAATCTCAGTTTTCTTTGGCGGGGTATTTTGCTTCTGTCCCTCCAGAGTGAATGTAGTTAAAAATGTTTACTAGGCCAAATTGTAATTATTTCTGTGAGGGAAGTGTGTGGTGGATACTGGACTTAGGAAAAGCGTAATTTCCATATATGCACTGTATAGAATGGAACATGGGTGGTACAATTTGAAACTTTAGCAAGATTTATGTACTTTATCAAACAGTTATTTCAAAAAAAGAGGTAAATTCAGTTTTCTAATGGTGTAGGAAAAATTATTTTTCTCTTTCAGTCTTCTAATCCTGCTAACATTCTAATGTAACTAGTGAAAACTTACTTATGCCAATGTAATGTTAATTGCTAGATAATCTAACAGTAAGTGTGTGAATGTATGTTTGCAGGGCCAGGCATTGCATTTGTTGTTTACCCAGAAGCCCTCACCAGGTTGCCAGTCTCTCCGTTTTGGGCAATAATCTTCTTTCTCATGCTCCTCACACTGGGGCTGGATACCATGGTAAGTAAAGCTGTAACAAAACAACTTTTCAGGTTTAATATAATTTTCAATTCTGAGAACAAGATTCAGTTCTTAAAAGTTCAGTGTTTAATATTTTGCAATGTCTTAATTCTACAAAACTGTAATTGTATACTATACAGTTTGGTGCGGCTCAGATAAATATAAATCATATTTGAAAACATTAAAACAGACTGTAGGGGATGTGTCCATTTACAAAACTATGATTTATAAAATGGTGAAACTAAATTCAGGAACAGATGCCTACTTACAGTATCGGTGACAAGCTGATTCCTCAGAGGTTTCTTCAGAATTCCAGCCCCATTTTCCATTCACCTTTTGAAGTTTTCCTACTTTTTCTAAAGATCAGTAAAAGCTCTGTTAGCATTATGCTGCACAGCAGTATTTTAGAGTGCTGCATTGTTTTAAGGTAAGGTAAATTGCTTCTGCATGCTTTATTAGGCAGACTTGTCTTTGTTTTACCTTCCAGACTGATAAATATCAGGCGTTAATTAAGCCTACAAAGGAAATAATCTTTCCTTAACAGGAACAATTGAATTGGGCCTTTAATGGTTGAATACTATATTGCTGGGGTAGAAAACGTTAAGCATTTTTTATGGCAGAATTGGGACCAAGAGGGTACCTCATTGTCAGCCCAGGAGAGGATCGAATCATGACAGGTGGTAGAGTTCAAAACAAAAAACATAATTCTAAATATTTTACAGGTTGTGTTGTCATTTTAAAACCAGCCAATATGCACAAGACAACTGCATTTATCAAATGTGTGTAGATCACTGATGTGAGGGCCAGCCTATCACAAAGTTCCAAAATATTGTGACAGAATAATAATATTGTTACGGTATTGCTTGCATTCCCGTATTTGATTGTCTGTTTGGCTCAAATGGTGGTAAACATAAGATACCCAATTTGCAGTGGTAGACAAACGTAGTGTCGATTCACTAACATCATTCGTTTTTAGCATGCACATAGTGCAGCTTATTTGCTGTTCATACATATTATCTAATTTGTATGATTTTGCATTCTTGTGACCCTGCTTATACGAACCTGTATAATTTTAGTGTGTGTGTTGAAGTTATATGTCTCCATTAGTGTCTGTTTGCCCCCCTGTGTGTGGATGAACTGCACTTCTTTTCTACCCAAAACGTTATTCCAAAAAGTATATTTGTACATGTGTAACTTTTGTTGTGCTAAAGCAATCGAAAAGTTGAATATCCCTCTCCACATTCCATGTATGTTCTGTTTAGTGGACTGCCAAAGCTTTTTATACAGTAAATTACTGCCAAAGACCTTTTGTATCATTTTGTTTTACAACAGTATAAAACTTCAACCTACTGTGCAATTATTTTGGGTAACATGATGATAAGTATCAAGAGAATTAAACTAAATTATATTGAAATGTTTGAGCCAATGAAGAACAGTAAATAATTTCACTGTAGAATATTACATAACTGGATAATTATTTGAGGGCCATCTGTACAAAATGCCACTGGAATATCACACATTTAAGCAATTAAGTAAATCATATAATGTGAGCTAAAAAGGCAAAACAAAGACATAAGACTTTTAGTATGTATTTGTTTATTACCTAGAATAAAATGTATCTGGAATTTAGGCTGTAAAAATGGTTGTATATAGTTGTATATAAGCACAAACTGCTCTAAAACTATGAAAGTGGTGTGTATACATCCTGCACTGCACCTCTTCAGTTTTTTATAATTTCGGATGCAGTAAACATTATTACAAATAGAAAACCTGAAACAAATGTTTTTCTCATAACGTGGAAAAGAGGATGAAGGTGAGATTAGCCCGTTTTGCCAGCTTCTTATTTGATTTAACCGTAAATAGTGATGCAGTCTTCTGATTCTGGTGCCAGAGTACTATAAATATTATTACGTGTAATATTGTTAACATTATTAAAGATGGACTAGAAAAGTTGAATAAACTGGTGAACTTCAGCATCTTAAAGGAACAAGATTACACCAACTTTTTTTAAGGAATCTGAAAAGAATTTAAACATAGCTCCTTTTCAGAGCTGAGTTTGATCATATTACTATAATCTATAGCTACTAAAAAACTAGGTAAACTGCGTTTAGGATGGATTAATTTGTAATCTTATATCATTGGCTCTGAGGCGAGGAGTTCACTCCAATCAGCGACAGGAGTCACGAGAGTTTCAAGAATCAATGATGATGAATATAGATTTTTTTTTACATTGAAAACAAGAGAAAGGAAGAATTTGAATAGAAAGTACCCTATACATGATGGTTTAGAATATGTTTATCTTATAATCTCAGTTAATACCTTGGGTGTAAATATAGCAGGACATAATCCATGTAAATATCTAAAGTCTAAATTGCTTTTTTTTTTTACTGTAGGACCACAATGGTCTTTTGGTCCAACTGTATAGATTTATCCGCTCCACTTACCATGTAGGTGCACGTTGCAGTTCTTCAGTGGTCAGAAACCCTACAGGACCCCCACAGAGCAGATATTATTTGGGGTGGATCATTCTCAGCAGTGCAGTGACACTGACATGTTATTGCTATGTTAGTGTGTGCTGGACTGGTATGAGTGAACATATACATACCCTTGATCTCCACTGTACTTTAAACATATATTTTCATCCTTTCTTTCTCTCCCTGCAGTTTGCCACCATTGAGACTATAGTGACCTCCGTGTCCGATGAATTCCCTAAATACCTGCGCAAACACAAACCTATCTTCACTTTGGTGTGCTGTGTGTCCTTCTATGTGCTGGGATTCCCTATGATTACAGAGGTTAGTTCAAGGACAAATCAAATTCACCCTGACTCAACCCCACCCCAATATGTCAAACTGAAATGTGTATATATATAATTGTATAAATTGTACACTAAAATATGCAGAAAAATGCCATATCTGAAAAAATGCCATGCAGAAAAATGCCATATCTTGTGTGTTTTTTCTGAAGAGGATGTGTTAATGTATTTTTGTTGAGAAACTCGACAACAACATGGACTGTGGTTGTTCAGTTTTTGATGACATATATGACTTCATGCAAAAAATATTAAAGCATAATTTAAAACACAAAGTGTTAAAGCATAATGTCTTTGCAACGTCAATTAGAAACTACTGACAGATCTGTCTTACTGAACAGGTTTAGTTTGGGGTTGTAGTTACAAACTTGTGGTATAATTTTTACTGGTTAAGATACACAGGAAAATAATTTTAATCTCACCCTGTGCATTAGCATTTACAAGCCTTAGAGTATGAGTTATGCACAAACATAATTACATAATCAATTATACAGTTACAAAAAAAACTGCGGTAAGTCAAGCCATCACCAAGATTAGACCGCATTTCTTGATATGTATGTTTGTGCTAATATACAAGACATGACATTGTGTGTGTTTTACAGAGTGGTATGTACATGCTCCAACTGGTGGATACTTATGCAGCTTCCTATTCTCTGGTAATCATCGCAATATTTGAATTGATAGGAGTCTCTTATGTCTACGGTGAGTTTATTAACACTGCTAATAAAGTAGCCTCTTGTCAGTGTTTTATAGCTTTTGTTTAGTAGTTGTGTCTATATAGAGGAGCAATATGTAAGATGTTTAGTTTAAAACATTCCACAATGAAATAAAATTATCAACAGCATGTGAAGAAAAAACATTTTGACAGAATGTCAAGAACATCTATGTATTGTGTTACAGAGATATATACTGAAGGTAGCATGCTAACTGGCCAACCCTGGCCCTTTTTGTCATGTAATACAATTTTGTACCTTAAAGGGTAATAGTGAGTCACTGTTGCATTGTCTTCCATTAGTCAAACACGACAGATTTAAGCATTTAAACATTTGCTCAGATACAAGCCATTTTTAGAATTCAATTTGAATTTTAAATTGATCCATTTTGATGCTGTAGTGTGAGTGTTCTCAGAATTTCTGGAATCATCTGCTGCTCTGAAAAGAATAAGCAATGTATTTATTTACCCTATATGCAGTAGCAAAGCCCTTGTAACCAGAAGGATAAGCAGGTTGGAAGATAAATAAATGAATGAATGAAGAAATGTATGAAGTAGCATAGCATCATATTAGAACTGTTCTATATGTATCTGTGACTAATTTGGGTATTTAATTAAGATGGTTGATTAAACATTGGTCAGATTTTTTTTACTATTATGCAACAAATAGAGTTTCATAATATGGCACAAAGATACAAAATCACAATACTTCAAGAAAAAAAAGAATCAGTGTTGCCACATAAAAAACCTATCAAAACTAGGAGCAATAAATCCATTTTATTCAGCAATTTATTTAAGCACTGCAATGCACTCCAGTCAAAAATGTTTAATTATTTAATGAAATATTCAGTTGGTCAGTGTTTCAACTGATGATTTCCACGTTACTCAGAAAAGCGTATTGTATCATATTGTGATTATAATATTAAAATAACAATAAATATTATAATATTGGCCAGCTCTACAAGCAAACCTCAAGAAAGTGTTATTGTTCAATTTCAGCACAACTAAATTTTAATAATGTACTATTCAGTTTTGACATTTAGTTGCACTGTATTGAAACATATTGTTCTATGTTCAATTAGATAATATATTCGTTATGTTGGAAAAAAGGGAAATGACTTGTCTCTCAAATTAGGCCAAAAAAACTTTTTAGTGGTCATTCATTGACACTGCAGTTTAGTCTAAGACTAGACTTAGTCCATGCCTAAGATACCATCAATGTTGTGTTTAATAAGTCTGCACAAAGCATGACACATCAATTAAGCTCTGCATTTTTCTCTTTGGCCACTAGATGGTGCTTTGGTCATTCTAGTTTTTGCAAAGTTCTTTCAGAGAACAGAAACCTAGACGAGTAACACTAACCTATAAAATTATAGCAAGAAGGGTTAATCAGTAAACATCTCATGCAACTGTTATAAGTGTGGCCAGACCCTTGGTAACACCCATGGGAAATCATTGCCTTTGGAAATATGAGGCATTGTGGATATTAATTTTGTCCTATAATCATTATTATTGTAATTATTATTAGGAATCTTCCTGAACTCTTTTCAGATCAGAAGTGAATTGATAAAACTCCAGACTGTGCCATTACTTTTCCTGTCTGTTTTTTTTTTTCAGTAAGGGACCATGGCATTTCATGTATTGCCCTAATTCCCTTTTCCTTTTTCATTTGTTGGTTCCTTTTATGCTTTTCTTTCTTTCCTTCTATCCGTCTGTGCTCCACTCAATATTTCCTTCTATTTCCTGCTTTCTCTCTCAATCTCCTTTGCTATACTCTGTAGGTCTCCAGCGATTTTGTGAGGACATTGAAATGATGATTGGTTTTCAGCCAAACAAGTTCTGGAGGATTTGCTGGGCCTTTGTCACTCCTACTATCCTTACAGTATGTCCAATTCATTCCTAATATGCTTTTTTAAATGCTTCCTCAATCCCTCAAACTGGGGACTAGAAATCGACTGACAAAAATAAGTGTTTGTGTGTTAAAAAAAACGAACAACACCTTTTTTTCACCTTGTTTTCTCAGATCGAGTAGAAATTGTCTGTCGCAACACTGCCACTGAGTTGCATGCAGTCTCAAACCTCAAATTTCCTGCCGTTTATGGGCAAGAAATCACAGTAGCACTCCAACTCACGCCCCACAAATGGCAGGTTATGTGGCCTTTGCTGCTTGACACATGTACAGCTTTACTCTGTAATAGCTAAAGCTGGGAAGAGCTGGGAAAGCCCTGCTGGAAAATGACATTTGTGACACTCTCATAGATCAGTGTTATCACCCACTGACCAGCTTCCTCTCCAGGGACTGATCTTAACCCCAGGGGGCGCCGAATACAACCCGGGCTAATACTGATAGCTTTTCTCTTCTTTTTTCTCCTTTCTATCTGACCATGTACTGTGGAAGCGGGGGTGGTCTCCCAAGCAGTGACTTGACCTTTTTATGTAGGCCAAAGGACTAGCCTAACATAGTTTAAAGTTTAAATCCATATTACTTAAAATCTTCACTGAATGGAAAAATAACTCTTTTTGCTTTTTCTTTTTAAATGTTTGACAAATTAACAAATAGAAATGTTCTAAAATTACTTGTAAAATATCTCAAAATACCTAAAAACACCCATTTGTGTCACTAATTATTCTATTTTCTATAATAATAGTACTTGTACTACTACTACTACTACTACTACTACTAATAATAATAATAATAATAATAATAATTATAATAACAAGGATTATGAAGTATTTTGTGAAGAAGGTTTAACAATTGGGACACCTCACAGCAAGATGATCCAGGTTTGATTCTCGGTCCGGGTCGTTCTGTGTGGAGTGTGCATGTTCTCCCCGTGCTTGAGTGGGTTTCCTCCGGGTACTCCGGTTTCCTCCCACATATCCAAAGACATGCATGTTAGGTTGATCGGTCACTCTAAATTGCCTGTAGGTGTGAGCGCATGAGTGATTGTTGGCCATGCGATGGACTGGCAAACTGTCCATGGTGTAGCCCGCCTTCGTCTGATGATGCTGGGATTGGCTCCAGCCCCAACTAGCGGGATTAAGCGGCAGATAATGGATGGATGGATGGATGGTTTAACAATTGCTTAAAATTACTTAAAAAATTGTTTATAAATAAAAGGCAATAATATCTCCAGAATACTCGAAGTTCTATTCTATTTCTATGATTGTGTTTTATAAAAGTTTAAAAGTGTCTTTGGATCTCTTTTTATCCTTTTGTCTACACTAGTTCATCCTGGCGTTGAGTCTGTACCAGTGGAAGGGCATGACCTATGAGGACTACACATACCCCACCTGGTCCATGGTTATGGGCTGGTTGATGGTCATCTGTTCTGTTATCTGGATACCAATAATGTTTGTTATCAAGATGCACCTGGCGCCAGGAAGTTTAATCGAGGTAGACTCTCAGTTACAGGCAAACTGTTTAATACGTCTAGTGACACTCCCCACACAAGAGTATATTGCAGGCAAAACACACAGAGGCTGGACAAGAGTGGCTAACAACCTTTTATTTCTCCTTGGAGCAATCCCTACTTTATGTTTAGTCTTTTGTGTACAACTGGAGCTCCCAACTTAATGTGGCTGAGAGGAAATGGAAGAATATCACATATAAAAAAACAGTAGTAGCAGTTACTTGAAACCTGCAGACAAAAGTGCAGATAAAACTCTGGAGTACTGTACTTTAGTCTGAGTTTATAAATAACAGTGGGTCAGAAACTGCAAAATCAAGTTCATTAAAGAATACAGAATAACTTCACACGCTTTGAGACATGTTTGTGATGATTGAGACATACATTTAGCCCCATGCTAAGATAGCAGGTTTACGTTTTTGTTACTTGTTAGCCTCATTAGCTTCTTAATTGCAGTGCTAAACCAGTAAACATTAGATACGATCAAGTACACTTGGAAAAATTGTTTTTTTTTTCATTAAAACTAAGCATGTTCACTAATTTCTCCTCGTCTCTCCGTAGCGCCTGAAGTTGGTTTGCTCTCCACAGCCCGACTGGGGTCCTTTCCTGATGAAGCACCGTGGTGAGCGCTATAAGAACATGATCGACCCGCTTGGCACAAACTCACTTGGGCTTAAACTTCCGCCCAAAGACTTCCAGCTCTCTGCCCAGTATCAGTAACCAAAAAGCAGGGAATGAAAATGGTATCAACCATAAGACTCAATGGAATACTTAAGTCAATAAGGCTAATGTTGCTAACAAATAAAAGTCAATAGCCAACAATCATGCCAATTGATGGCTTCAATCTTTATGTTAACACCATTAGCTTGACAGCTGTTCCTTTATTAATCATTTTATGGGTGCAGGGTACCAAAACCTAAGAGTGAAACTAGCGCTGTCTAGTGCAAAATCAGAAAAAGCTTATTTTGCGTTAGACAGTGCAGGTATTACTTTTAAACAGTACCAGATACCCTACCATACCTATCCCTCAAAACAAGTAGGTGGCAGGAAACTTTCCCCATTCTTCTTTCTGTCCTCTCTCAACCCCTTTCTTTGTGGTCTGTCTTTTTTTTGGGTGAAAACCCACCATGGGTCTGAATATGGAGGTCAAGTGGACCCCAAAACTGGACTTTCCTTTATAGCCGCAATGTGGAAGTGTTATCAGATGACTCAGTTGTAAACATCATGGCAATATTAAGCATATCAATGAAACTGAATTTATTATATACTTTGACTATTATATTGATGTTGGTATTGCTAATATATTCGGAAGAGCACTCGTCATCTCTGCCTTCATAATGGCCATAAAGTGAGAGAAAGACTGCCTTGCAGCAAATCAGTGATTTATATTTGAGACCTAATAATCCTGCCCAGACTCCAGCCACAAGCTCTGTTATCCTTACTGTTGTTGTGAGGTTGGACAAGCTTTACAGAACATTTGAAGAACACCTTGTTTCTATTTAGGTTGAAATGCTTTTGTAAAGCTTGTTTAGCCTCACAACAGTAGCTACGAGAGATTATGTTTGTAGGCAGAGCCTGGAGAGAATGTTTTTTGCTATTTACATATATCTTCTTATATCCTGTACTTTGTGCCTCTGATTTCATCTATCAGTGTAGTATTGCATAGCACAGCTCTAGCCTAAACCTTTATATCCCTGCTATACATGAAGCACACACTGTAGGTCCCTGTAAGCTAGGAGCTATTCTGCTTCGTTTCACTTTCAACATATTTATTGATCGCTCAATTACATAATCTCTTCAATATCCTCATAGCTTAGAAGGACAAGCTTCAGGACGCAGTAGTATAGATCCATTTTTACTCTTGAGTAAAAACGCAGCCATGCAAAACTGTAATATTACCTTTCAATCTCTACAATACTGCTCAGTGGCCAGCTAGTGTTCATGTGTGAAAACCTATTAAGAATGCTTAGAGTTTTCGACTATGTGTTGTGATCTTTTCATGGATCCCCTTAACCTATTCTTATATGCAGACTTCAGTAGGGCACGATGCAGGAGAGTCCAAAAAATTTTTTATGTGTATATGTATACTGAGAGATGTATGTGTGGAAAGTGTTTCTTGTCCACTGTGAGGCTGTTCCATACTGTAATATTTTAGAGAGCTGTAATATGAATCTGTGGTTAGTTATACTGTGTGCTAGTGTTGTTGACTCCATACAATGTCTTAAACAGTCTCTGTAGCTCCATAGATTAGAGAAAAAAATGACTTTTCCTCTTCTGGAATCCTGTGAAAGATGTCCAAGGACCATTTTGCTTCTCAACGTCTCTCGTCTCGTCAGCGTCTCTCTCTTCATGAAACAGGGTCTCAGGTATACTCGATTTCATCGGCCTTATTTTCGCGAATGTGGGCTCAGACTTTGTGGAAACTCGAAATTAGATTTTTTTATTTCCACAGCTGCAAAGGAGAGAAACTGGAGAAAAAATGAAAACATTGCAAGGTTGATGATGATGATGAACTCCTCAGGCGTACTGTGATAATAACTTGGTTTTGTTGTGAAGGTGTTGGTGGTTTCCCCTTCGAGGGATTGATGGAAGCTTGATGTTGCTATTTACGTGCATGTTTCCCTTTAAGAACTTTTTTAGATCCTGATAAAGCCATGGAGAAAGCGTGCAGCAGATGGGCCATTTTCGACACCACAGAAGGTCAGAAATACGAAATGATGACCAACTTTTTTTGAGCTTCCAGCTGTTTCGAAAAGATCACACATAAATACCGTTACTGATGGAGCACTCATGTGATAATGCTGCGGGCAACTAATCAAGCGTTCCTTTTTGAGCCATAACCGATCAACACCTCACATTCATTCTAAAGCAATCAGAAAGACTATTGGCATAATACCACACAATTTAAAAGAGCAATCACCTCCATAGTGGAAAAAACAGGCCTTGATTAAAACCAGGCCTTGATCGCGAGTGCCACAGGCGCTTCAATAAACTAGGGGGTCCGACGAGTTAATGGAAGACGGGATGGATGCTAAGAAAGCTATTCAGGGGAGGTGGAACGCTGAGATTTACGAGTGTGCCTGGACTCACTGCATGTTCCTTCATAGCTGTGAAATGAAGTTTGACTTGCAATCATCTTTCACGAATAGCCTCTGAAAGTACAAAACATTCGAAAAGACAATGAGGTGTCAAAAGAAAAGAAAGGAAAAAATTATATATATATATATATATATATATATATATATATATATATATATATATATATATATATATTCATTTTATTATCACAAAAATGCTTCTCTCTGTATGCTGTATGTGTGTGTATGTATGTGTGCATATAGATGTGCGTAGCTAACTGCTTTCATTAATACTTAACCAGCCATCCAGTCTCATGGCAGCCTGGTCTACTGAGAGAGACAGCAGCAGAAACTGAAAAAGATTTAAGCCGAGAAGCAGTGTGCTCTATATAGTGCAGAAATGCCTTCTTTAAATGTCTGCCTTCCCTCAGGAAAAAGGAGCAGATTTCTTAGACAGGCAATACACCGGCTCCAGGGACGAACAAAACAGCCTTTTTATTTATTCGTTCCTATTCAAGTACCAACTTCGAATCAGTCTAAGATAAGACTGCACCTGAATTCAAGGAATATTCCAGTGTTATTTCAACTCTCCCTCTGCTTCTGTATTAAATGGTCAGTTAAAATGACATTAATTTTAATGTGCTTCCTGTACTAAGAAAGGAACTGAAAACCTGGTTACTACTAACTTGCTGATAATATACACAAATCAGAGAGCTGCTGTTAAATGTTAGGAATTTGTCACTATATAAGATGAATATGAATATCTAGATGTTTTAATTTAACATTAAGTTGCAAATCTGATGATAAAATAACCATGTGAAAATTTAATCTGTACTTTTAGGCTAATATTATAATTTAATAATAGTTTATCCAATACTTGACCTGTGCTTAACTAATCAAAATCAAAAATAGAAAGTAACACTAAGGCCCTATTCAAGCGGGCTTGGTATTACTTAAAGACCTACTACATTCAAATAATTTTTAACAACTCGTTGTTCATGTAATGTCCAAGTCTGCTAAGTAATGATTCCGTTGAGTAATGATTCCAGGAGTTAATTACCTTCTATAATTCGCCAAAATGGGTTCTTGTTTGCTAGCTTCTTTGTTGAATTCTCCCGTTCAAGCAGTTACTCAAACAATTACATACATACAAGGAGCTTGAGAATAAGAAGTTGACTAGAAAATAGTGCCTCCCCTTATTTTCTTTTTTGCAACATAAAGACAGGGTTATTGGCTAAACAGAGCTCAATTTGACCTGATTCCTTAGTTCACAAATTAATCAGAAGAATATTGCAATAGTCTTTGTGATGGCTCAATTTAAAGAACAAGAACAATGAAATATCTTAAAAGCACATCTCGCATCTCGTTTCACAAATAGGACATGGAGCAGTTCGTAGGTAATTAAAGGTGTTCCAGTCTGTGAAAGTTTGATGAAAAGGGGCCAGTGTCTCTGGTTCTTTTGACATTTTATCCAACTTTCAGTTTCTTTCCCTAGGGTTTTTTGTATCTGTGGGATCCAGCATGTGTAAATTCTACCCATACCACCATGCAAATTCTTCCCACTGGAAAACCAGTCCCATCTCTAAAGAATCAATTACGCAAATTTGGACTGAATAATGCATAAAGGCGTTCTACAAAAATAAACATTTACTGACAGAATTCAGCAGCTGCCCATCGACAGGTTTTCACTTCTTCTCTGAAGTACAGAAAAAAATATCTTCAAATGACTGTCTGACAAGCACAAGACAAGATGAAAAACACAAAAGTATACCTTTACCGGTCAATAGAAGACAGCAAGCATTTTAAGATGTTCTGTAGAATTTAAGACATGCTGACACTTATAAAAATCTTTCTGCCTTGATCTGTGCTGTAATATTTGATCTAGGTTACTCTCTCCAGGCCTTTGCTACTGTATTGGAAGCCTAATGTTATAACCCAGTGACTTAAAGGAATAAGCAGTGGCGCAAAACTAGATAGCAGACTTGCATGTGCTGTTTGTGTTAGCTGTGTTATTTTGTCCATGTATGCTTCCTCCCTGTCTTCCTCTCTCTCTCTTTCTCTCTCTCTCTCCTCCTCCTCCTCCTTCCCCCCTGCATGTCTTCCCCACCACAGCGTTACTGAGTTTACTGTCTTTTCTCAAAAACCTGTCGGAGAGGAGGTTTCTAAAATGGAAAAAAAGTATATTTTAATGCCTACAGGACAACAAGGGCAGTAGGTAACCAAAGAGGGAGAACTTCTGATACTATAAAAAAAGATATTTATTTAAAAAGATATTTAATGCTAAATTAAGTATATACATATATAAATAGACTATATCTATTTGGAGAAGTGAATATATTAATCTATGTGTTTAGGAGACAGAGATACTGCCACCCATTTTCCATTTAGTGGTCACTGATGTTTGCCCATATGTTACTTCACATCTTCAGGTAACCATCAGCCTTATAGATATCCTCTGATAATAAACTATTGTATGTATTTCAAAAATATCAATACAGAGTAGCTTCTAGTCTCATATATATAATATCTCTAATGTCACGTATGGTGTGTCTTTTGGCACTTTATTGTGGACCTATCACTGCATAGGTAAAATTTCTAATTACTTGGGTAATGTCGAATATTTCTGTGTGTTTTATGTGAGGTAAATCTGCCTATGGATACAGATATGTACCTCCAACAGATCATAACATCCTTGGTTTGAAAATACAATATGAGTATATATATGTATAAATATATATAATTAAAAAAGATATACGTTTTGAATCCTGTGCCAGAAAAAAAAATATTATGTATGTGAAAATGCATCATTTATTTTAAATGTCATAAATCCTTGAGGCCCTACCTCAGATTTTGTATTTCATGTATAGAAATGCAATTGAAGTATAGTATCTTTGCCAATAATATAATGAAGAGTAATCATGAAATGTATAACCTCTAAATCAAGAAATAAATGTCAATGTTTTCAACTTCAGATGTGTTCTGACTTTGATTAACTGTGCTGATTAGAACACACATTATTGCAAACTTAGTTTTTAGTCACTGACATTGGCTCATTGCATCATATTTACATGTCTTGACTGGTAATCATCTTGTTTTCTGTTTATTAGCCCCTGTTACACAACTCAGATTAATTTCACTAAATGGAATAACATTTGCTGTACTGAGTTCCAGAGGGAATAGGCACAGCATCTAGTTGCATGATGATAATGGCCATGTTTATGATGTATTTTTGTGTGTTAATCATATTTGCATCATTAACATAATCACCCTGGACTAAGAGTCTTCATAAAAAGTCTATATCCTCACATCAATTTCACTTCAGATAAATGTGTAAATGCTTGAAATAATTTTAATATGCTAACACTGCAATGTAAGGTACCATGAAAACCATCTTCTTGTATGTGCACACCTTGTGCATTTTGTAAACTCCACTTACCATATTTGTAGTTACACAATGACTGCATGTTAGTGTTTGTAGCACTGGTATGAGTGGATCAGACAAGGCATTTTGAAAAGAGTGTTGGAACAAGGAGGTAGTTTTCATTGTTATATAAATACATTTTCTGTTTTTTTTTCCAAAGTAAAGTGGTTGTGGTTTGAAGTATCAGGGTAATCTTTCTACCTTTTTGAGAAATCACTTGTATGCATTTGTATCTTCTTTGGTTCTCTGGGGTTCCCCCCTAAGGTCAGTGCCCTATTTATTCATCCAGTTCTGCAGTAATTGCTGTTTTGCTCCAGCAGGCCAACCTGTGGGTCTGTGTCTCAGGGGAAAGATTCCTAATCTCAAAAGAGCCAGTGGCCTAATCCGTAGCCTGCAGTCCAAATCAAAGAACAGCAGTACATTTTTTGAGAGTTTAAGCTTGTGAAATTACTTTGGGTATGATTTTTTTAGACATCTTTTTCTGAAAACGAGTAGATTGTAGTTTTTTTTGGTGATATGGTGTAAATTATGCAAATTAGTAGACAGTGTACTATAAAATATGGTAAGCATACACTATGTATTGGTAAATTAAATCCTTGGCTAACAAATCAGGTGATATTATTAGGCTACTTTCAACTGATATTAATTTACCAGTAAACACGTGCACCTTGCTAGCATTTCATTATTAAAAAAAAAGAATATATTTTTGGGTTTAACCCTTTGTCATCGAATTTTAGGCAAATCTCTAGAACCAGGATTGGTAGTAAAGGGTAAGACTTCTCTTTTAATAAAAATTAAGGTGTTGCAAAGTGTTAATCATAAGTGGTAGATTACATCAGCTGTTGTTGTCCAGATATTGATGGATAGGTGACATGTTTGAAGTAGCAGAATGAGGTATTCTTCCTTGCCACTCCTCTATTACTTCAAACCTGTCACCTAACCACCTTTATTTTCAAAATAACTCATTATATACTCAAAAATAGTTGTATAAATATTTGTGTAGTTTTTTTTTTTAAATGCAAAAGATTGATGCAACGCAAATTAAACCAAACGTAATTTTGAATATGACATATTGTTGATTATTTGCCATAAATGAAAATATTTATATCAAACTCATCAGTTGTTTTGGCAAAGTGCTAGTCATGTTTATATTTTAGTGCAAGCATAAATGAAATGAATCAGAATCAGAATCTGACTTGGCTCACACATACAAGGAATTTGTTTTTGGTTACAGTAGCTCACAGTGTACAATAACTGACATTACAGAAGTAACAAACACACCCAACCTACACACACACACACACACACACACACACACACTTACACACACACAGTGACGTACATGCTCAGACACACCTGTAAACTTAACATGTGCAGAGTTGTATATTTAAAGTAAAGTGCTGAGTGCAGCAGTGAAGGACAGTGCAGACTGAATTAAATAGATATAAATATGACGAACAGAAGAGTCACTGGACTGGAAGGAAATACAGGAGTGAACCCATCGTGCTGTGTTTCACCTGTGTGAGAACTAAAAGCAAGTGACTACAGCTCTATGCTGTTTGCTCAGAGGTCCTTATAAATGAAGCTCTGAACGCCAACAAGTTAAACCGTCATTCAGAAACTGAATGCAGTGACTTTGTGTCTAAACCTGTCGAACTGAGGCAGAACTCCTCAGCTTCCCTCTTTGCTAGTTTATGGTCTCGAGACCAGTCTAGTACTACAACACATACATAACATATTGATGAACTTCACTTGAAGCCCCTACTGTGTATATATGTATAGTTCTGTCACCTTACCATTATGTTGGCAGTGATACTTATGTAAAGTTAGTTTATTTCAATTTAAAGTGCTATGAAAATCATCATTGGCGTGACATTTATCCTTGAAGGGTTAATAATTATAGTGCAGATTAAAGTGTCTGAAAGCAGAGTTCCTCTGACAGATAGGAGGAACCAGTGAGACGTATTTAGCGACCCTGACACATACATGGATAGCATATCAAGTGTGCTGCCCTTTGGAGTCAGTGGATGTGGTGGCTTTTTGTCTACTAATGTAGACACCTCTGAACTTTACAAGGATTATCTGCTGCAAATTAGGAGTCACACAGAGAATTAACTAGAAAATCTATCTTGTGTCCGCCCGGAGTTCAAACACCTGGAGAGAACAACCTTTCTCTGTTTAATAACATGTGGCACAATACTAAACAGACAGGCATTAACAAGCATAATGGAACTGTTTATTACCCAAACTGTAAGTAAACATTGAATATAGCTTCCTATAGTATTAGTTTAATGTACTGCATTTAGCATAACTAATAGTTAACAATAATTTTAGTAATTAGTAGAATTAGTAATTTAGTCATTTTGTAAAGTTAAAAGCTCTTTTCAGTATGCGCTGGAAATAGATGCAAAATGCTAGAAATAGAATAAAATATTTTTTTGCACAAATATGCACAAATAACATAACATACAAAGTGCAAGTCACATCAAAGTTGATCCAAGAATCGTTCAGTAAATCCTTAGTCACCTTCTTTTGTCAATTTGCATTTAAATCAGTTGACGTAAAGGTACAGCCAGCCTTTGGGAGTTAGCGTTAGGTAACTGCAGCAGTTATATTCAGATGCCTATACGTGTGCCAAAATGTAACTATTGCTCTATTTAGGGTGGAATAGATGAATAAAAGGTCATTTTTAGCTCTTTAGAAATTAAGACATAAAACATCACATTGTGTCTAGTATCATGTGTTAGATTCGTCTATAATTGCAAAAAAGCATTACATATTTGCTTTAATTTTTAAAAAATATTACTTTTTTTAATTAAGTGAAAGGACATCTTAGAATAATATAATGGCTTAGTTTAAAAATATGTACTGTTATGTATACTGACATTATTTAATGATACGTCTTCCCTTTACTGCCCACTACTGGTGGTACTGCAATTTGGCTGGTGTAATTGACCTAATCCAAGTTGTGCACAAGCCTCAGAAAAGCTAAATACATAATATATTCACGATACATGAAATGAGGCAAGTGGGATCCAACTGCAAATAATTGAATTACAGATAATTCAGATCAAATAAAAATCCGAAGAATAAACAGGGAAAGACCAGGAATACAACAGGCACAAGGCTAAGTTGCAAAGACCATATATACTCTCTGCAATGAGTGAATTCACTTCAGGTGTTTGTGGAGCTGACTAAAAATTAGGTGAGAGCATTGTTCAAAACTTTAAGTTTAAAACTGATATGTATCACATATTACACACAACTATTCAGTAAATGTAAACGATTACAGGGAAACTTGTATTGAAGTAATATTATTAAGGTTTTGCAGTCATTTTAAAAGTATTTAAGCAGAATTAGTCATATATTTATACAAGCCACCTGCACATCTCCACTACTGATTAAAATATTTCTAAACAACATGGCAACATGGGTCCACTGTTTCAGGCTGAGGGGCGAGTTGTAAGAGCAGCTATAAAAAACACAAACACAGTAATTCAGTTTTATAAAATTGTATTAAAAAATGAACAGTTGTGAATGCAAATGAGGGCTGTAGTTTACTTTGGGAGTCTTAGTTCTAGCAGCATGTTAATGTAATGCCCCCCAGCTCCCCTGTGTGGAGGCTGTACATTGACCTGGCTAGTATCATGATGATACAAGAGAGCCATGTTACATTTTACCCTGTGTTAGTTTCTGAGTTTAAAGGTTACGTTTTCCCTCCCTGGATAAATGTGTGATGAGTGAATATGAGTGTAACTTCTGGTGGTTACATGGCTAAGGATTTGGCTGTTGTTTTCGTTTATTCCTCCCGTTATGTCTATTCGTAGGGGAGTGTGCGCCGACGCTGCTGGGTCAGCCGGCGATGTTCCATCATTATGCATGATTACATCGGGGCTGACCGAGGGCGGCTTGCTTCTCATCGGCTGTGGCCTGAACGATGGATTCTTGAGGCCTGCTTGTGATTTCGAATGAGCCCTGAATCGTGCACACTTAACCCAGACCCCTTTCAGCCTGGCTTGCAGTGTGCAGGGCAGATTGAGGTTAAATACATATTCAAACAGGATCAGATTACTGCTGCTGTTTCAATATCCTCACACATCACACTCTTTCATGAATATTCCCCATTTGCATCGCAAAGAAAAAAACAGAAAGGCCAGATTTGGAGCCATTTGTGTGAAGCATTTTTAAAGGGGCCAGGGGGCCTTGACCTGTGACAAGGGGTTTAAATATTAATATATGCATCCAATGTTAAATTACATTATCTAAAATCATAAACAGAGACAGAGAAAAAACAGGATCATCATGGATGAACATAAAATCGTGGCTCTAACTTAATGCTATTGTATCTGAACTTAGCCTGTAATTATTTATGGTGATGGTTTATAAGTCGATTGTGATTGAGGGGAGCGAACTCTAGATTTCTGGATGGCTCCTGCTTGGACCCCTTGGAACGGAGGAACAGGGAGGAGATGTGATGGTGGTTTTGGTAATTATGAAAATGTCATCATGGGAAACAAAAAGTAGAGGTGGCATGTTATAACTCATTACAGAGGAAGGAAGTGAGGCTTCAGGTATAGTCCTATTTATATATTTCAGTTAATTTAGTTAACTTCATTAGGGTTTCTGAAGTGATTGTGCTGTGACTGACAAAGTAGTCTGGTTATAAGGACACATTAGTCTTAGGTTTGGTTACCCTACCTTAAAAGAAGATTCCACAGAATGTTTCAAAATTTCCACGTAATTAGATGGTTAAGTTGTTTGGTGTGTTGGTAATATTTTTATATACCATGGCGTCTGTTAAAAGCTAATGTTTACAGATGGATCCACAGAATGCCACAGAGATCGCGGGAAGGCCAGGGCTTTGTAACACTCGTACTTTAGGGTTTTAGACGCAAGCCTAGGAGATAATGATCTGGCCAGACAGGTCACCTGTTGTCAGCCTGGACTTAAAAACAGAGTGTTTGCTAGTTTGAAATTAGACCAGACCTGGCTTTGAGAGCTCTCAGAACGTCTGTACCACAGTATCCTAAGAGTAAATGTAACAGAGTAAGAAAATATGGTTGTTTTATATGAATTTCATAAAATTAAGCTCTGTAATACGCTGAAATGCAGTTTTTATGCCCCCTACTGGTAAGTGGTGAACTGCAGTTACGCTACGTTTGATCCTTCTGAGCCACCGTTCCCCTAGCAACAGTCTGTGATTTCTATACTGCGGGTAGGTGCTGAGCTCCGAGTTTTATAAGAAAATAGTGGTCAAAAACATGGTTTAAGTTAAAAATATTGCTCTTTATCTAATTATAAGGCATATTAAAAAGTATTTTGCAGATAATTCGCTGTTTTAAGTTGTAGTTAAGAGTTTATGAGCGTTTTCAGTCTTCTTTGTTAGAAGTAGAGTGAGACGAACACGAGGCTGTTTTCCCTCCACTTTCTGTAGCCGTGCTAGCAGCTTATAAGCTAATCCTTTTATTTTTTTTCATTAACGATATATTTTTATTTATTTACCCAGCTTGGTGTTAACTGCAGTAACCACTCCAGTACAGAAAATTAAGAAAAGTACATATTGTCTTCCAGGTATGTATTTCGCTGATATTTTTTCATGTTAATATGTTAATGTTCGGTTATGTTTTATTGTTGTGAAATGTGATCATGTCCATCCATTTTAATGTGTATGTTTGTGGTACAAGATGTTACTGGTAGCGCAGAGGCAAATTTTTAGTGTTTTAAATGATATATAATATATATAAAGCCATATTGTGGGCAGGTTTTAAAAGTTGTTGCCATATATGTGCTAAATATATATAAATAAACAGTCTGTGATTTCTATGCTGCGGCTTGGTGTTAACAGCAGTAGCCACTCCAGTACAGAAAATTAAGAAAAGTACATATTGTCTTCCAGTGCTGTGAGTTACCACCATAATAAAAAGATGGACATATGGACGAGTGTGTGCATTTGCAAATTCCTGTTCCACTGGTGAGGGGTAGAGTTCGGAAGCTGAGACCGCAGAGGGATCCGTCACATAAAGTTTATACTCTTAACTGGTCTCCCTCTTCACTGTGATGGCAAGAAAGAAGTTACGACAGGTCCGAAATGATTTGTTATAGATAAACTTACCTCACAGACAGTTTGCATAAAATTATTAACTGATGTCTGAGATATTGCTTTAGGATAGTTTTGATAGATTTTTGGGATACATTCAGGGCATTATGAGGCTGAATAGTCCCCTCAAATGTTATGCTTTGGCCCCCTTTCAATCTGATGAGTCAAAACTTTAAAATAGCTGAAAAGGTTAGGGAACAACTCCAATTGAGTGATGATGTAGAAATGCAGTTAGTGAGGTAAACGGTGAGGTATGAGCTTCCACTACCTGTTCGCTCCAGAGTAAAAGCCCCAGAATTATTCCCGCAGGACTAAGGTTGGTGGGAGGTTTACAGAATGCTGTATCTGTTACTGTAATTATAGAGGATATTATAATATTGACAGTGGGTGTCCTGTAGAAAACAGCACTCCTTCCACAGCGTCTGAGTGAGGAGTTCAAGTTTATGGTGAAGGCTTTAAAAATCCTGCAGAGATCATAGATCAATTCACACAACATGTAGGCTGCTGCTGCTGCTGCTGCTGCTGCTATGGCCAGTAGCAAAACGAAGAAAACAGAAGTATAGTGTAGCCTGGTTAAAAAAATGAGAACAATCACTTTTGTAGTTCATAGAAATGTGAATGTTAGGTTTTGTAAAATAAGTTCTATTCCTTTAAGAACAGAATGCATCAAGTTAGGTTTCAACGTACAAGTGGAACATGTGCTTTTTGTCAGCAGGTTAGATTTACTCCTAGATAATTGGCTGTATAAAATTCTGTATCTGGCGTGTAGCGATAATCTGGGGGTGGGGCTAAAAGAAAGGAGGAGGAGTGAGAGAGAGAGTAACGGGGAGGAGGGAGAAGAGTGCAGCGGCAGAGGAGAGTGAGAAAGTTCGGCAGTGTGTGACTGAAAATAAAAGTTACTAGAACGTTTTAGCACTCAGTAAACAACTGAACGTTGGATAACTTTGTGGGGAATTAACTTTGCTGTGTGAAAGTGCTTGGCTCTTGCTAAAATTGCTCTATTAGCTTCGTTAGCTGTAGCTGTTTGCGGCACCGTGTGTTAAAAGCCTGCTCGTTCGTAACTCCAGGAGGGCGTTAACCAGATAACGGTCTGAACTGTCGCGGTGTTCAGAATTCCTCTGGCTTCAAAGGAGGACTCTTTCTGCTCGCTGTACGGATTGGAGACGGAGGCATGTAACATTTATTTTATTTGGCTTGCAGAGTGAACAGGCCATTTTATGTTTTACGGGCCACAACGCACCTGAGCTACATTACAGGCCTGCATCGAGGGGGGTCTGTGTTGCTGTGTGCATGTGTGGGCCCACTTTCGCATTAATATTGTTAAAGTTTACTGTGTTACAAGGGTGTTGTTTCACTCTCATATTAAGCTGTTAAAATTCAATATTGAAATATTGAATTTATATTAGTAGTGAAGTACTGAATATCATTGAAGCGTTAAAATAGTTGAACTGCTCAAGGGAATAACATTTATTGATTTGTGTGTGTGTGTGGTATTACCTGTAACCAGGGCATTTATAATTGTATTTGGTGGTATATACCTTTGTTTATTTTACTTATTTTGATATTGAGCAAAGGACAATACTATTGTCATACCGCCTATTATTAGGTTCCATTAAATTTTACTATAACGGTTCAATTATGTTTGTGTTTTTCTCTTTGATAAATTATTAGGTTAAAAATGTAGATAAGCTCCTACTCTGTCATATTTGCTGGAAAGTATTTCTTTTGATTTAAATCTGGTTTAAGCAAGGTAGAACTGCAGTGAGAGTATATAAGCAAGGCTCAAGTGAACCCAAAGCCCCTCTTAACTTAAGCATAGGAAAGGGAAGTGAGGGCGCTACGATAGGATAGAAGATATGCCTGCTGTCCATCAAAGAATGACCATTGGCGCCAGATGGACAATGGAAGATCTTGACGTTACTGAAATCCCAATGGGAAATCAAGATGTCAAGACATGTTTAATGAGGCCAGATCAAGTTTTGTTGGATCTGCAAGGATGTATCCACATCTTAGAGTTTGCCAACAGAATCTAGACAGGTCTTAGGTCTAGACCTTCTCATGCAAAGCAAAATAAACTATGAGACAACTTTTTTTCCACATTTTGACCATCTTAAACCTTTCATGCACACCTCATAAAACGTGTTAACTGGCAGTTTTGGATAGTAAATAAAATGTCTATAATTGTAGATGTGGCAATCCCTGGTTCCTATCACCACCACTGTAAAGAAATCTGGGTTTACAATGAACCATTTCATATTAAACCAACCTGGCTGATTCTTTTTAACCATTGATTAATGTAGCAATTAGAAAATTATTATTTCATTTACTATCCAGAGCACTCCAGCCAGAATAAATAGTAGTAAACACATGAGCATTAATGGAATCCTGCTGATGTGGGTTTCCCCTCTTTTAGTGATGCTTACAAAAGTAATGCAAAATGTTCAGACTGCTGAAAACGACTTTATAATGATCTGCACATCACATTTCAAGGTCAGTCAAGTACTCAAGTAAGCTTTGTTCTACATATCATAGTATAATTTAGATTTTCAAAAGAAATTGAGACGTTCCAGTAGTACATATTCCAGTTGAATGTTTTTTCTATCTGTAAAATGAGTGGATAGGCCAAACAATGTAAAAGATCTTCTGTTTATATTGACTGTTGCACCATTGTTTTGTTGGAGTTAACTGAATTGCATTTCCCTGCACTGTAGATGTACATTTCTGTGCTTTGAGAGCTGCAAGAGGTGTGAAGGAATGTTCATTAGTTGGTGAGGTGACGGAGGGATTAGAGACGTTCAGCCTGTCAGGAACAGGATCGCTCTTCCACTGAGGGCTTGCAGTGAACAACCTCATTAAATCTCTGCTACACTAACTCACTCCTGGGAGATGACCTGAGGGAGAACATTGGCAGAACAGGTTTCATCTCCACTCTGGCGCTGCATGAGCAAGTCCTTACTTTGAGAAACGCTAGGACAAATAGCCAACTTAGATTGGTTTAGATTTTCTATATATAAACTTTGACATGGGCTTTCAGTCCTACACTGAATACTGAATAGCCTTCGTAAACATTTTAACCCACTGAGTATTTCTCATTTTGCTGTACTGTTTGCAAGGTGTTACAGGTGAATAATGTTTTTAATGGATATCACAGTCAGTCTTTGCCAGATGATTACTGATATGTTTCAAAGCATTTGTTGTATTTGAAGTTTTTTACATAAAAAAACATTATAAATGGTTTTCAGCTAACACAGTAGTGCAACGTAGTACAGCCATTAACAGTATATTAGGAAAAACCTTCATACGCTTGCACGATGTAAATAAAAGCTGAATGCAATTATGTGCAACCCTATATTTAAATAGTCATCATCAAATGTTTATTATGAGAAATTCTATTGTTTTTTAAAGTATATAACACTTGGTGGAACGTCTTACAACTAATTAGGTTAATTGGCAACAGGTCAAAAACATGATTGGGTATGAAAATCTCAGAGAGGGGAGCCTTTCAGAAGATGGGGAGGGCTTACCACTCAGTGAACGCAGACAAACAGTGCTACAATTCAACAATAATGTAACTCAATTTAGAATAGCAAAGAACCTGGGGATTTCAGCATCTCAGTTCATAATATCATGGAAAGGACTAAAGGAATCTGGAAAAATCTCTGTATGCATAGGACTTGGACCAAAATCAGTGTTAAAAGGTTGTGATCTTTGGGTCCTCAGGCAGCACTGCATTGAAACTTTCCAGAACCATCAACAGAGTTTGTTGCTGCATCCACAGACGTATGTCAAAACTCTACTATGCAAAGAAGAAACCATATACAAGGAGGATCCAGAAATGTCACAGCTTTCTCTTGGCTTGAGCTCATTTTACATAGACTATGTAATACAGGTGTAGTGTAGAAGTGTCCTGTGATTGGATGAATCAAAATTTCTATTTACTTTTGTAAATCCTTGATGTCATGTCCACCAGACTAGTAAAAATAGCATTCGTATTTAGGGGGGTCACTTGCACATATGTCAAAGCATTATTAAATCTGAACAAACTATATAAAGAGGTTTAAAACATATGCTGCCATCTAGGTTCCGTGTTTTCCAAGAAGAGCCTTGCTTATTTACTGCAAGACAGTGTCAAACCACATTCTGCGTGTATTACAACAACGTGGCTCTGTAGTAAATAAGTGTAGCTGTTAAACTGGCCTGCCTGCAGTCCAGACTCGTCAACCATTTAAAACATTTATGGCAATTTTATCACTGGTATAAAAACATATATATGCATAGCAGGGATACTCAAGCTGTAGGTTTGAAAAGTATGGGAGGGACTAAGCCTTTGCACGGTCTTCTCTCAAACACATGTCTGTTATCTTTAGAACGGCACATTTCTGACTGTGTTTAAAGCTATTCTGCGTGTCCTGCTCAGTTGTTTTCTTTGTTTTGGAGCTTTTAAAAGCCTTAGTTCTGAAGATAGCAGATACAGTCCCTTCCAGCCCTACATTCAGCCTCTAATGGAAAAGCTGAGAAACAGTCAGTGGTTATTTATTACAGAGGCATCTGAGAGTTAAGCTCATCTTAACTGGTAGAGAGAGTGTTCACTGTGATGCTGGAGTGAACACTTAAGCTCTGTCTGCCGCTTAAGGATCATCTTTGTGCTGAGAGGATTTTGGGAAACTCAGCCATCATACAGTCTATGTATCAATTAGCATTAGTCATACTAATTTAGTGTAAATATGAGAGCACTCATTTAATAAAAATAAATAATCAGATGATTCATTTAAAATATGTTGAAGTTACTTATTGCCAAAAATAATTATATGCTGTGCATATTACTTTTTCTTTGGAAACTCAGATGTTATAAATATATCTTTATTTGAAAGTTGGACTGTGCATCTTATGCTGTCATGAATTTGTTAATATATAATATTTTTGGGAACAGGTTTGAAAACATTACTATATAATATTCATATAATCCTGACAGATTGCAGTACATTACAGGAAGTGTAGGTGGCGATGTGGCTGCTATTATTTCATCTAAAAAGCTTTTTGTATTGTTTCACACGTGTGAAAGATTAACAGAATATGGTGGTATTCGTTAACTGCACTCCTACTGTCAATCACTTATATCATTATGTACATCAAAGCCCATGCCTACATTGTATTATCTGTATGCTAGTCACTGGAAATCGCTTTAAATCTGAATGTTGCCTACCTGCCTGAGATTTAGTTCCTTTGCATTTGTATGGCAGTTCATTTGGCACTGTAGGAAGCCCTGCTGCAACATTGAATGCGAACAGCTTTAGGCTTTAAAACTTAGGGAATGCTGTGCTATTGTCCATTTAAATCCTCCTGCCAGAGAGAGAGAAGAGCACTCCTTCTTCAGCTAAAAGCAATATTTTGTATGTGTGTAAAGCTCCATGCACCTGGTAGAACATCTACTGGTGTTGTGGCTAAACCCTAAAGGTAAATGAAACTGTTTCTCTTTGTGAAGCTTAGGAAAACTCCCTATTCTACTCTTTGCCTCAGTGTCCAATAAAAGCCAGTGCTGAAATTCAAAGCATTCTTTTCAGGTCAAAGCTATAGCATTTGGATTACGCTCACAATGTGTAGTAACTGTACAGAGAAGGATCGGGCAGCACATTTGAATTTGAATGGTCTACATCAGCTCACAGCCGCAACATCAGTGTTCAGAAAAGAATTCTGCTAAGCACTGCAATGATTCGTCATCACTGTGTTGTTTATTTAAAAAAAAAAAGATAAAAAAATTATATGCATAAGACATTTTCCATGTTTGATGATTCTTATACCACTTCACAATGTTTATAACATTGCTACCTAACATAGATACACATTACATATTTTGCTTAGTTCTTCTAGTCCGTATGTCATGACTTGTTCTGATATAAAGTCAAAGTAAATGTAAGTCATTAGTCTCTAACCCCTCGAGCTAGCATTCTATCTTTAGCTTTACCGCAGAGCAGAAATCTCAAACATAGCTGTTATTTTGTTGTAGAAGAGCGCATTAGGACCACTTTGAACACGCCACTTTCAGTCCATAACCTTGAATTACGGCAGTGCATGTTGACTTAAATTGGATGCTTGTTGCAGAGAGACAAGTGCAGTACAAGCACCATGAGGCTAATCTTGCTAAAGCCCAATAAGACGGGGGGCTAAAGACTGAACTCGAGAGGGCGATCCAGAGGAAATGAACGCAAAGCATAATAAGTAAACACCACTGATGCATTGCTGACATGCCTGATGACGGTATTTATGCAAATCCCTTCATTACAGCCATGTAGGACTAAGCAGGTTCAGCATACTTGTCAGGACATTAATCTTTTTGTTTTCAGTCTGAGAAGGTCACTCTGCATCTACTGATGTATAATTAGCATTGTTTGTAAATTGCATATTATTATTGTGCATGCTAATCTTTTAGTTTGTCATGTTATTCGCATAGTCAGTGAAAGCAGTTTTATCAGTGCAGAAACAGATCCAGTTACAAATAAGTAATTAAATTGATGAATTCCTTTAACTAATACTGTAGATTCTGAATCACTGCATGAACTGTTCCTGTCATGTTGTGATTTCATGCAAATGTTTGAATCTACCAGGTTGAGTTAAAGTTGTTCACAGTGGCGTTTTATTGTAAGGGCTTAAACTGAATGATTTAATTTTTGTGCTTATATTCAGTTTTTTGATCAGATGTGTTTTTGGTGATTGATGATTTTTTTCCCCATAAGAATGAGTAATGGAAATGTATCAGCGACCCACTTACACCATGATTATACACTAACAATGTCATAGCAGCAATGTGAGATACAATAGCAACCACTCTGCAACAACCTAGCAACCACACAGAAAACCATAGTAACCACTGCCTTTGGAACTTCCTGGGAACACCATATCAGGCCACCTGTAGCCACATGTCAATCACCTAGCAACCATCAGGAAAACCATAGTATCATCAGCAACCACCTAGCATCACCCTAGCAAATCACTTGGAGCAGCATATCAACCACCTAGCAATCACCCAGAAGACCCTACAACAACTTAGCAGCTACCTGGAACACCATAGCAATCACCTAGCAGCACCCTAGCACACACTCAAAAGACCTCAGCAACCACATAGCAACGCCCCAGCAAACCATTTGGAACATCATACGAACCACAAAAAACAGAACATCAGTACACATGAAAGATAAAATTTGAAACGATAGTTTATCTCAAGTATTACAGCAAACTGATGCTTTTGTGTAAAATAAGTTAAAAAAATACTCAGGTTCAGTGCTCCTGTCATGAGAATAATCTTTTTGTTTTCAGTCTAAGAAAGCCATTCAGCATCTATTGCCTTATAATTAGATTCAAAAAGTTATTAATATTATCTCCTGATCTGACAGGGTGCTAGTCTTGCTAATCTCTTAGTGTGTGATATTACTGGAGAGATAATTAATAAAGGTGGCCTATAGATCCCACTCCTATGTGTTTTTAGCAAGTTATTTTCTTACCTGGACTTGAGGGTGCTGGAAATCTTAGACACTATTGGTCTATCATGGAGTAAAGTAAAGACTGTTGTTGTTATTAGATCTGTCAGGTGTCTTTCTGTTTGGTTTTTTCAAATGTAGTAATGTGACGTTCACTGAAGAGGCGCTCCAGTACAGGGATCGTTCTGGAAAACGTGCATTGCTTTTTATTGGCAGCTTGTTCACTCATGTAGCTCTTAATGCCTGGTGGCTACAGGGCTGCCAACTTTGAGGAATCTGAGAAGGAGTGACGCAAAGTTAACTAGCTTGTTAAAACATTACACATTTACATAATTACTGAATTCCAGTTGGATAACTGGGTGGCATCATGTAGCGTTTCCTGTTTATTGCCTTATCCGCAGCATTTTGTTTCCAGGCAACTGAGCTTGTCTCTCACAGATGCATCATTTGAAACAAGTGCAGCCATTATTTTTGTGACATTAAGAGGCCAAAACATTTCTCTGTTGACCAACCAATCAGCTGTGCAAACCCCCTGCTATCATCCAATCAGTAACCTGCTCACTTTAGGTTCAGATAATCGGATCCAGCAATGAGCTTCATGTACTTGGTTAGAATTTGCAATGGAAAATACAAGTTTGGCTGGATTTGCTAACTAGAATTAGGGACACACAACTTTCACTTTTTATGTATTTTAATATTAGTCAAAAACAGACTAACAAAGCAGCCTCAACAACTAAATATAATATCAGATGTTTCAGTGTTTAGCATGTCCGATCTTTACGTTTATTACAGCTCCCACTCTTTTCAGGACGCTCACTTTCAGTTCATCAAAAAGACTCACCACTAAAGTTCAGTCTTAGAAGTTAATTTAGTATTTTTTTCCAAGTAATCAGTCCATGACTTCACTGGTGTCCACTCACTAATGCTACTGCTCGGGCTACACGTACAGAAGCTCATTTATAACAGCCTCTCTTAGGTTATGCAAGGTCTTGTACATTTACTTGAGAGACACATTGATTGCCTGATTAGCTCCAAGGTTTGAAGTGAGGTCAAGAGTGTGGTCAAGTCACTTGTCTCTGTACGAAAACACTCACCGTAGTGATTAAGAACCGCAGCATTCTGGTTCTATAGTTACTGAATCATCATAGAGAAGCTGCTTTTTCATCTGTGTCTACAAACATTCTCACAAATATCGTTTTTTTGTCTCAGAACAACCCAGATGTGTGTTTGAAGCTTGCCATTGATCTTAGGCTTATGTGCAGCTGCTCGGCCAAGGAAACCCATATGCATGAAGCTCCTGACACACAGTTCTTTCAGAGGAGGTTTGGAACTCTCTACTGAGTGATGGAAGAGAGGATATGAGATTTGTACGTGCTACATGCTTCAGTACTCGGCAGCACTGCACTGTGAGTTTACTTTGTCTGCCTCTTTGTGGTTTCTCCTAGACCAGGTTTCGTCTCCTGAGCCACATGTGGTGGTTTCATTCTTCCCCTGCGGCTCCACAGCAGAATCAGATCTTTAGGTAAAAGTAAAAGAGTCCATCTTTTGCAGTGAAAAAAAGCTTAAATAATAAATAGACTTAAATGCTGGAATGAATATTTTTGACCTTGTGTAGCACCAACTGCTAGTCACATTGCAACACAGACAACCATCTTGTCTAGCTAGTAGCTAACAAAATAGAAAGCAGATTCAAGATGACCACTGAGAATTGGAGATGAACTGCTGGACTTGGAGCTGTGCTTAAAAAGCAGAGCAAAGTAAGTGTATGTTTTTGTTTGTATTATAATTTTAAGCCTGTATTGGGACATTAGCACATACTGAGACATGCTCATAGACACACCATTAAAACCTGATTCCAATAAAATGGACATACTTCTTATAGTTGTTTGTTCAAAAATAGCAGGACTTAAACCTCACAAACTGACTTCTGACAATGATGATATTCATCCATGTTTAAAGTCTCTAAGATCTTTAATAAGACCCATTCTACTGCAAGTGTTTGCCTATGGAGCCTACATTGCTATGTGTTTGAGTGTGGCGGAAAACCCAGAGCAGTGTCCACATATTTTTGGCCATGTTGCATATTTGCTCAATGCCTACTAAAAAGGTGTACATAAACAGACATCTTTTAAACAGGTAGAAATTGAAATTGCTACTACAAAAAAGGGTTTAATACTCTAATTTACTCCAGATTTTGCCAGGGGGTTTATGGGGTATAGCCTACTGGTCTGGTTTCAGTGTCCAGGGACTGTCAACAAGACATTGAACTGTGTAGTAAACAGTGTTTTATTTGCTACAAAATTCCAGAAGAAATAGTAGAAAATTGAGACTAAGACTATTTTCAAATCACACACACACACACACACACACAAATAAACAGAAAAAAACTGAAGCTAATCCTGAAAATCCATCCAGACAAAATGAGTACTCCTGATATGAAATATGATTACTGCTTTACAAATTTAGTTTGGCTAATTAGCATAGCACCAAGGGAAGGGTCTCTATTTGGAAAAAGCTCCTCTTTTTCATCTCCTCCCTTCGTCCTGCGATCCAGGTGTGACACGTTTCTTAGTTGTAACGAGAAATCACCAAGGGCACGCTGATAACTGTATTGAAAGGCACAGAGAAAAACAGCCACAACATAATTTGAGTGTCAGTATTGCCACAGTTGGAGCAGCGGCAGAAAAAGGTGACCCAGATTCAGAGTCGGGGGGAGGTAAAGTGACTTATTAAGCTGCGGACTGTCTCCATAGGGAAAGAGGGAGCAGACAGGAAAACGAAAATTAGCAAGTCTAGCTTTCCATACTGGCTGGATTTAATGTAAATCATTCACAAAATACACTGTGTGCCCTCACTCTACATGCAGTGTGCAGAAATAACACATCCACACATTTATTAATAATATATATCTATCCAGCAGTTCTAATAGATTATATTTGACCAGCAGTTTATATTTGAACAGAGTCTGATGAAGAGTGTGACCACAAGACTACATCAAATTCAGAATCTGTTGTTGAGCCAAAGCAAGCTTTTCAGAACAACTAAACAAACTGGATTTAGAAACCGACCGAATACAATTCAGCGAATAAAATGAGCTTTGAAATACTTTATACACCAACTGGAACAAAAACACATTCAGCTCCATCTTCACACAGGTTTGTGGCTCCAAATAAGGATACTACTTGTGTGACTGAAGGAATTGACAATGTGAAAGCACAATACAATGTTGTATACAAGCAGTTAAAACACTGAATGTAATAATGAAAAATGTGACAGCTGTGATGAGCTATTGTATCTCATTGTGACTGAAATACATCCACAGTAGCAGACAACCTCTCTAGTTCTGTTGGGTTTCAAAAAAAGTACAGTATTCGCCAATACAGTAATAGATTACCTACTTATAATTAAGGAGTTGTGTTGTAATGGAGAAGAGCTGGTTTGTTCTACATCACTTCTTTACAGGTGTAAGGAAAGTAGCTTTCATAGTTTTCATAGGACAGTATTTTATTTGGCTGGTTGAGCTGTAATAATTCAGTGTCCAGTCAGATGTACACTATGTGATTTTAGAAATCTTGCAACACTCACTGTATGTTTGAATAGGCCATCATGTATGATCAAAGGCGATATATGTATATATATATATATGTATGTATGTATGTATGTATGTATGTACACTGAATGAAAACATCCATAGAAATGCAGTTCCTACAAAAAGCTCTTAAGCTACTTAATTTAAAACAGCACACTGTGCGTTGTGTACTAAGCAAACATGCTGAGAAACTGATTCTGAGCAGCTCAGCTAACCACATTGTGTACTGAAATATACTCTTTGGCAGCAAATATTGATGTAATGTGGATGAAGGTGAAGGAGACAAGGAACCAGACTTCAAGCTCAGGGGTTTGTTAAATGTTCATGGTTGAAAAGGCAGAGCAAAAACAAAAATAAAAACTAAACTAGAAAATAACCTCAGAAACAAAATGGAACGCAAGACAAAGAACAAACAGAGCAAAGAACCAAACCACTGGTGATAAATACAGTGAACTTAAAAAGAGCCAATGAACAACACAAATATAAATACAAGAAACACCAGGGAACATTTACAGGGCAGGGTAACAAATCAGGCACAGGTGAGGGGCTGGGCAAAAGGGAGGAGCACATGGCCACAGGTACACAAAAAAGGAAAACGACTGACAAAAGCAAGGGCAGGACAAGGCAGGGTGCTACAGCTTACTTTTTCCACCTATATTTTGCCTCAGTGTCCCCACCTGTATTGGGGAAAGTGGTTGTGATCGTGACTGTGACCAAAGCAGAATGTTCAAAGTGTCCAACTTTGTGTGTGACTGCTTTGACTGTCAGTAACACTTCTCAGTGAGAGCAGACTCTCCTTCACTGCCAGCTTCAGTTGCTTGTTCATGAGCGCGGTAGACTACACTCGGCTAGCATCACACTGTATGCAAATGTTGTAATCTGTGAATGTTTATGAGCATGAGTATGAATAAATGCCGAGTTTGTTATTGGACCGATACCAGTTTCCATATTGATTCATGCCTAGTAGAAACCAAATGTCAATGTGAAAACAAAGTCAAAACCCTGACATTTCAGGCAAATTAGAAATCCTGGCATTTTTAGGTCCCAGAACAGAGGACATGTCCTGGACATGTGGTCCTAAGCAAAAAAAAATACATTAAAAAATCTGTTCCTTTTGGATGTGGAGCAAATTAAGGGCAAGATGTTTTTGTTTAGGCTTGAATAGATGCTGGTGGAGGTGCAGCAGGTAAAATTTAGACCGTGGTTCTCAGATTGGTCCTCAGGGACCTCCAGATAATCTATGTTTTTGTTTTCTTTGATTTATTTGTCTTGCAAACAGTCCCTAATGGCTAGTTTGAGGACCAATTAAGTCCATGCTCACAGACAACCGTTGGCATTACACTGTCAGAAACAACATAATCAAGTCTACATTGAAAAACTACACAGTTACATTACCATGCAGACACACTACTAGTGACCAGTCCTACTTTTGACGGCGACACCGCCAGCCCATGAAAGAAGTTGTTAGCGGAAGTGTCATGAACTGGCTTGATGGATATATAAGATGTGCGATAGGCTGTATGCACACACATCCCCCATTGCTGTCATGGGTAAAAGGGCCAATTTATCAGAGTTGCAAAAAGAAATGATCATTGGCTTTGGGGCCAAGGGTGAGACATGTCACATGACTAGAAACTTCCAACATTGGTTGAAAGAGCATGACCAAGACTTCCAAGTACTACTCTGACCACCTTACTCCCCAGACTTAAGCCCGATTGAGCATCTGTGGAACCACCTAGATTGTGGTGTTCGCTCTATAGATCCTCCTCCATGCTCGCTCCAGCAACCATGGGATGCAATGCAGTCAGAATGACTCCAGATACCTGTAACAACCTACCAGGAGCTTATTAATTCTCTCAGCCCGTCTAGCTGCTGTCTGTGCTGCACACGGCAGTTGTTCTGGATATTAGCTGGTGGTCATAATAATGTGACTCGACTGTGTACACGCGGTTTGAGGAGAGTGATGATGACTTTGGTATGTAGGGACAATGCTAATTGGGTGCTGGAAACATTTTTTTTCTTTTTAGGTACATGAGCATTGCAACTCCAATGCCAAAAGAAGCACACTTTAAACACCAATTATGTTTCGAGTGATTGACTAAATTTGGTTAATTTATGTGGATTTATGTGCATTATGTGCAATGCAGTGTAGTTTAGGAGCTTCGTGTAAGGATTTCTGCCTACAGCTTGGCTCTGTCATCGATTTGCTGCATCTGCTGTTTCCCAGGACAGCAGCTAACACACATGGGACTGAGCTGTATCATGTAACAAGACACACAGAGACTGTCCTGTTTGGACTGGACATGTTTGTGACATCCCTAAGTGACAAACCTGGGAAATGCTGATGCAATTGACTGTAGAGGAGAACTGTACCGTAGTAATTAGGCTCTTATTGCAACAGCATGTAATGCGCTTACACTAACAGGAAAGCCACAAGTTTCCCAACAATGACCCGTTGATGTATGACTACAATAAACAGCCCAGTGTAGTGCTGTAGGAGTTACGTCCTAATGTTAATTAATGAAACATAACATTCTGCAGAGCCCAGAAAAAAGAGCACAACCCCAAAATAGCCCTCCAGACCCGCTGTCCAATTAGCTGCTGGGAAAAAGACACTTTTCTTTAGATGGGCAGTAAATTAGATGCTAGGTTAAGTGGAGGGCTTTAAACGGGGCTTCAAATATACTGTTATTAGCATAAGCAGCTAATTTAAATCAGACTTATTTATATCTATCAGGTGTATTTCTAAGATTTATTAGATCTGTAAGCATGACATGGTCATAGAAATATTATACAGCATTAGAGAGTGTTTTTTAAATTAAACAATAGAAGTCTTATTGCCCCGAACAGCTTATATAGTGTATTACAATGTCAGAATGACAGTGCTGATCATAGGAACGTTATAGAGCACTGTTTTAATAAAACAGTAGAAGGCATATCACCTTCTTTCTGTAGTGTATTGCAATCCGTCAGAATGACTGTGTCGATCAAATTAACATTATAGATGTTTTTTTTATTTTTTAAAGTAATAATAGAAGTCATATCGCCCCCTACACGTCCTGTAGCTTATTACAGTTGGTCAGAACGGCTGTGAATATTTAGCAAATCAGTAGAGGCAATATCACCTCTTACATTTTTGTTAGTGTATTAAAATGTATCAGAATTACTCTGTGGATCATATAAACATTATGCTTGGTTTCATTAAAATAACACACAAACAGTTTCATGAAACCACTATCCTTGAGACCCAAGAAATGAAATTAATATGTGTCCTGCAATACATGCTTGAATGTAATACTTTGTGTACGTTTGGAGGGAAGTGGCTTCTTTATGTTTTGTCAGGCTTTGTCAACTCCAGGTCAGTTTTGGTAACATCATCAATCTAGTTGGGTTGTTAGATTGACACTTTGCTCTTATTGTAAATATACCTGCAGGATCAGTTCAGCACGAGTTGAAATCTCTAGCTCTGATGCTGAAACTCTGTTGGAAAGTCTGAAGAAATTCTTGCCCATGATTTGATTTCCCAAAAGTAACACAAGACAAACAGCTCATATACTGACCACCTCTCTTGGGAACACTCCTATGAAACTCTCCACTGCTCCATTCTCATTACAACATATTAAACTAGTAGATGGTGGTTTTGGGGTTTAGAATAAACAGTAGCTTTAGACATTTATAGAGAATGCCATGTTCTTGTTTTAGTGAAAGTGTGATATTTTCACAGTTCAGTGAGAATAATGTAAAGTTAATGTAATAATTAGTAGAATAATTTCTAACTCCTCATGCTTCCAGTGTAGCATATATCATGTATATTTCAACAAACAGTTAAACTGTTGGAATTTTTAACAAAAAAGTGTACGTTAAACCAGTTTTACGATGTTTTTACACAGGCTTTTATCTAAGGCTGCAATGAATAATTGACAAAAGTGATAATAGAAAAGAGTCTTTATACGATAATGATGATGCTGTGTTCTCCAAAGCAAATCTACCTGAACACGTAACAGTAGTCTGCAGTGTTGTGCAGTCATTAATTTGACTGGTTTCTGTGTGAAGTAGTCAGATGGCTTTTATATGGATAAAGCTGCACACTTTGAAATCAATTTCAGTTATATTGACCCAGTTTCTCTGTTTTTCAGTCTGCAGAGTCCTCGAGTGACTCAGAAACTCCACAGAAAGTTAGATTTACCATGCTGCACTTCTCTTTCTTATGAGTGTTGAACAGCCCAGAGATTAAGAGTAATGTACAGTATAATGTGATGTATATGGTATATTATATTGCATTGTAACATGCCCTGCTGTTAAAGGAGTTCACATCTTCTGCACAAACTTTATTAAAGGCTGGCTCCAGCCTTGCCTGACACAGAAATGCTAACCGAACTTTCTAAGCCTAAACTATGTTTAGTTCCTTTGTAGAGATCTGCATGGGACTGTTTCTTTAATCCTGCTCCCGTCTGCTTCAGGTAGAATTCGTCCCACTCCCGTACTTGTGCTATTTTTCCTGCTTCTGCCTGCAACAGATGTTTCAACCTGCTTCTGTGTGTACAGTCCTGCACAGGGGTCAGTACCCTCCTAGATTTTACATATCGTTGCTGTCCAATGAAAAACATGCATCCCTATATATGTCGATTTTGAGTTTTATACATCATTTGAACATGCCAATGGTTGTTTACATTGTGTGAAAATTCCATGATGAATGGACCAATAGAAGTGCTCCAAAATAGCTCTGAAGAAATTCTGGTTCTATTGACATTGAAAGTAAAGTATGTTTTTGGTCTCTCCTGTAAAGTTGCAAATTTGGAGATATGACGATATTCTATCCGTCCATCCATTGTCTGCCACTTAATCCTGCTAGTCGGGGTCACGGGGGCTGGAGCCAATCCCAGTGTCATCGGGTGAAGGCAGGGTACACCATGGACAGGTAGCCAGTCCATTGCACTACACCACTGCCTGACAATATTCTATTCACAAATACATTGTTTTGCTCTGAAATTATCACGACTAGCCTTTATTCAGCAGTTGGTTTATTGGCCTTTCTTTAGAGCTGTCACGTCTCCCTCCGCCTCTGCTAACGCTTCTCTTCCTGTAATCAAGGCTGAGTATTGCCTACGACGCGTTCATTGTCATCTGGTATCTGTTTGTTCTGACCTTTGCCTAGCCTGTTCTGTAAGTGTTGCTGTGCTTTTCTGTTTTGTTGATCCCTTGCTCGCCTTTTGCCTTGCCACATTTGTCTCTTTGCTCTCTCTCTTTAGCCCTTTTTGATTATTAAACTGTCTATTTTTATACCCCGCGGTCATCTGATCATTCATAGACAAAAACTGACAAGCGCATGTTTCACCACTGAGGCCAACAGATGGTCTCAAACTAGGTTTGTACTTGACATATTGTAAGTGGCACAGCAAAACTGACTGAGCGTTTACCGCACATTTTACGCTCAATTTAAAATGAATGTATTTGAAAAAGTACTTGCTGAGGAGTTTTGCCTCTACAGGCAGTTATATGTGAGTTCTATCATATAATTTTACAGAGGACACAACACGATAATGCAATTCACAACTAGTTTTTTACTTTTATATTATTTATTAACAGTTTTCTCCTTAAATATGCATGCTTGTTATTGCGTGATTATCAGTTCTATATAGAATTTTTTTTTCTACATGAATAGCTCTTGCGCACACTGGCCTGGTTAACTGTTTGCTCCCTCTCATGATACTAAACTTTAGTCCTGCATTGCAAGATATTGGGGAGTCATGTAGGAATGCAGACCTCTACTCCCTTGGCCATCAATTTTATACTGACACTCTTGTTACAATATTATAGTGAAGTTTATACTATAGTATATTTAGCATATGACATAGTGTGTGTATATATAGCATAATTTATAGTATATATTATAGTATGGTATAGTATCAAGTCAAGTCAAGTCAAGTGGGTTTTATTGTCATTTCAACTACATACAGAGTACACAGTGAAACGAAACAACGTTCCTCCAGGACCATGGTGCAACATAGACAGTGCATACAAGACACAAGTGCAACACGAACAAACAAGTGCGGACAGACAACACAACACAGTACAGACAGAGAATAATAAATAATTGCTGGTAGTGTGCAAATTGTGCAATGTGTAATAAATAGAGTCCAGTGAGGTAGTAGAGTTATTAGTGCAATGCTTTGTGCAAACAATGCTTCCCTTTTTTTTTATCTGGGGTAAATGGTTAGATGGTTAGAGAGAGAGAGAGAGAGAGAGAGAGAGAGAGAGAGAGAGAGAGAGAGAGAGAGAGAGAGAGAGAGAGAGAGAGAGAGAGAGAGAGAGAGAGAGAGAGAGAGAGAGAGAGAGAGAGAGAGAGAGAGAGAGAGAGAGAGAGAGAGAGAGAGAACATGTACAGAAAGATATCAGTTCAGACGTTGAGTTGTGTTGAGAAGTCTGATGGCTTGGGGGAAGAAGCTGTTGCAGAGTCTGGTCGTGTTGGACCGGACGCTGCGGTACCTTCTTCCGGATGGCAGGAGGGAGAACAGTCTGTGTGAAGGGTGGGTGGGGTCATCCACAATGCTGGTTGCTTTGCGGATGCAGCGGGTGGTGTAAATGTCCAAGACGGAGGGGAGAGAGACTCTAATGATTCTCTCAGCTGTCCTCACAACGCGTTGGAGGGACTTGCGGTCGGAGGCTGTGCAGGTCCCAAACCAGGCAGTGATGCAGCTGCTTAGGATGCTCTCTATGGTTCCCCTATAGAAGAGGGTGAGGATTGGTGGAGGGAGACGGGCCTTTCTCAGCTTCCGGAGGAAGTAGAGACGCTGCTGGGCTTTCTTGGCTGTAGAGCTGGTGTTCAGGGACCAGGTGAGGTTCTCTGCTAGGTGGACACCAAGGAACTTGGTGCTCTTAACGATCTCCACAGAGGAGCCGTTGATGTTAAGCGGAGAGTGGTCTGGTCTTGATTTCCTGAAGTCAACAACTTATATTGTAGTGTGTTCATTTATGTGTGCTTGTAAATTTGTGGATAATGATTTTTAATGTTTATTTGTTAGATTTTTCTGTAAGGAGTGGTGAAAGCAGGGCTAGCTTAGACTTGGAATGATCTGGCAAAACTCTCTTATGTATAGCATAGATGTGGCCAGTGTGAAATGCCCCCAGTTATTTGGAGGTTGCCATATTGACTGGCTACTAACTTACTAGATGTAGCGATGCTGATATTAGCTTCGGTTTGAAGCTAAATGTTTGGTCTTCTTTCTAGTTTAATTAATGCGCTCTTCCACCATTAACTGATCGTATGTTTTGTCGTATTTTTTATATCGTATTTTTGTCTCTGGTTTGAGAAATCTTAGTAACAGTCCACTCTTTCCGCCAAGCTTTTGATTTCTCAGATTTACAGATATGAGATGAATTAGGATGTTAATTTGTCACACTGCAAAGTTTTTCAGATGTTTTCAGATGTTTCAGATTTATCCTGGACATAGTTTTAGATGCTAGGCTATGAAGGACCAACTGGATGCACCAGTTTGCTACAGCATCTATTTGCTTTGCTGCATCCTCAGTGTCATAACTTTGTTTTTGCCATCAGAATGAAGAGGGAGACCAGTTCAGAGAAAAAGCTTTTATTCATAGGACTGCAGTACCAATGTTCTCTAAGCTCGCAAACCCTGGTCTCAATCATCTCTCTGCTGCATTGTCTTTTATAGGCCCGCCTTCCTGCTCCTTTGGCCCCTTGCAGTACCTGGCCAAGTCGTTATATCCTGGGTGGAGTGGTTCTCGAATAGAAGTTCTTAAGAAAACATTGCAGGGTCTTGTTCTTGGGCCTAGAGTTGCCCGTCATAAAAAGCCCCAAATAACGGGGGTCAAAAAAGCCATTACCTTCCCGCGAGCTCTGCAGCATTCAGTGGACCCATCTGTACGCATATGCTTTTACAGGTTGCTATGAAACATAAAAATACACAACATCAGTTAGTTAAAAATATCAAAGACAGATACTAATTGCAGGTGAAGCGTGCTAAGCAATGAACCACATCCTCATTTTTCTCAATAAACAATAAACAGCATAATATAAGGTTAGGTTTATTTTTAGAATTCAGATTTTAAGGCATTCAGGGATTCCAGAGGTTAATTACTGTAGTTCGCACCTTGAATGTGGCCATATAGCCCTTTAATAAAGCACAGCAACTTGTGCACAAGTTGTGTTTTCTTTAACAGCAGTACACACTACAATATTAGTGCGTGTCTTAGTATAGTATATTGTAGTATAGTATATTATAATATAATATAATGTAGCATGGTTCAGTATACTGTACTTTTGTATATTATAGTGTAATGTAGTATGGTCCACTGTACTATAGTTTATTATATTGTAGTACAAAGTACACTCTTAAAAAAGATGGTCTCCATTATAAAACCATACTCAAGATACGTTTACATGCTCAAATGATTTTTGCATGGTGAGATTGATGGAGAAAGTTTTGGCTCATCTAAAGTTACAAATTTGATGTCCTAACAACACCAGAAGCATTTTTGGTACTATATAGAACCATTTTATTAACTTTATCAGCTGCATATTAAACTAATTTTACACAAGCCAACTTCCCACATGATGGCTAACTAATGAACCATACCTAAATATCTGTGTTCTTTTATTTTCCTTTTATGTTATCATCAGAACAACAAGTACAGCTGATCTTTATTAAACCTGAAGCTAGATTACACATATAAGCACATAAATTCACCATTTATTCTATTATTGTTGTTAATTTCTCACCATTACAAAAACACACAGAAAGGGCCTGGTCGCTTCATGCAGCAGATTTAACTGTGTTTGTATAGATTAGCAAATCCCCAGAAAACAGCTGGTAGTTCAGAGAGTATAAAATGAGGTTGGCATTGTTTCGTGGGAGCGCAACGTTTACAGTAAAAGCTCAGGCCGGCACCCCCAGTAGTCCACTCTCCGTGTTAATTCTCTCTTTGAGATGTGTTGTTATAGCACGCTGGCAATAGCAGGAAACACTCTTTGGTGCTTTATCGCTGTGGGTTTTCTCATTTTATTCCCTTCACTCAGCTCATATTGCTCACATTATGAGCTCCACGCTGGTGCTGTTCACACAGTAACGCAAGACTTGTCCTCTAGCAGAGAAACATTCAATTGAAAAAGGATAGTTTAGCCCCAAATTTACCCGGTTTTCCAGTCCTATCCCAAATTCTGTTGATTAGCCAAGATATTTGTAGTGTCTGAAGATTCCTTCTTTGAATTTTAGCACTGGAGTTATGTTGCTCACAAGTAATGGAAGCGTATACCACACCAATTAGCATCATGCCAAAATCATCTCACGCTTGCCTCAAATGTGCCAGTAAAGCCTCTTATTTGTTAGCTTAATTTTGAATTTGCCATTCCACCGTGAGGCAGTATGATTTTGACACCTCAGGCAAAAAGAAGTTGGTGAATCGAAAGCTAACTTTAGCTTCATTCCTCAATCTGTGCTGTGGTGTTCAGTGTCTCTGACACTTGATTATATGGTTTCTGACACATTAAGACTCACTGTTACCTGTAAATATTAACATAAGTACATTAGCACTGCTAAAATTGTAGCACTAAGCTAATTGGTAGAATATAAGCTTTCATCACTTGTTGGCTACATTAGCCTTGCAGCTCTAGAGCTAAACCTATAAAAAGCAACTTGAGACCTCAAACATGTCTTGGCTGATTGACTACATTTGGGTAGGTGGAGACCTTACAGGTGGGTGCATTTGATTTTTCGCTGAACTATGGCTTTAAGCACCTGTCATACAAATATAGACTGCTCTGGAAATGAAAAGTCTCTTTATAACACTACACATTAACGTTACAGCAAATTATTTTTCCAGAGGTGCCCTCCGGTAATGTGATATTTGCCTTATAATAGCTAGTTTGTCAAATAAAGCAAGGTGCCACTGGTCAATTAACCATGAACTTATAACTGTGTCAACCTGAGTAATGTTGTATCTGCTTTATGAAAGGTAAATGAGTGTGAAGGTCATAGATTCAGACATGCATTTGAAAATAATTTGGTTTTGCCTTCTGAATGATTTCTTGAGAGACTCATGTGCTGACATACAGATGAGGTTAGTTTAGAGCACCATGGACAGCCACAAGTTTTTTTCAGCACCACGGATAGCGTTTGTGCAATTTGAAGTTGAGTATACTCAGCAGCATAAACTGCAGACTTTACTTTCTTTTGTAGGCTCTGTTAAGAGGTTGGACAAGGTTTATACAATGCAGTGAGTTAGTTAAACATGTAGAACATAAATCTTTATATCACAATACCTACATGTAGAGTGAGTTATACATTCAATCTAATGGGAAACTGTAGACTCAGTTTATATCACAATATCTACATTTAGAGTTATACATTCAACCTAATGAGAAACTGTAGAACTCAGTTAATATCACAATACCTACATTTAGAGTTATACATTCAACCTAATGGGAAACTGTAGATTCAGTTTATATCACAATATCTACATTTAGATATATACATTCAACCTAATGGGGAACTGTAGACTCAGTTTATATCACAATACCTACATTTAGAGTAAGTAATACATTCAACCTAATGAGAAACTGTAGAACTCAGTTTATATCACAATACCCACATTTAGAGTTACACATTTAACCTGATGAGAAACTGTAGACTCAGTTTATATCACAATACCTACATTTAGAGTTATACATTCAACCTAATGAGAAACTGTAGACTCAGTTTATATACAATACCTACATTTAGAGTTATACATTCAACCTAATGAAAAACTGTACTCAGTTTATATCACAATGCCTACATTTAGAGTTACACATTTAACCTAATGAGAAACTGTAGAAAGAAGGTTTGGGGATTCTTAAAAGTAGAGAATTATTTATTAACATTGCTTATTTGACATTATGGTCTGTCAGTTTCTTGGTAGCAAATGTAATGCAATGAAAAATTAAGTAGATAATATCACTGGTGTGCAAAAAGAAAAACAAATAATGTATAAAACTGTCAAAACAGTAGCTTCCAGCCAAAAAATATAGAAACAGACTTTATTTTCTTTTAAGTGACTTTAAAGTGTATTGCAAATTATGGCTGATGTAAGGCAAACGTCGTGAAATGTTGTTCACCAATTTAAACAGCATCCAGATTGAGATCATGGTATCATGCTAACAACACAATCATCACAATCACACCTTCTCCAAATGTAGTTAATCCATCATACGTGTTTCGTGTCAGACGTTTGCCTTTAAGCACTGGAGCTACAAAGCTAACCTAGCTAACAAATAATGAAAGCGTATTAGCATGCTCATTAGCTCGGTGCTAACATGCCTGAATCATCTTTAAGCCATGTAGAGTTGTTCAGTCTTACTAATAGACTTGATTACGTTGTTTCTGACACTGTATAACTCACAGTTATCTATAAACATGAACTAAAGTACATTAGTATAGCTAAACACAGCAGCAGCCGTCTTGAAGCCTGAATCTTGCCTGTGCCTGCAGTGCAGGAGTTATGCACTTCACACACTGACCACATGGTGGTGCTGTTAGTTTTGATTTTTGAAACCAGATCTTTACTGCATTCATTATGCATTTTTACATTACCTTCAAAACAATGTTATTTCTTCACATAAAGTCTCATTTTCATTACATTCTGAGAAATAGGTTCTGCTTCTGTCCCAATCAAAGTCCTTCTGTTTCTGCTTCTTGGTTTTTTTGTTTCTTTGGTATTATGAACTCTACATGCAACTTTCTCGGACCTTCTGAAAGGCGGAGTTGTTTTTCAGAATGCTGGAGGAACATCTGGAGTGCCGTTTCATTTCAATATTTCATCCTCTGCGGTCATAATCAGTCAGGCAGTATATAAATCACAGAACATCTCTGCTGTGTGTATAGACACACACTCCTAAACCAGGTGGCAAGGCTCAGTCAGGAGCAGAGTGTGCATTTTGTGAGATGATTAAAGGTTATTGTAACACAACAACAACAAAAACAACAACATTTGCGGCATTTGCATTTTGTTTTGCTTTGCGAGGAGGTTGATAATAAGCGATATAGAATACAATCAACGTGCAAACCACAAACAGGCTAAAAACAGTGGTCAGTAGAAGTTCACAGTGTGTAAAAATCCACCAGTCAAATAATCTGTTGCACAGGGGTCCTATGGTGGTCATGTTCCATTGATGTAGTGAGCGGGAGGCTGATAAACTGTACAGTAACAAATGGACTACAGTCTGTATGTGTATAGTTATATATAGTGCACCATGTGTTTCAGATAAAATGACTGAAGAATGTAGTTATGTTAGTCTCAACAACCAATCACACATTATCAGCCTTAATATTAAAACCACCTGCTTGTATCTACACTCAGAATCCATTTTATCAGCTCCACTCACCATATAGGATCACTTTGTAGTTCTACTGTAGTCCATCTGTTTATCTGTATTGTTTGTTACCCTACTCATCAATGGTCAGGACCCCCCAGAGGACCACCTCAGTGCCACTGCTGGACTAAGAATAATCCACTAACCAAAATATAGGAACACAGACTGTAACTCATTATTCATTTTATTAGCACCACTCACCATATAGGATCACTTTGTAGTTCTACTGTAGACCATCTGTTTATCTGTATAGTTTGTTACCCTACTCATCAATGGTCAGGACCCCCCAGAGGACCACCTCAGTGCCACTGCTGGACTAAGAATAGTCCACTAACCAAAAAAAGATGAGCTACTGTCTCTGTATGGTATGGTAATATAGTATGGTAATGTTATAGTAGACAATGACTAAATTAATAAATAAACAATAAATATCCATCAGAATTTAACAGTTCTTGGTTTGGACATTTGGTAAGAAATGTTTAGAACCTTTGCATGGAATAAATGTTTGTTTACTTGTTTACATTCAAATGTATACAATGTACATGCAGTTATATAAGGTACCAAAAGTGAGTTACCTGAAGCAATACCATGGACGCAAGGCTAATTCCTTTTAAAGAACCTTTCATTGGATGGTTCGTTGAAGAACTACTGTTAATATTTATGGGGTTAAAAAAATCTCCACATAATGTAAATATTCTAGACTGACAAGTTGTTTTCCCTGAAAAATGTGAACCATGTCCTAAAGCTAAAAGAGTGTAGATGACCATTCTCTGACCTCTGCATTGCAGTACAAGCACGATCGGTTACTGAAGCAGCATTTCCTTTCACTTCCCTCGCTCACCCACAGCTCTTCCACCTCAGCCCCCCCCACCCTGTTTGTTTATTTGAACAGCGGTTAGTGCGAATGGAGCTGATAGGAGACTGCTGCTTGTCAATATGGAGCTGACAAGGAAATCATTCATACTTAATCTTATCTGCTCTTGGAGCTAACCTGACCTTGAGAGGGAGAACCAGCGCATGGAACTTCTATCATTTCACGAGCAAATCGATTAACCAGAGGAGTGCAGAAAGAGCGGACTCCACGCGCTGGGGGATAAATGCAGGGAAGTCCACTTGAAACCCAATGAATAATAGAGAAATTGCGAAATGCATTCAACCACATATCAGCACGGTAAGACTTAATACAGGAACATTTTATTGACCTCAACAATAAAAAAGTCTTACTATAGTGTCAGTACATTCTCAGTGTTGGCTTTCAGGTGCTGGTGCTGTTATATAAAATTCCAAATGAAATAAACCAGAGGTGCACAACTTCAGTCCTGGAGAGCTGGTGTCCAGCACAGTTTGGCAGCTCCCCTACTCAAAACACCCCCACTAAAGCTGACAATGAAGTGAATCAGGTGTGTTGGAGCAGGTAAGGGACCAAACTGTGCTGGACACCAGGCCTCCAGGACCAGAGTTGGGCTGTCCTTAAATTCTTGTGCTGAGCTGTAGTTGTGCTGAAGAGTGATGAGAAGAATCATGGAGCTGAAAAGCAGTATTGAGACACGTGTAATTCAGTGCAAAAACAGATTGTTAATATTCTCTGTGAATCCAAATGTTTGATTTGTAAGACTTTGGCTGAGCTGTTCCCATTGACAACAAATGAATAACAAACTCTTTTTTGTTATTAGAACAGATAATCACTGTGATGTATTACAAAACAAGATCTCAAAACCTAAACATGGATTTACAGTGTGGAAATTAAAGGATATATATTTTTTCCCCAACTAACTTGAATATTTCCTACAGCAATAATAGCAGAAACACCTTGACGTATATTAGAAATGGTGCCTTTAGCATAAATGATATTGCAAAATGACTTTAATTGGTTAATTTATAAAACACTGTATAATGTTCTTATGATTCACACTATCATTCTAACAGATTGTAGTACACTGTAGGAAGTGTAGGGGGTGATATAATGTTTATTGTTTCATTGTAAAAAAATAAAAGTGCTCTATAATAGGGAACTTCTATTGTTTCATTCACAGAGCCCTCTATAATGTTCTATAATGTTTGTTTGATTCACACAGTCATTATAACAGATTGTTATACAAGACGTGTAGGAGGCGATATGGACTGAGAGGAATTTAATGCCAGATTGAAAATTGAATATTCACAAATTCACATATTTTCATATGAATATTGTAAGCTTGTAAGGTTTTGCTGTCCAACAAATTTCCATTGATGTATAGATCAGCCTGTGTTCTGTACATGAAGACAACCTAACTTTTTGTTCATTTTCTTCGATTATGACTGGTTTCTGTCCTAAATACTCATATATAAGGTCCCAGATACACTGACTGGCATTCCTGGAATGTTTTAAGATTCATAACATGCAGTTTCAAGTGGTGAACGATAAGCAAAGCGGGCTTCTCAATGTGCATTCTTATCAATCAGGAAGACACTGTGAATGCTGCAGAATCACCTTTGGCTCATTTCTTCTTAGCATTTCTGTCTGATTCTGGCATTTTCAGCTGCACTGCAATGGCACATATTGGCACGGGTCCTAAATGGACCTCATCATTCCTCTTTGACAGTCTGTTCCTTACCTCGTTAACTCATTGCCTCACATTGTTTTCCGCCGTCATGATTTCAGGGCAATTCCTCCACAATTCACCCACCAGTCCTCTGTAAAGCGAACATTCGTTAGCAGTTAGGACAGCATTGGTGAGCTGAGGGGAGCTTAGCTCTCCAGAAAGAGACAAGAGCTTCATTAAAAGTAGTAAAGCTTAAGTGTGTTGTTTTTAACAAGCACTGATTTGTATGTAAAGTATAAAACTGTATATAAAACTCAAGAGTTTATATTGTGCCTCTTTCTGATCTAGGGCTGGGCGATATAATGAGTTTTAAGAAATATCGATATATTTTTATGAGATATAAGATAAGACAATATCTTTTGTATCGATATAGTCTGTGTTGCACTGCAATTACACTTGTAGATCTACCAGTTTGCCTCTCTCTCTTCCAGTTTGTCTTAACTTCACACTGCCCCACCACTCTCCCTCACAAAACTTACAACTCCCCACCGCTTCACCTGTAAATGCAGGCAGCGACAGCATGGAGACTAATACAGATACGACAGAAGCTATTGAAGAGGATACCTGTTGAAAGTTCAGGCTGGGTATCGCAATTCCATTGCCAAAAGGTATCGCCCGAAACGTCACGGTAGTACCAAAAAGTCTAAAAAAATTTGGTGCTTATATTCGGTACTTTGCGTATAACGCAAAATTATTTATTTTTTTATGTGACGCATGTTGTGACTCACAGAAACATGGGGAGCGCACACACACCGCTAGTTAAACATGTCGAAGCACTTGAAAGTTTGGCTCTACTTCAAAAGAGTAGCTGCAGCAAATGCTTCAAGATGGTGGCTAAAGGAACAGCAGAACTACGGTGCTGCCAGAGACGCTATAATCTGGGCTAATTACGCTAAACGGCTGTTTCCAGTGATAAAATATCATCAGACAAGTTAACAGTTTACTGAGCTGCTTTCTTGCTTTTCGAGAGAAACTAACTTTCTGACTCTTTCTGACGTCTGTTAGCGCTGAAGGGCAGCTATGATTCAGCTAACGTTAGCACAGTACCAGCATGTATTAGCTAGTTATCTAGCAAGATGGCTAACATTCAGTCAGTGTATGAATAAACCTGTAACGCTGTTAGGTATCGCTCGTGTTCTGTATGGCATTAACTAACAGTTACTTGCATATCGATTTCACAGAGCAGTAACCAATTTTATTGTTAAAGGATTGCATAGTTTTACAGTTTAAGCATAAGTAACGCTAATGTTCGTTCCTAATAAAGCATCACAAAGATGCTCATTGTTTGAACAAGATGCAAATAAAAAGATAAAAAACTGAAAGATTATGGTGACAGTATGAGACTGAGTTCACTGAGCTCATGTTTTCTGTTAAATAAGTATTGTATTTTTTGTTACAATTCAGAAAAAAGGTATCATATTGGTATAAAAAATTTTCAAGCGATACCCAGTCCTAGTCAAACGTACCTGTATGACAGTAGGGACATGTAGCTTTGACGCAGAAGTGCCTTTTTGTTATTACCTTATCGGAAGAAAAAAATATCAATATACATTCGGCTAAGAAGCATCAAGATATTATTTTTGGTCCATATCGCCCAGCCCTGGTCTAATCTATAACAATCTTAAACTGAATGTAAAGTAATTACTTGTGTTTGTGCGACATTATAGTCTCTGTTATTGATGAGTCATATTGTTAAGATTTGTTTGTAGCAGACTGACTGTTTTAAGTATACGCACTGGGAGAGTTGAAGAAGAGTGCAAATAATAAGGGTTTGTTAACAAGGTTGGTTTACAACCATCTTCATCTTTAGTCAACATGACTGAATTTAACACAGTACATATTTATATGTACTCTACGTGGATATGAAATAAATGTATGCATGCTATGTATCATGTTGTAAACTATTGTTCACAGAATTCCTCAAATATGAATAAAGCATCTAGAAACTCCCTCTGGTGAAAAGTTTCACGGTATATAAAATAACAAACCTAAACCTGGCAGGTCCAGACTTTTTTCCATATATGTTGCACTCACTGGCCAAACAATACTCATTTTTAATTGTCCTGTTTCACTGATGGGCCGAAAGTAGTTAATAGTAAGAAACCTGGTCAGCAAATTGGTGTATCAGCTTGGGCCAAATGTTTGAGACTCAGTGGAGCTCTCAAACACTGCTGTCCTCCTCACAGTCAGGCTTTAGTTAAACCGTCCCCCAACCCCTCAACAAAGGCCGAGTGCTGCAATCTCGGCCAACAGCTTCCAGTTATGGTTCCAACAGGAGCCAGTATGAGGCTGCTCCACAGCTGCTCTTCTTTACTTCTAACCTTTTCTTCTATTTTTGAGTTACAGCAGACCTGCTTCTGCTGACCAGCAACTTCACAACTGAACAACTAAGCATTTGAACAGTGGCAAAACTTTTGGTTATTGTCTCTGTAACTGTGTTGATGCTACATTTTATTTTCATATATAAATACAAAGCATTCTAATTTGTAATGATACTGATGAAAACTTACTGCTTTCACATGTTTCCAGTAGACAGACAACGACAAACCAAATATTCTATAGTTGCCGCAACAGAAAATTGTGCATTCATCATAAAACTCAGATCGGGCTGTTTCTGCGGCCTATTTCTGGACGGGGTAGTGAACAGTACATTAACAATGTTTACATGCTACATTAAACTCTTGTTAAAAAAATAAATAAGTGAAATTGTATTTTTCTATGATGTGGACAAGCTTACACATAATACCTTTAATCGCAATAACTTAATGGACCATTCCTTACGTTCTTCTACTTTGGAAACTCTGTTGAGCAGCACTAAAAACAAGACAGAGATGAATAACAACAGCCGAATGTATGAAGAACGCTGCAGTGAAATAGAACTGCACTGACTTGAACTGAATAAGAGGGAATCCAAGACAAGTCTATCAGTGACTGTGGTGTTTTTGGACGTCTGACAGAGCTATTTGCCAACGATCTTTCAAAAACAAAATACAGCCACCAGACAGTATTCAGCAATAAAGTCCAGCTAAAGTAACATCGATATCAATGCAAGTGTCAATCCGAGACACGGCTGCGGTGCTGAAAACTCTTTATGGATGCTTAAATGGATCTTAAGTGCTGCTGTATTATATGAGACTGTACAAAAGTGTTTGAATTTCTTTTATAGCTCAGTCATCCATGACATTTTCCTTAATAAACGAAAAGAAGTGGAGACTTCAGAACAGATTGTTCAGGTGAAGAAAGGAAATCTTTCAGACACGCTGGGCCTGTCACTATTTACTAGTGAGGGCTATTAAGAACAGCACTTTCAGCTATCAGCGCTATTCTGCAGGAAATCAAATCAGCAATGTGATCATCAGGAGTTAAAAAAAAAAAAACAACATCAACAAAACACCTGCTTTTCATGTTCAAATCGCAACCCTGCTCTGCATCTTCAGTCAATCTGCTGTTTCTCACTAAGAAGTGTTTGTAGGATTAATATTTCTATACAAAGTTCAAATATCTAGACATAGTTTGAAAATCTTGAAGTGAGAACAAGATATATAGGATAAAATAGATATGTATGATATACTGAACAGATATGAGATGCTTTCGCTTATCAAGAACACTTTCAAAAAAAAAAAAGGCATCACAATTATATCAACATATTTAGATTTACAGTAAAAGTTTAACTAGTTTCTCCTACCTCCACCAAATGCAGCCCAAACATGTTTGATGTTTGAAGTTTGCTCCTGTAGTTTTAGTACTGGAGCTATAAGGCTAATGTAGACTAGTCTTTCTATGGAACCACATCTGTCACACTGTTTTTGACTATTTTTGTAGAAGTGAGTCCTGAGGCTGGACAGTGAGGACACTGACCTTGCAGGACCACCATGACGCAGCTGGTCATTACTGGTCTACTGCTTACGGAAAGGCAGAATTTAAAGCCTTAAACTGCAGGCTTAATATTCAGTTATTACCAGTAAGGTTTATTAGTTCTTAATTGTGATGAGATAATGGGCAGCAGTAATAGGCAGCTGCATGCATTCATGTATTTTCCTGATGAGACACTAACAAATGTAAAAAATAAATTAAAAAAACCTCACAGATGGCTGGTTTGACTGATGTTGGGATCAAGTGGTAGCAGAACTAGAGTTTTTGGACCAGAATTTGGGACTGGGTATAAAATTAGTGATTTTGTCCAAAGCCTTAAGTCCAATAAGAGGGGTAAAGCTAAAGACCCAGTGTTGGAACAGGAAGAAATTGGTAGTGGTGTGGGGCCTATCTGCTCTCTGTGGTGTCTTTTGTTTTGCTCTCTCTACCATGTACCATGAGCAGAACTAAGACCCACCATTATGAGAACAGCACAGGTAATGATCCACCAAGAGAAAAAAAAACATCACTGGGTAAACAGCACAGCTATATAAATAAAGAAGTATTAAAAGAGTTCATCTAAAACTCTACCAACAGGAGAACAACACAGTTAAAAAGACTAAATGTGGTCAGTGACCTGCATCATTGGCTGGTGGTCAGAGAATTTTTATAGTATAATTAGGCTGCAGCTCAGGAAATATAAACATTATTGCAGCCTGACACAGTCTGAATGCGGACACTGTATGCATTTGGATCGTATCAATTTTATATTTTAGCAGTAAAAACTCTGAGCTCTGCCTGTTTTTGATTGTGTGAAAATAAGAATGGAAAAAAATAATGTTGTCTATAATCATAGAAAGGGTGTTAGCAGAGGAAAAAACTTGTGATAAAACTAAAAAATGCAGAAAGAAAGAGTTGGTGTAAGTGATCTACCAATAGAAGAACAACATAGCTAAACCCCACCAAAAGGAGTGTAACTGAAAATCCAACATTAGGTGACAACCACAGCTAAAAATCCATCAATGAAAGAATAATACAGCTTACAATCCACCAGTAGGAGAACAGCACAGCTAAAAATCCATCAATAAAAGAATAATACAGCTTACAATCCAACAATAGGAGAACAGCACAGCTAAAAATCCCCCAATAAAAGAATAATACACCTTAGAATCCACCAGTAGGAGAACAGCACAGCTAAAAATCCACCAATAAAAGAATAATACACCTTAGAATCCACCAGTGGGAGAACAGCACAGCTAAAAATCCACCAATAAAAGAATAATACACCTTAGAATCCACCAGTAGGAGAACAGCACAGCTAAAAATCCACCAATGAAAGAATTACACAGCTTAAAATCAACCAATAGAATACAACCTATACCCTGATTACACCTACTGCCTATATATGCCCCCATTCTCACTCCACCACTGTGTCAAACAACATCGCACCCACAACCTCTCTATCTCCTTCTCTATTTTCATTTTTCATTCCAAACCTCGGGGGTGGGGGACACAGTCATGCACAAGCACCCAAGTCACCCAGAATTCCAGCCCAAACCTTCTGAGTTCGCCCCCCTTGGCTCACTTCAGAACGTGGTCCACGCTAGCAAATAGAAGGACAACGCAGCTAACAAATAACATGAATCGGAGAAGCACATTGCTAACAATCGACCAATCAGAGAATAACACAGCTAAAATTGACCACCAGCGGAATAGTACAGCTAAAAATCTGCTAACAGAAGGTTTATAGAGCTAGGAATTCACCAATAGAAGAACAACACACATAGAAATTTACCAAAAGATCAATAGCACTAAAAACAGAAGATTTATAAAGCTTAAAACCCACCAATACAAGAACAGAACAGCTAAATATTCACCAACAGGGGAACAGCACAGCTGAAAGTCCACCACAAAGAGAACAGCACTGCAAACAATCAACCAGTAAACAGTTAAACATTCACCAATTGAAAGACAGTCAGGAGGCAAACAGCAGAGCTAAAAGTGTACCAAGATGAGTGGGCAAAAAAATCCATGTCATTGACCAGCATCACTGGCCAGAGATCAGGTGGTCAGAGAATCTTTATTGTATAATTAGGCTGCAGGTCAGGGAAATATAAATGTTATTGCAGTCTGATAACGATGTTACTGGTGAACTGGTAGTGTATATTGCATTTGGACCAAAAGCTGATGATATTAAGCAAAGACCAATTTTATATTCAAGTAGCAAAAACTCTGAACTCTTTCTGATTTTGTAGACATGTGACCTGCATGCATTTACAAGACGAGGAGATAACAAATGAAAAAAAAAATTGATCTGTAATAATAGAAAAAGGTGTTATCAGAGAAAAGGAAGTAAAGCTTCTATATATATATGTGAAGAAACTATAATCTGGTGAGAGAAACAGCAGGCAGGTGTGACTGCGTAAGGTGGAATCTGAAACAAACACAAACAAACAAATAGCTGTCAAAATACAAATATGCACCTCAGTGCTGTTGCCCAGCACACATAAACAGAAACAGCAGCTTTGAATCATGTTGCCTGAGGGTCTTTTAGCCCACAAGGCAGGAAATTGTGGCTAATTTAACCCTGGGGAAAGTTTGCAGAGCTCAACTTGGGCATGCTGGCTGAGTAAGCTTCCAAAAAGGCCAGTATTGTAAACACTGGGGGCTACAGAGTGTTTATGCCTTGAAATGCCTCTTCCAACATTCTGTTAAATTATTTCTGACTCACTGACACGAGTGGAGGAACTGTGTGGAAAGGTGCAGATTCTAAACCTTCGATCCAGACCTCATTAGTGTTCGTAAGTAGATATTCTATCGTGATTTGAATTTAATGAAAGTGAAATGAATGAAAAACATCAATATAATTTTCTATTACATCTTTTTTCATCTGACATCAGAAGTAAAAGCTCAACCCCATCAATTAAGAACATATATTAAAAGCAATAGCTTCTTTGCATATAGGAAGCAATATGTCAAGTTCTCAAATGTGGGTGTGCACTGGTGATTTATGATTTGATATATGATATAACTATGTAGACAAGCTTCTAGTACATGTTAGTGGGACCAAACTGTTAGGTTAGTGGTGGGCCAAGGACCAAAAATGACCAACCACTATAAAGTAAAGTAGATAAAGTAGCTATTTTGTTTTAAAATTGATTAAATTAGATTTATTTGAAAAAGTTACACAATAAGTTATATATCACGGAAATACAAATGCCTGTTCTCTTATTCACTAAGGGAGGCGAGTTGGGTGTGACAATGAATTGTCCTCACGTCCGACACCATGCATTGATCTGCTGTTTGAAAGTAACTTGGGGAGCCAACAGGTCCTACTCCTCGTGCTGCTCTGTGTATGCTAAATTCTCTGCTTCCATGGAAACTAGCAGCACATTTTCAATCGCAAAGCAAAACAAATCCCCCACAGAATCCTGATGATGAGGAAACGGCTACAGCTAGCTAGACAGGCTGACTGAGCTGCGAGCTTGTAAATTGACAGTGACCAGATATTAATGACCCAAAGACACTAAATCATGTTTAGTTAATTCAGCCTCACCCATTTAAAAAAAAAAGGAGCTTTTGTCTTTTTACTTTGTTTATGCAGACCACTAAACTGCATATAGGATTTATAGATTTATATATTAGAATTTATAATAAAAGTAGTCTGAATATTTAATATTTCTCATTTCAAGGCCATTTAACTTATTCAACATTTTTGCATTAAGTCGTAAGTCATTTTATTATTATGTGAACATATCTCTCTAGATTAACACATAATTTTGGTTTATTTCAAGCAGATTTCTTAAAATGAGCGCAATTATTTGCTGATGCCAAGTTATTAAGTAAGATAACTTCTAAAAGTAATAGGTTATTATGAAATAATGCCTAGAAATTAATGTAGTATTCTTTATAGTACTGCACATTTAAATATAAAAATAATGATATGTAATATATTTACTGTGGTATATATTAAAATGACCATGACATATCACTAGAGTTTAAGGAAACTGGCTTTTCCAACAACAACGCAACAGCCAGTATGTGCTTATTTAAAATTTGCGTTCCGGTGGCGGAAAGCCTGGTTTAGTTTTGGCCTTTGATCAAGCGCACTGCCCATTTCACAGTACCATTATGACACCCCAGGTTGCCAGATATGAAATAAACTGGATCAACAGGGATAATGCTGGATTGTACCCAACCTAAGACCTCAGCAGCCTTCAACAAAAAACTCCATAACCAGAATGGCAGTAAATATTGGTGATGCATTTAAAACACAGCTTAGAGCCCATAAGTACTTTAAGACGGATGTTGAGTTGACTGATTGACTGATCTCCGGAATAGGTAAGCATTACACTTCAGCTAAGATTAGTTAATTAACTTATCATGGCTACTAATAAAGACAAGCAATTTCAACATACAACTACTCGCGTACTAATACTCTTTGCTCCATATACAGCTAGGTTATCAAGGCAGCAAGTATTTGAGACCCAGCCGGTGAGGTGTTCCTGACAGGCTAATGTTGTCATGCTATCAGCCACACCAGAAGAGTAGATGAACCAAACAATAAGTAAACATATACCTTTGCTGATCAACTTACAGTGTAGAACTTATAACGTGTCATAACGTGTCATTGTCATAGATTAATGTTGTGCTTATCTTGGGCTTGTTTGTGTAGGCTCAGTGTCCTCAACAGGGCAACCCGTTAGGGGAAGAGAGGACACAGGCAGACAGCTCTCTCCAAAATATAGAATTTGGGCTGCAGTAGCTATTTGAAACACTTTCTGTCAGTATTACCTATTGATCCTTTAAGCTCATTTCACTGGACAAGATATCATTTTTGTAGTGTATCAGAAAACAGCTGGTGTTTCTCAAAACCAAGATTGAGAAGAGGAGACTCATGCTCTTGGCAAGGGCATTCTTGATAATTTACCTGGGAAAAACACAAGAACATAGGAACGCTTTGGACCTTGATGGAATGAAATATAAAAGAATGGTTATCCACAGCCCAATATGTATTAACAATAAGAACATGTGAAGTCTGAAACTCTGAAACATACAGGCTATGTATTGTGCAGTGAACATTTGAACCCTGAGGAGATCTACCTAGCACTAGGCACAAATAAACATGGACACATATTTGTGTCATGAGCTAATATGTGGTGTTTTTTTTAAAGAGAACATAAGTTCATTTGGATAATAATGGTGCCATGAAATATGTCATGAGGTAAAATGAGAGGAGACTCAAGTTAATTTTGAGGTAATGGTGTCTTAGATCTTGGGTTTGGGAGGTTGAGGGTAACATAAATCTTATATTGGGGAGGTTTAGCTTGAGTTAGCTTGATTTGGACATAATAGTAGTAAACTCAGGGTATGGAACATGCAAAAAGTAGGGGTGACTTTACACCCCAACTCCCAAGATGTGTATAAATATGTAAATAATTTCTATGTGCAGGTACCTGAGAGCAACCTGGGAGACATTCTCCACCAGGGGTGATTGTAGGATGAGAGGTTTAAATGAGGACAGCTCATAAAAAAACTACATTTTATCAATCCAAAATCAGTGCTGGGGATTTCGTCTAAGAGAAAAATAAATAGATCCATATAAATGTAACACATTTTCTGATTGAATATTGAGCTTCTGTGGGCTAGGGTGACCAGATGAGAATGAGAGAAACTCAGGGCATAAGACTTGGGGTTAGTGTGTTATGAAAGAATAATTAGATCAGACACACCAATTCTAATAATCAGTTATCAATATTATTACGATTATCAACAGATTCTGAGCAACTGATAAAGATCATGCCGGCCTTTCTTGAATATAATAATCAAATATCTATAGCTGACTTGCTGACCACACACACAGAGTTATGTTATAGTACCATCTCTTCATATCTTATCATTGTGTAACATTAATTAGCTAATAAACATACAGACAGCACTACTCTAGCACCTTAGCTTTAATAACTCACAGACTAACCAACAGCACAGCAGCTACAGCTTCTCTCACTATAAACAGTAAACAGACCACCTGCAGCATTAGCATTAGCCTGCTAAACTAAAATAAACCCTCAGATAGTCACTCCTAGCTAACAATAACAGAATAAAGAGTGATCAGAAATATGGGTTAGGGTTCGAGCTAGGCTGATAATGACTGCAATGTGTAGGTTTTGAGTGATAAAGTATAAAAATACTCCTCAGTAACTTACTAGACACACAACACCAGTCAAATAAAACACAGACACCGTGTGTCAGTGCCGTGTGTGCGTGCCAGGTTGCACTGAACTAGAAGTTGGATCATACCATTTTGCAAGGCAGAGAGGGGGGGGGCTGATGTGTTATTGTCTTTGTTAGAATAATTGGTTTAACCATATACTCTTTATGGTTTTAACATGTCCAGCTTGTCAAAGACAAATTACCTTAAAAAATCGTTTTTTACTATAATTTTAGGGCTGCTGGGACACAATTTATGTGTGCTTAAGCAGCCTAGCTACGCCCTGTTCCCCACTACGAACAAATAATAAGAACCTGCTCTTCTATCTGATAACAAAAATATTATTAATGCACACATACATTCATTATATATTATATATGACAAAAATATTCTTAACACACACATACATTCATTAAATATTATATATGACAAAAATATTCTTAACACACACATACATTCATTTTATATATGGTGGTCCCGCTGTTCATTTTACAGAGGGGGCCAGGCAGTTATAATTCTGAACCATAGCAATTTCAAATGACAGTAAAACTGACCAATCATATCTTCCCTCTAAGTGGGCGGGCTTAACTGTATGATCATTTCCGCCTGCTGTGGTGACGTTAGCTGGAGAAACAGCTAGCTAGCACTAGGCTACCACTGAAATCTTCTTAAACCTTGTTTTATTTAGCTTTTAAGTTTGTTTTATTAGAGACTTAGTTTGTTAAGTACAGCTTTAGTATTTACTAAGTGTCAAAGGAACCGCATCCCCCTTCCCCAAGTGGATAAATCTGTTAACTGAAGGAGAATTTAAAGAGAACTTGGTTGAAATTTGTCGAAGGACACATCTCCTGAGGATGTGAATAAATTTTCTTATGTATCATCAGTATAATGTTGATTTTGAGATCATTTGAGACCTGCACTTCAAGCTAGACCTTCTTTGTAGCCTGTGATGTTAAAAAGTAAAGATGTACAAAGTGGTCCTTGACTTTTCTAACACCCTTGACTTTCAAATGATCATTTCAGGCTTTGCAGGGTGACTCGCAGCAGAGCACACTCACCACATTTTCACCTATTTTATTCTCTCCAATCAGTAATAATACTTCTGTTCAGTTTTCAAAATCTTAAGTAGTGCTGTTTCAACTACCACTCACAGCTTCCTAGAACACTCTCTGGGGACTCCTGCTCATTTGTGGATCTTAACCTGTACAGAACCTGCGCTGACCCCTAGTGGAATTTTCCAGCAGAGCTAATTGACCTTTCACACCATGTGGTCCTTTATAAACAGGTCAGTTCCTCAGCTACTGCCCACTCACACTTACACCAGCCTCATCTCTTCCAGCCTCTTCAACACTGCTCCAGTCAGTGGAATAAATTTCCATAGAGGAACGAGCTTTTACAACCATAAATGGAAATGTATCTTAAAAAATCCATTTATGACCATCATTATGGTTATTACAGGATCATTTTGCCCTCCCGCATTTTATCTCCCAAAGGACTGCCTTCAACTCTAATAGCTCCCTGATCTGCAGCACTCACAGCAGCTTAATCACGTGATTCGTGAAGAACCCTCCCTCTTCTGTTCTACTGCTTTTTTATTATTCAGTCAGTTTTTTCAATGATTTTAAACAAGAACTAGAAAAGTGCATTTCCTAAAGTGATTAAAGCAATTTGAGAACGCTTGCTAGAACATTGCCAGGTGGCTATTATAGAATTTTACATGGTTGCCGTCAGGGGCCTCACTAGAGGTTCATGGGTGAGAAAGCTAAGCCTGTACTAGTGGGGTCTGGGGAAATCATTTTTTAATGACTCCAAAATTTACATTACGAACATTAAGGGTAACAACAACTAGAAAATGTTGTCCAAAAATTAGTTATAAAAATTACTTATTTAATTAGCTGTTTAGTCAAATTGGCACATTGTGTACCTGCTACTAGATGTTTATGGAAAATAATCTAATAATCTTTTAAGACTTTTCTGAGAAGCTCAGTGTCCCAGGACAGGCTGAATGCATTGGTGATGTTGTCAATGGAGAAATGACTAGATTAGAGATGATTGACTTTAACAGGAATGTAATTGAGAAATTTGCAGGCCAGTTGGAAAGGAGGGCAAAATTCATGTTCAAATAGTACTATTTTTTTGAGATTTGTTTTATTTGTTTTTAATTTGTCGGCTTGTTTGCAGCCCCCTCATTTTTTTTTGCACCAGTCGCCACTGCTAGGAACCATGAAAGGAGCGAACGGTTTCACGGTCTTGGAGATGAAGCGGGTTCCATGCTGCTGAATGCTCAGATCCTATAGGCAATCGGCACATTGATGCACTCCTAATTTGCATAAAGTTAAACTTTGCTCAACTTTGTCGCGTCGCCCACGTTCGTGCTGCTGCCTGACGCTGGAAATCGCCAACTTTCATTGAAAATGAATGACCTCCTGTTGCTTTGTTGCTTTGTTGCATTGCAGCGCTGTTGGTGTACGCGCAGGAGGTAGCGAAGGATTCATCTACATTGCCTTTACAAAAAGGCTTAACAGAGGCAACTCAGCAAGCAGCGTTTTATACAGATGTTAGGTTCAGACATGACTGGGTATAAGTAGGCAGCATTTCTGACGTTTCAGACACAGCCTGACCATTAAGTTACAGTCAACAACAGTATATGGCTCTGGTGTCACTGTTTCCGAATACTAAAGAGAAACCAAAACAGAGAGTAAAAAACTACACTGACCATCATTAGCCCTATAATCTGTCTTCTATAGAGTGAAACAGAAGAAAGCACCTAAAATTTTTGTGGCTAATGTTTATTTTTTCAAAAATTTAGTCTAAATTCTTCCACGGCTTCAGTGATTACTGACCGACAAGAGAGAGTAAAACCAGAGACCCTTCCCCAGGACTGATATGGTGGGCTTACAACCTACAGGCTCAGATTTTATTGACTAACAACCTACAGGCTCTGATATGATTGGCCCTACAACCTACGAGCTCTGATATGATTGGCCCTACAACCTACGAGCTCTGATATGATTGACTTACAACATTCAATTTCTGATATGATCGACTTACAGTCTACAAGGCTTGATTCAATTGGACGAGCTTTCACATTATGTTAGAGGCAGGGCTGCATTCAATTTAGTTTATTTGGGAATGATAAAGCCTCCTAAAACTGGCCTGACCAGCTGCTGGGCTACTGCAAGGAGGTTGCTAAGAAGGTGTACCAGATGGTTGTTAAGCTGCTGTTTGCTAAGTTTTTGCTCTGTTATATAGGTTGGTTGATAAGAAGTTGCTGAGTGGTTGTCATGGTGCACAGGGTGTTGACTGAGTGTTTATTGGGGGTCACCTAAAAAGATAGACTGAAATGCCAAGACCAACCACCAACTGCTTAATCACACTTATTACTTTACCAGGCTGTGTCTGGTAAAACTAATTCTATGCCAATAGGACTATAGTCCCATTTCAGACCAGACCAATCTGAGTGACAGTGTTTACGTCGCCATCAGTTAATTATGCAAAAATTTTGAACCAAAGTGGCTTCTTGTTTCAGATAAACCAAAACTTCTCAAGCCAATCCAACCCAAATACGATCAAAATAATTGCACACTAACTTTGCTAACATTATGCGTTGGACTATAAATATATAGTTTGACTACAGCTTTAAGTATGCAAATTACATTATGCTAAGTAGGTATGCTGACTTGTTGACTACATTAGCCAAGTAGCAAACCCTACTGGGAAAAAAAGAAACAGACTAGCATGCATGCCATGCTGGTTTAAGGTGGTCTATACTGGTTTATACTTGTCTATGCTGGATTAAGCTAATATTGTGCTGGTTTAGTTCACCCAGCTTCGTCATGCTGGTTGACCAGCATACCAGCATCCAAACACAACATATGTTGGTTTTGCTGGTGACTGGTCATGCTGATTTGTGCTGATTTTTCTAGCAGGAAACTTAGACTCCATGCATTTCTTAGCTGATCTATTACATTCGGGGTAAGGGTAAATCCACCCGCCCCCCCAAACATTTGCTCTGATTTAGAAGTGCATTTTGGAGGTTGGTCAGATATATCACTTCACAATGAAGTCGTGTTCAGACATTAGTGCAAAATTCAACATCAGGGACGTTTTCTTTAAATGTCTGCGTTTGTTGCCTTTTCTAAATCTTCTCCCCCTTGGCCATGTACTAAACCTGTCTACAGAAATATAAAAAAAGAAGAGAAAAAAAAGAGTGTGATATGGGCTAAGGGGCAAACATCTGTTGTTTACTGATGTTTTGATTTTTGTTTCTTGCTTCAGTCATCCCACCATTCGCTCCACTTGCTCTTTGCACTGCTCCCTATAAAGAAAAGAAAAGCATTACAGAAGCAGAACACAGGCAAAATAAAAATCCAGCGCACCGCTGCCACTGTAAGAATGCACCGATACGTCCCCTTCTGACAATTAGCCTCAGTGTTACAGAGCCTAATGAGGTAAAACTTTAAATGTCAATGAATGGTAAATGAAAAGAGGTTTTATGTCATTGATTCTGCTTGGGGGAGCTGGATGTGAATTTAAACTTCTCTCTGCTCCCGACAGACCCAATTATTGATAAGCCCCGGTACACAGCACTGCTCTAAAGAAAAAGCTCAGAGTTTAACGAGCTTCCTTTAAAAGCTCCTCTCTTCCCCCCTGCGTCACACATAGAGCTGACAGATTCTGAACCTGTGATGATGGAGAGATTTAGCACTTTCAGCCTTATACTGAGCTCCATTTTAAGTGAAATTAGACAACGGCACAGACAAGCATCAACGGAAAACTGCTTTTATGGTGCTTCGGCATAAATTACTCTGGCCAAGTTGCAATAGGTAGATAAATGTAGTGGATGATAACAGTAAACAGATACATCCTGTCATGTTCTGTGCTATGTATAAAATGCTAAGCAGGTCTAGTTGCCTTCAATTTTAAATCAGAATGCCATGAGGAACAGATCTAAGTGACTTTGAAAGAAGGTTCATTACTGACATGCTTGCCAAGACCTTCAGTCACAAAGGCTGCTGGTCCCCAGTGTTTCAATTGGAACAGAGACAAAAGTGACCTCTGTAGACAGGGGGGACAAATAAAAGGAATAAACAACATAAGTAGTCCTAGACAGCTGTTGGGCTGCAGAATAGCTTCAGTGTGTCTTGGCAGAGATTTTACAAGTTTCTGGAACTAGATATACTGCCTTGTTTGATGATGAGGGTGATGATGATAGTCGTAGAGAATGTGGGTTAATATAATCTTAAAATCTTGCATAGTTCTGGTGACAGTACATTTTCATCAATATTCAAGATTGAAGATTTAAGAGTTTTATTGTCATGTGTACAGCAGAACAGACAGTTACACTGTACAGTGAAATTCTTACTTTGCTGCTCCTCCATTCACCAATAGATAAAGATAACAAATAAAATAAATAATAAAAAATATTTACAAAATATACAAAGTATAATAATATAAGTTGAAGTAGAAGAATAAGAAAATAAAAAATAAAAGTTATGTGTGCTTTTATGTGCAAGTATGAAGAGCAGCAGCCATAAAGTGCAAGTTGCAAGTAACAAATGTAAACAATAGTGTTTTGTGCGAGTAGTGAATGTAAACAGTATTGTATGTAAACAGCAGTACAGTGAATGTAAACAGTATTGTATGTAAACAGCAGTACAGTGAATGTAAACAGTATTGTATGTAAACAGCAGTACAGTGAATGTAAACAGTATTGTATGTGAACAGCAGTACAGTGAGTGTAAACAGTATTATATGTAAACAGCAGTACAGTGAATGTAAACAGTATTATGTGTAAACAGCAGTACAGTGAATGTAAACAGTATTATATGTAAACAGCAGTACAGTGAATGTAAACAGTATTGTATGTAAACAGCAGTACAGTGAATGTAAACAGTATTATATGTAAACAGCAGTACAGTGAATGTAAACAGTATTATATGTAAACAGCAGTACAGTGAGTGTAAACAGTATTGTATGTGAACAGCAGTACAGTGAATGTAAACAGTATTGTATGTAAACAGCAGTACAGTGAATGTAAACAGTATTGTATGTGAACAGCAGTACAGTGAATGTAAACAGTATTATGTGTAAACAGCAGTACAGTGAATGTAAACAGTATTATATGTAAACAGCAGTACAGTGAATGTAAACAGTATTGTATGTAAACAGCAGTACAGTGAATGTAAACAGTATTGTATGTGAACAGCAGTACAGTGAATGTAAACAGTATTATGTGTAAACAGCAGTACAGTGAATGTAAACAGTATTATATGTAAACAGCAGTACAGTGAATGTAAACAGTATTATATGTAAACAGCAGTACAGTGAATGTAAACAGTATTATGTGTAAACAGCAGTACAGTGAATGTAAACAGTATTATATGTAAACAGCAGTACAGTGAGTGTAAACAGTATTGTATGTAAACAGCAGTACAGTGAATGTAAACAGTATTATATGTAAACAGCAGTACAGTGAATGTAAACAGTATTATATGTAAACAGCAGTACAGTGAATGTAAACAGTATTGTTTGTAAACAGCAGTACAGTGAATGTAAACAGTATTGTATGTAAACAGCAGTACAATGAATGTAAACAGTATTGTATGTAAACAGCAGTACAGTGAATGTAAACAGTATTATATGTAAACAGCAGTACAGTGAATGTAAACAGTATTATATGTAAACAGCAGTACAGTGAATGTAAACAGTATTGTATGTAAACAGCAGTACAATGAATATAAACAGTATTGTATGTAAACAGCAGTACAGTGAGTGTAACGTCCAGTTAAAATCAGACCAGTTAAAACCAGTTCAGATAGGAGAGGTTAGAGAGGTAGTGTGTGAGGTGTTCACAAGCCTGATGGCCTGTGAGTAGAAACTGTTTGTCAGTCTTGTGGTCCTGGACTTCACACTCCTGTAACGTCTGCCTGAAGGTAAAAGTGTGAAGAGTGTGTGCTGGGGGTGTGTACTGTCCCTGATTATGTTGTGGGCCCTCCTGGTGACCCTGGTGTGGTAGATGTTCTGTAGTGAGGGGAAGGCTGCTCCTGAGATGGACTGTGCAGTTTTGATCACACGCTGGAGAGCCTTTCTGTCCTGAGCAGTAGAGTTTCCATACCAGACCATGATGGAGCTGGTAAGAACACTCTCAATCATACTCCTGTAGAAGGTGCTGGCATACCAAATTTTCTCAGCCTTCTCAGAAAGTACAGTCGCTGCTGGGACTTTCTGATGATGATCTGAGTGTTGTGGGACCAGCTGAGAACCTCACTGATGTTAATGCCAAAGAACTTAAAGGTTTTCACCCTCTCCACCTCAGACTACCCTATGTACAGGGGTGTGTGTAGCTCTCGCTTCCTCTTTGGGTCAACAATCATTTCATACTTATTGAGCCATTCAGTGACCCCTTTCACCCTGAATAGGAGTGTTGAGTCACTAAGTTGTGAGCCCCTGAGGGGTGAATTCAAATGAAACGTGCGTCCGAAATTGCCTACTAGTCAGTAGGTACTAGATTAGAGTCAGTACGTACTGCTCGAGCGGCAGACTAGAGACTGGAGTTTTAGTAGCCACACAATCTCAAACGTACTACGTCCGCCATCTTACCAACGTCCTGTGATGCAAAACATTAGACCACCACCATAAAAGTCCTGCTATTCATTTAAAAGCTCCGTTTACTGACAGATTTAGAGACTTTTTGTAACACTGACCTGTGTTTTTGTCTGAATATGTACTCACACAGTGTCGAGCTGTAGCCCAGAGAAGAAGGAATTCAATGTTTACCTCATATAAAAATGGATGCCGATTCAGTAAGTCACCCGGGTACTGTTCGCCTACTGCTTGATGCCTACTAGGTATTCGGAAATACTAGCCACGCTCGCCTACTGATTTCACCTACTGAGTAGTAGACAAGTAGGCGATTCCGGAGTCAGAGTCAAATGTTGAGTCACTAAGGTTAGGGTCTGAGTTGAGTCTGAGGTGCCAGTCTGGGTTTAGTTTCAAATCTCTGAGGTTGGAGTCCGAAGTCTCTGAGGTGCGGGGTCAGAGTCGAATCTTGAGTCTATGAGGTTAGAGTCTGAGTTGAGTCTGGGTTTAGTCTCAAATGACTGAGGTGTGAGTGCATGTCAAGTCTCAAGTCACCTGAGGTGTAAATGTGAGTCTCAAGTCTGTAAAGTCAAAGTCTAAGTTTAGTCTCAAGTCTCTGAGATGAGCATCTGAGTCGAGAGTAAAAGGTCAAGAGTCTCCAATGTGTAAGTCCAAATGAAGCCTCTAAGGATTGAGTCATATTTGAGTCTGAGTTGAGTCTCAAGTCTTCGAGGTGCGAGTCCTAATCAAGAATCTTTAGTTGAGTCTCTGAGTTAGATTTTAAGTCTCTAATCTCTAAGTTGTGAGTTTGAGTTGAGTTTCTAAGGTGGAAGTCTCTGAGATGTGAGTCCACGCTGTATTTCTAGTCTCTGTGATTTCTCTCTTTACTCTTCCTGAGGTAATGACTGTCCTCCCGTCTGTTAAACGCTGTTGGAGGACTGACCATCAGGGCCTCCACCCCACCATCACCAGCCAGCTCTCATGTCCATCTGTGTCAACTGCTACACCCTCTGTGCCATCTAGATGCACCACCAATGAGATAGGATGGGACTGTTTCAGCTCACGCCCACTTTACATAAAGATGCAATCATAGACTGCCTCAGTCCGAGAATGCCTCAACCTGTGCAGCTTCTAAAGCTTTGCTATCCAGATTTCAAACAGAGACTCTTTTCTTTGGTGTTTAGTTTTTAAAATTGTAAATATTGTTTGACCAGAGGAGGATGGGTCTCCCAAGGTTTCCTCCTTTAGTCTGAGGGAGTTTTTCCCTTGCCACTGTTGCCTCTGGCTTGCTCACTGGGGGATATACAGTATGTTGTAACTGTCTGATTTCAAAACTCTGTAAAGCTGCTTTTAAACAACATTGTTGTAAAAAGCGCTATATAAATAAACTTGACTTGACTTGATGTGAGTCTGAGTCAGGATTCTGAGTCATGTCAAGAAGTCAAGACTGGAGGTTGTGGTGTAAGCACACACTGAGTGAAGGTAATGTTGCTGTTTGCTGCTGTTTGTAAGGAAAAACAAAGAAGCAACTGTTTGCCAGGTGACTGACAGTCACCCCCTTGATGATACTATCAGTAAGAACAGTCCATCTTCATTTGCATATAGACGGATATTAGAGTTGGGCTGCAGTGCACGGACCCCTCATTAGATTTCAAGAGTTTTATTGTCATATGTACAGCAGAACAGACAGTTACACTGTACAATGAAATTCTTACTTTGCTGCTCCTCCATTCACCAATAGATAAGATAACAAATAAAAGAAATAAAAAATATATATACAAAATATACAAAGTATAACAATATAAGTTGAAGTAGATAAAAATATTTTTATAGTTAAAGAATAAAAAATAAAAGTTATGTGTGCTTTTATGTGCAAGTATAAAGAGCAGCAGCCATAAAGTGCAAGTTGCAAGTAACGAATGTAAACAATAATGTTTGTGTGAGTAGAGAATGTAAACAGTATTCTGACAGTACAGTGAGTGTAAGGTGCAGTTTAAATCAGACCAGTTAAAACCAGTTCAGAAAGGAGAGGTTGGAGAGGTAGTGCGTGAGGTGTTCACAAGCCTGATGGCCTGTGAGTAGAAACTGTTTGTCAGTCTTGTGGTCCTGGACTTCACACTCCTGTAACGTCTGCCTCCTGTAACAAAGACGGATGACCATCGACTGGTTTGCAGTGGAAAACAATGATCTGGTCAGATGAGTCATTCTTCACTGTATTCTTCACAAGTGGGAGAGTGCACATGCAGCATACAAGAAGAGAACAGTATGCTTGACCCCTACACTGAGGTGATCTGGACTGGCCACCTTCATCCAATTTTATCTTACGACAGAGCTTGAAGGTTGTGTTATATATAAAAGCAATCAAAGAAACAGGAACATCGATTGAATCAAGAAAACAGACTTTAGACTGTTTCACAGACTGTTTCCAGAAGTAACAAAAACTCTGCAGCTCATCAGCCCGACTTTAACATCTTCACTCTTTGTTACTGAGTGCTGAATAGCGATCTTGTCTCTTTTGGTCTTTTTGACGATAAGAACAGGAACGTTTCTGTAGCAACACCTCAATCAGAATCTGAGATCCGTGAAGAGTGAGAGAAGTTTTAGTGGTCAGGGGGGTTTAAAGTAAGTGTGTGGTGGCTTAAAGCAGCTCCCTGCTGCCTCACACACAGAAACAAAAGGCCTAGCTACCTTTTAGTGCTTTCACTCAGCTCCATCAGGCAGATTTGACCTGCGGTGGAAAGCCAGTAATCACACATAATTACAAAAGTGCACTATTAAAACCTGCTCTGAAAAAAACAGAGCTGTTCCTACAGGATGCAGTAGGTTTCTGAAGATGGTTTTAATTTTCTGACCTGTTGGCACACAAACAACACTGAGACTTCTTGACTGTACTTCTGAACATGACCGCTCTGAAACAGAGAACCAGCATCAGTAGAACATGGTCATTTACTTTGTCCTTCCACTCACTGCCCACTTTATTAGACACCTTATTATTATACACCTTCCTTGTGTTTCCACTTACTGGCCACTTTATTAGAAACACCTTCCTTGTGCTTCCACTCACTGACCACTTTATTAGAAACACCAACTATGTGCTTCCTTGTACTGGCCACTTTATTAGAAACACCTACCTTGTGCTTCCACTTACTGGCCGCTTCATTTGATATATCTACCTTGTGCTTCCACTTACTGGTCACTTTATTAGAAACACCTACCTTGTGCTTCCACGTACTGGCCACTTTATTAGAAACACCTACCTTGTGCTTCCACTTACTGGCCACTTTATTAGAAACACCTACCTTGTGCTTCCACTTACTGGCCACTTTATTAGAAACACCCTCCTTGTGTTTCCACTCACTGCCAACTTTATAAGAAACACCTACCTTGTGCTTCCACTTACTGGCCACTTTATTAGAAATGCCTTCCTTGTGCTTCCACTTACTGGCCACTTTGTTAGAAACACCTACCTTGTGCTTCCACTTACTGGCCACTTTATTAGAAATACCTACCTTGTGCTTCCACTTACTGGCCACTTTATTAGAAATGCCTTCCTTGTGCTTCCACTTACTGGCCACTTTGTTAGAAACACCTACCTTGTGCTTCCACTTACTGGCCACTTTATTAGAAACACCTTCCTTGTGTTTCTACTCACTGCAAACTGTATTAGAAACACCTTCCCTGTGCTTCCACTTACTGGCCACTTTATTAGAAACACCCTCCTTGTGCTGCAACTTAGGGCCACCTTATTAGAAACACCAACCATGTGCTTCCACTTACTGCCCACTTTATTAGAAACACCAACCATGTCCTTTCACTTACTGGCCACACTATTAAAAACACCAACCTTGTACTTCTACCCACTGGCCACTTTATTAGAACCACCTACGTTGTACTTCAACTAACTGGCTATTTTATTAGAAACACCTTTTGTTGTATGTCCACTCACTGGCTATTTTATTAGAAACACCTACCTTGTACCTCCACATACCTTGTACCTCCACTTACCCTGTACCTCCACTCACAAATCCTGCACTTCCACTGACTGGCCACTTTATTAGAAACATCTGGTGCTTTAACTTTACTGGTCTATTCACTGGCAAAGCTTACGTTTCTAATGACGTGGATGGTAACAAATTATTACACAAGTGTACTCGATGATGCTCCTTCACAGAGGATTCTTTAGGATTCCAAGGTTGAAACTGTGGTTACATTTGAAATGATGTAGCTGGAAGTGTTCGGTGTCTCGTGGAGAGAAAGGCAGTCACTCCAGAATTGCACTTTAAATTGTCATCGTTTTTAAAATGGCAGTTTTAAACCATACATCAACTCTAAACTCTCTGACAACTGCTTACGTTCGCAAGAACATTCAGCGCTGCGTACAGAAGACAGTTTATTTTGCTCTGTTTAGTGATTTTTATCTGCACAGTAGCCTCATGATTCTTTATGAGGGTGTAGAAGGATATTTCAGTGCTGCTTTCTTATCGTGCAGATATGCTGGACAATACAGCTTTAGTAAGAAAATGCTTTTTTGCCTCATACACGGGTAACATTTTCCTAGATCTTACATCACCACTTTGACACAAAAGACTGCAGTACACCTTTCTGCAGCAGCAGCACTGGGGCTAATGTATCACCTTCTGTGAGGGGTATCTTTGCTGTAAAAGCTGTAATCTTTTTACAGTTCATCTTTCTGTATAGGCTGAACAGTGAACCCTGATATTCTGGGCCGAGCCCAGCTTGATATTTAATGGCTGACCTTACCTGAGTCAGAATTGTTCACTATGGTGGTGATGGGGAACCAGACATCTGCCTTCTAGAGCACCCTCATAGAACATTATTGTCTGAAATGTTTATGAATATGATGTCAGAGACATTGTTTTGCAATGGTTTAATAATAATGTTTAGGCATAAAGCATGTTTTTGGAAACTATTATCTAAGGCTGCACCTGACGATACATTTCTTAATCGATTAATCTAATGATTTATTTATTTATTTATTTTTTTGATTAGTTGATTAATCTAACAACTAATTATTTTGATTACCCTAATGTGAATGTGTTAGGAATTAAAAAGTTTATTTTGTTATAGGTTTGTAACCAATTATACTTAGATCTGCTGGCGTCACGAGCCACACTCCTCAGAGAATATTCATATTCTCTACAGTCATACTCCTGAGCCGAACTAACTTTCTCTCTTTACTCTTCCTGAGGTAATGACTGTCCTCTTGTCTTGAATGCTGTTGGAGGACTGACCATCAGGGCCTCCTCCTCACCCATCACCAGCCAGCTCTCCTGTCCACTTGTGTCAACTGCTACACCCTCAGTTACATCACTGACTGCCACCCAGATGCACCAGCATTGAGATAGGATGGGACTGTTTCAGCTCACGCCCACTGTACATAAAGACTCAGTCAGAGACTGCCTCAGTCAGAGACTGCCTCAGTCAGAGACTCCCTCAGTCAGAGACTCCCTCAGTCAGAGACTCCCTCAGTCAGAGACTGCCTCAGTCAGAGACTGCCTCTACCTGTGCAGCTTCTAAAGCTTTGCTATCCAGACCTCAAACAAGGACTCTTTTCTTTGGTATTTAGATTATTAAACTGTAAATACTGTTTGACCAGAGGAGGATGGGTCTCCACTTGTGAGTCTGGTTCCTCCCAAGGTTTCTTCCTCCAGTCTGAGGGAGGTATTCTTGCCACTGTTGTCTCTGGTTTGCTCACTGGGGGTATATGTCTGTAAAGCTGCTTTGAGACAACATCATTGTAAAAAGCGCTATATAAATAAACTTGACGAATTACACACACACACACACACACACACACACACGTATATATATATATATATATAGGCACAAATGACACGTAGCCTACACGCCTTATGCACAAGAACTCGGACAGTTTGTGGACTACATATTTAGGCAGAGAGCCATTTGAGAAGCAACTATGTGTTTTAAAGCTCCTACGGTATCTAGAACAGTCTTAGGTTCTACACTGGACGATTGAGAAACGGTTACCAATGCGACTTTTCAAGTGACTCTACTGAAAGAAACATGTTACACGTGTTAATAATCTTAAAATAATCTATTAGATAAGATAAACAGGTAAACAGGTGCTGTCCTGCTGCTGTGTTGATGAAGCTCCACGGGATGTTTGATCTTCAAGGTCTCGTGTATAGCAGTTGTACTGTTGTGATCATCTCCACTGTGCAGAGCTGACAGAGCACCACACTGTTGTGTTTCTGTGTGAAACACTCCCACAACTTTAGATGTACGCGAGTGATTGTTTGTAGCTGCAGCTGACGCTCTGGATGAATCCATGCTTTCAGTGGGCGTGGCCACCGTTGCATCGACGCTAATCGATTGCTTCGACATTTAGCCCCAGCCCTACTATTATCCCTTATTATATGCTGGCTCTGAGAAAAGCTTAATATTCAAATGGCAAACTTCAAACCATGATGTGCTTTTGCACTGTTAGTCCATTTATAACATTTTTATGTTGTTATATACCAAAAAACATCATATTCATTATTTATACGTCACAATTTTCCAACCTCTCTCTCTTTTATGCAATGAAAATGAGTTAAAGAGATTGTACTTTCTCATATTTGGATATTCTCTATATATGCCAGTCTTGAGTAGTCATATAAAACTATTATTTACAGAAAGATTACATTCATAAAAGCTGTGCACATAAGAAGTATGTTTCTATAATACAGTGAGATTCTGTTCAAGTTTAAAGGTGAGGTGTCCACTGTGGGTAATGAGTTCCAGCTCTGGGGAGAAAAAGCTGCTAGTATGTCTGTTTGTGCTGGTTTTGATGGCCCGAAGTCTTCTACCAGAAGGAAGTGTCTGGAAGAGGGGTTGTCCGGTATGAGAGGACTCAGCTGCAGTTTTGCCAGTGCGCTTCATCACCCTGCTGTTGTAGATATCCTGAAGCTTTGGCGGACTACATCCAGCGATCCGCTCTGGTGTCCTGATTATGCAGCAGAGTGTGGGTTGTTCTGGTGCGATGGAAGAACCAAACCAGATGATTATTTGATTAAATAATAGTTTTTTGTGGTAATTTAGGAATTTTATTACCTGTCTGAATTACACACATCTAATCTCCAGCAGTGGAGTTCAATCATGTGTTGTACTTCTAATTAGGAAAGGAATAAAACTAAAATTATGAAAAAATTGTTGTTAGTTTCACATATACACTGGGGCCTGAGCCTTTCTCTTAGTGTAATATTGTTCTTGTTTGTCATGCATCTGTGCCTCACCAAGACAAATTCCTTGTATGTGTGATATACTTCTGATATACACTGAGATTTGTTTAACCCCCCAAAACGAGGATGTAAATCTTATTTTAACAAATATTGAGGATTAAGATTGAGGATATATACCATATGAATGTAAAAGAAACATGCCAGGGTTTGACCCTCCCCCACACCAATTCTAAAACTTTCATTTAATTTCAGCTGTTATTGCTTCTGCTTCCACATTCATAATTTATTGTAGTTATAGCTACTGCAGGGGTTCTGTTGATGTTCGCTGGGTTTGCTCTTTGAAAATGATGAAAGTGCTACAATGGTATATTTCTGGACAAAGCTGTAGAGCATCAGAAGCTCAGCTATTCTCGAAATCACCGCTAGAAGAAATTCTTCTTATGTATTTTTGATGCGTCACCTGACGAGTTCACATGGACCTGGAGAAAATATTTATCAGCCCAAAACAATAAAGCCCACTTGTTCAAAAAATGAAAGGCTTGTTTAACACAGCTGGTCAAATCCGCACGTCGCTTCCATGGAGGTCAAGCATTGCCCTTAAGCAAGAGGATGCCTGTATTTCTAAACTCAGTGAAGCGTGTCGAGATAGCTTCTGTAGATTGTTGGGTTAAAAGTTCTGATATAATTTTATATGGCCTGGGTGAACCAACGATTACCCCTTTTTTTCCTCAGTTAGTGTTTATTCCTCATTAGAACCTCTTGTTATAAAATAAAATGTATGGTGTCTGTGGTTACATGGCTGGCTATATAGATAAGCAGCTAGCCTTTTGGTGTCAGGATTTATGAATGAGGAATCTTATTGGATTCAAGGTCACTTATTCATGCTATTTCAATGACAACACTGGGGGCGATCATCTTTGTTTACTTTGTGTTAGAACTTCCGGTGCGCCCACAGATACATTGATACTAATTACAAGCAAAACGACAACAAACATAAAATGACTAGCATAATATGTTCAGTCAGAGGGAGTCACAATAATTGGAAGGAGAGGAAAACTTGGCTTGAACAACAGTTACAAACACTGTTATGAACAGATCAGAGTGTTGCGGGACCACCTTTCAAAGAAGAGTGCCTGGGTCTATGGCTGAAGGCTCTGAGGAAGCAGACACGTCGGGTGTGTGCGAGTTAAGTAACTGTTTTCTGATCAGTGTCCACCGAGCTAGGCTATCTGGACTGTAACTAACACCCACGCAGAGTGGCTCGGGCAGCTGGCTTGACTTGGGTTTAACCGGCTTTCAGGAATATAAACTCACCGTCTGTGTGTAGGAGTAGACGGCCGACCTTCTCACTATGCAGGTGCTGATGCTGTACTACTTGTACAGTTTTTCATTGCTAAACCGTCTACATCTTCAGAGAGTACAGAGTAATTAAACATGTCTCCATAAGTAACCTCAGACCACCTTCTCATATCATCCACCCACTGTGTTAATAACCTTGGATGAGACAGTGTTGTCCCATTCGAACTTTTTATTGTCTTTCTGGTCTCCTCCCATGTAACTGTATTCATTTTGGTTAGCTGACGAGAAGTTCTAACACAAAGGTGGAAGAAACACATGCTTGAAAGTGGGTGTGGCGATAGATGGTGAACAGAGTGCTAGTTGTTGTGAGAAACCATAGCTAGCTAGTGCATTTAGAGTTCGATTTATGTTCCTGAAGGTTTAGTACAGACCTTTAGCTTTAAGGTGAGGGTATATCCATCCAAATCAGGTGAATTGTGTAGAAATTACAATAATTTTCATACGTAGTTAATTAAGGGCTGAGAAGTTACTGGACTACCTAAAATAATTTTAAAATGTCCTTATTTTTAAAGTGCCGTTGCAGCACACCAGACATCATAAAATGCTGTGTTTCTTCCCTGGTGATGCTTTGTCAGAGCTTTGCTACAGCTGTTTTCAGTTCCTGCATGTGTTTGAGCTGTTTAACTTCAGTTTTGTGAACTGCATGCTTGATCAGACTGAGGTCAGATGATTTTCTTGGCCCTTGCTTAACAATATGAAGCATACACTTCATAATTCATCCTGCTGTTTTTTGTCATCATTCGCATCACCAATGAGTTCAAGGAAACTGTAACACAGGGGACGTGCACAGACAACAGGGCAACTCCGACCCCACCAGCATGTACCTGAAGAGCATAACATATGGTCATGTAATTAACCAGAAATTAATTTTTTTTAGTTGTAAAGATTAATGGCCAACAACTGCCTTCAGCTTAACTTTCTTTTATCAGTTTGATTGTAAGAGATGTGCACCAGTATGATACCTATACCTATATAACTAGCTAGTTAAGGTTGGTTCCTGTGATAGCCTTATATATTGTGCAGTGTGATGCAAATTTATCATTTATTAATTTTCACAAGTATAAGGGCATTAAAGGGCTTCGCTTTGCACCACGTTTTTACGGCTCTGGGTTGCTCCATCTCTGTGTCCCATGGAGGCACAGTCATCAAAAGGTAATACAAGTGTGGATGATACTGTGATCTAATTTGGTCTAACTTGGCAGCTCAACCAAAAAGGGCAAACAGTCTGTTGCTTGACCTACTTAATCCGGCTTTGTGGAACTCCTTGCATAAAACTATCTCCAGATAAGGTGATGTGATTCCCATAATTCTGGTACAAGTTGATCTTTCTCTGTAAAATGATGTTGTTCCAGAACTGTACATGTTTTATTAGACGCTTTTTAGCATCTAATAAACTCTAGATTGGTCACCTGGATGTAGTGCTGGGCGATAAAATGCTAACGATAATTATTACAAAATAACGTTTCCTCGGTAGAACTTTAAGATGTAGTTGATAGAATTAAGTTCATGTTTTGAGAGACAACATGAATAATTGCGCTCCGGATAAATCCATGCTTTCCGTGGGCACAGCCATCTTTGAGACACATTGACACACGTTATGCTAATCAATTATTTCGTAATCGATAAAGATAAATATGTATATTGTAGAAGTTCGAGTGAGAACGCTGAGGCAAAGTTGACTTTATAACCAAGTTATAAAGTTATATGTTCTACTGAAAACAGAATTGCTAAACCCACTCCCCATTTGAGCTGAGTCTCACTGTTTATGTTCACTGTTATGAATCCTTTCCTCAGCCTGAACTTAAAGGGCTAGCAACAGCCTGCTTAACACAGTGTCTGTGTGTGAATACTGTTCATACTAATACTGCTTCATATATATAGATTGATCGGCTATGTATCGGTATCGGCCGATTTTTAATCAAAATATGTGATCAGTGATCAGCCGATATTTCTCTAATTTAGCCGATCCTGAGAGCCGATCGATGCTGTTAAACAAATGAGCCTAATTTCTGTATTTCCAGCAAGAGGTTCATCCAGGACCAGGAGCCCTCCAGCTAGCTCCCTGCAATTCCTATCTAAACCACTAGGTGGAAATACACACCCTTTCATTTTCCACAGACTGACTGAAGCAGTGGTGTTGCCGTCTGGCATTTTTTAAATGTGTAAAATCAGCGTGTCTCGTGGGCGAACCAAGACATTTAACACTAGTAATCTGATACAGCACTGCACGCAGCTGAATACAGTGAGTATCAGCAAACAGCAGAGCTAGCACACACAGTTAGCACAAAACAAATAACACAGAACACCTACAGACCAGATCTGACCGGTACGAACCGTACAGCAGCAACAATTCAAGATCTACATTTAATGATTACAGATTGTCGTTTAAAATAACAGAGTCTGCGTTTAATGACTGCAGTTTTGACTGCATTTATTTAATTAGCTTTTTTTGTTTTAAATTAAGGGTCTAAATTTAATGATTGCAGTATTGGGGATTTTTTTTTTTGCTTGATTTACTTTGTTTATTTACTATTAATTTTGTTTAAAATATTCTGCTGTAATATGTGTGTGTGTTTAATTTATTTGAAATAACAGTTGTGTAATGTTCTATAGTACATTTGATAGAAAATAAATCAGAGGATAAAAAACAATTTAACAAAATATTTTCATATTGATATCTTCACTTCGCACTTAAAGTAAAATGCAATAGTGATTTAATTTATATTGTGATATATATTGATATCGACTGATATGAAAAAAATTATTGTGATAAGATTTTTTTCCCATATCGCCCAGCCCTACCTGGATGGTTTATACCTTGTGGTAAACTATCTGAGTTTAGTCTGAGCTGGTTTTGACACAGTGTACCAGGACAAAAGAAGTCAGATGCTCTCAGATAAAAGTTTAGAGGCTTTAATATAAAAGGGATCAAAATGAGAGGATTACCAGACAAAAGGGACATCAAAAGAGTAGACAAGGCCAAAGATAAAATCCAGTAAACAAAAAACACAACATACAGAGGCAAGAGGGAATGTCTGAAAGACACAAACACCAAAGCGTCAAAACATGAGAATCAAGCACTAAAATAAACCGCTCAGTATGTGAATAAAATCAAACTGTATTCAAAGCGAAAGCTGAACTGAAGGGCAGCAGATTAGTATTCAGATGATGATCTTGAGAGCGGTTTGTGTTTGGCGGATGGCTGTGGGTCGAGTCTCTCGTGATTCCATGCGGGAATTGCCGAAGTGAATTATTGTGCTGAGGGTTGTGAACTATGGGGTCAAATGAAGGCGTGACACACAGATTGTCCACCCCCCCTGGAAGGTGTTCTTGATCTAGCCAGCTGTTGTGAAGGGCTTTTCTGCATCAGGGAAAGAGTTCTTCTGTCATCCAACACAGTTATTTTCCATCGTCTTCTGGGCCTACATGGTTCTAAGCTGATCATTGCATTCTTAACAAATGTAACCTAATAGTTGGTTAGGCAAATTTTATGATTTTGCTGTCTCCCTGATGGGCTTGTTTTGGTTTTAAAGCCCAGTGATGGCTTGATTCACTGTCGGTGAAGCTCTTCAGACCATATACTGAGAGTTAACAGCAAGAGATTCCAAAGGCTAACTCCACTTTTAAACTCTAGACCTTTTGTCGGCTCACAAGTGAAATAATGAGGTACTAACACATACCAGGCCATGGAACAGCCATGGAACAGCTGATGGAGCCAAGATGGGGGGTATGTATGAAAATGGTAGTGATTTCCACATTGTGAGTTGAGTCTCACTTGATTTAATGGGGGAAGATCAGGAGTGGATTATTGTGCTGAGGGTTGTGAACTTCGGGGTCAAATGAAGGCGTGACACACAGATTGTCCAACCCCTGGAAGGTGTTCTTGATCTAGTCAGCTATGAAGGGCTTTTCTGCATCAGGGAAAGAGTTCTTCTGTCATCCAACACAGTTGTTTTCCATCGTTATCTGGGCCTACATGGTTCTTAGCTGATCATTGCATTCTTAACAAATGTAACCTAATAGTTGGTTGGGCAAATTTTATGATTTTGCTGTCTCCCCGATGGGCTTGTTTTGGTGTTAAAGCCCAGTGATGGCTTGATTTACTGTCACATACTGAGAGTTAACAGCAAGAGATTCCAAAGGCTTAAACTCTAGAACTTTCGTAGGCTTGCTAGTGAAATAATGAGGTACTAACACACACCTGGCCATGAAACAGCTGATGGAGCCAATTGTGCAAATATTTTTGAGCCTCCAATATTTATACCAATTTCATGGTATAATGTATTACATGTATGTATGAAAACAGTAGTGATTTCTACACTTGGCTGTGAGTTGAGTCTTGCGTGATTCAGTGAGGGAAGTTCAGGAGTGAATTATTGTGTTGAGGGTTGTGGACTACGGGGTCAGATGAAGGCGCGACACCCAGATTGTACAACCCCCTGTAAGGTGTTCTTGATCTGGCCAGCTGTTGTAAAGGGTTTCTTGTTTCACCGGGGAGGGAATTCTTTTGTCATTCACCACAGTTGTTTTCATCCTTTTCTGGGCCTCAATGTTTCTTGGTTGACCAGTGCGTTCTTAACAAATATACCCAATAGATGGTTTGACAAAGTTTATGTTTTTTGGTGCCTCTCTGAAGGGCTTGTTTTGCCCAATAGGGGGTATGGTTGTAATTTCTACGCCTGATTTGGATGTAAATATGCTCGAAGTTATTTAAATCATACAATATCTTTGTTAATGTCTAAACATGTATGGTCCTAACTGTATATATGCAGTCTTGTGCAAAAGTTTATATGCAAACAAGTAGAGATGAAAAGCTCGATCGGCTATGTAACGGTATCGGACAATTTTTAATCAAAATATGCAATTGGTGATCGGTCGATATTTTTCCAATTTAGTCGATCCCGAGAGCCGATCGATGGCATTAATGAAATGAGCCCAATTTCTGTATTTACCCCCTCCGTGAAACACCCTCCAGGTCCCTGCAATTCCTATCTGAACCGCTAGGTGGAAATACATACTCTTTCATTTTCGACAGACTGACTAAAGCAGTGGCCTCGTGAGAACAGTTTGTGGCGTTCGTCTAGCAGTGTTTTACCGTATGTGACATAGACTCATCCAGGGCGTTCTGTAAAATTTGTAAAACCAACATGTCTCTTTGAGGAACCAGGACAAAGACATTTAACACTACTAATTTGATACTTAAGAGTGCACTACACGGCTGAATACAGTGAGTATCAGCAAACAGCAGAGCTAGCACGCACAGCTAGCACAAAACAAATAACCCAGAACACCATACAGACCAGATCTGACCAGTACGAACAGAACAGCAGCAACAATTCAAGATCTACATTTAATGATTACAGTTTTTAGTTTAAAATAACAGAGTCTGAGTTTAATGACTGCAGTTTTTACTGCATTTATTTAATTAGCTTTTTTACTTTTAAATTAAGGGTCTAAATGTAATGATTGCAGTTTTGGGAATATTTGTTTGATTAGCTTTGTTTATTTACTGCTAATTTTGTTAAAAAATATTATACTGTTTCACATGAGCTCGTTAAAAATGGTAATTAACCAGTTTAGACCATGTTTCATGACTTGCTTGCGCTAATAACTACATGTAGCCCTGCCATGGCATATAGCCCCACCCTCGATCGGTATCGGCTATATCGCACTGAAAGGTGATCGGTGATCAGAATCGGCCTCAAAAACACTGATCTGTCCATCTCTACAAAAATTTTTTATAATGAACCCATCCTCTACAGAGAGCACTCATTGACATCATTTATACTGAATGTATTAATCATGTTTGAGTTTAACATATTGGTGGGAAAAAGCATTAAATAATATTTGATTCAATGTATTTACTACCATTTTTAAAGAACAGAAATATAAAGTCTGTTAGCGCCCAAGCTTATCTAACATTTTGTCTCCAAAAAGCACGAATGGTGATGGCTGTCAGATGTGTTATTTTTTCTTCTTCTGCGGGTGCACTGAATTCGATGGAATCTCTTTAGAGCTAATCGAGTCCCTGCTGCATGCGCTGCGGTTACATAAGCTAAAAGGTTTCGCTCTTTGTCCCTTCTGAAAATTACAAACTGGGAATAAGACATCTCAGAGTGCTAGATAAAGCACACAGCTGGAGAGTTGGCTCATATGGACCTGAGCCAGTACTTACATTAATGTCTAGTTGCACTGGTTTGTGTGAGACCAAGCCATTTACAGCATTAATGACTCAGCCATCTGCACCCTACAGACCTGCTACCACTGTTATTCTCCCTGTGGAAGTCTTGTAAACCCCTTATTCCAAATAACCTCCTCATCCCCTCATTTAGGGTCATTCACTGATCCTTTTTATCCATTATGCTTTTAAATAAAAGGGTTCATTAAAGTGTTTTGTGGCAAAGAATATACAATAAGGGGAAGTATTTAAGTTTAGAATTATTCTGTCACTTGTGTTACACACACACTAGGGGGCAGTGAGCAGCCCTATCCACTAGGGGTGTAAGAAAATATCGAAAATATCGAGTATCGGGATATTGTGTTTAGTGATACTGTATCGATTCTCAAAAACACAGTATTATCAATATTATATTCCTGGCAGACAGTGAATCATTGTGTGTTGTAATTAAACCTCTGACTGCTAAATGGCAGTGTTGGAATCCATTTTTTAGCTCCACTCCAACATTAACAAGCAGAATAAGGGCGCAACGCTATTGTAAGCATTGATAAACCTGTTCATATAGTGGTGTGTTTTAATAGTAGGATTTGAAAAATTGCAATATATCAGTTTGCTTGCAGTATTGCAATATATTGAATCGTGACTGCTGTATCATGATACGTATCGTATCGTCAGGTTCTTGCCAATACACAGCTCTACTATCCACAGGGCTTTGTTCAAGGGCACTTCAGTCATGTACTGCTGGTCCCGGGGATCAAACCGGCGACCTTCCAGTCACAAGACCGAACCCCTAACCTTCAGGTCACGACTGCCCACATTCAGTGTCTAGTATCTAGTATTTAGACACTAGTTTTTGTTGTTTAGCATACAGTCGCTGTCCAGAGAAAAACAATTATCTCTAAGATGGGAGCTTTACAGAAGAGGGCAAGTATAGTCTTTACTTTTAATGTAAGTCAATGGAATCAGAATTTTGATACGTTTCCTTTGGACAGTGACTATAATAATAGTGCTGGTACCCTTTAGGGGTAACACAGCTTTTTGACACTTGTGTTGAAAATCTAATTGATGACATTATGAATACAACCACAGGAGTAAAACCCCAGTATCTCGCAAATTTATATATGCTTTATATATGCCTCTCCCAAGGAGGCTGTGTTGACATGCTTGCCCGCAGGAAATGTCCAGAGAGCCAGAGAAACCTAGCTCAGCAAAAATAAATGTACACAAACATATGGCTTCTTGTTGTAGTCTTCGGAGATAGCGATACTCAGTACTTGACACTGAGAGACGAGAGAACTCTCCACAGGTTCCAGCGAGCCCTTAGAAAATCAGGCATATGGACCCAAACAACCAGGTTCCTCACCTGCTGTCTTCTCTGAGGTGTCCAAACATTGATTAGTCAACATCAAAGCCTAAAGAGTCATCGCTGATTAGTTTGTTTGAACATCTTAATATCCACATGAGATTTACACACACAGTCTGTTATGACTATGTGCTTATATAAATAAAAAGTATGCATACATAAGCAGAAACTTTGAGAAGTTTAACTTCTCCACAAGTTACTAACAGTTGTCCACAGCTTTAAGACATTTACAGTAAGAGCTAATTAGCTTTTTTGCAGCATTGTGGTTCAATTGCAGCCCATTCATCTCAGCAAACTGTCTTCCAATTCCCCAAGGTCCCTCTGTTGGACTCACGACTTTAGAAACCTCTGTAAATTTTTAATGGGGTCCAAGTCAGGTGAGCAGCTCGACCATGCAAGCATCACCTTCTTTAGAAACCAGTCTGTAATTATTCTGGCTATACGTTTGGGGTCGTTGTCTTGCTGAATCCATCTCCCCAGATTCAGTTTTGTGGCCAATGAGATGATGGCATGCAATGCTCCAGTACCGTTTGCAGAGAAACAGCTCCATATGTTGCTCCTACCTTTATACTTTACTGTGGGAGGTCTTGGATTCACATGCACCTTTTTTTTGTTTTGTTTTTCTCCACACATGTAGAGCTGAATTATTGCCAGAGTTCTATTTTTGTTTCATCTGGTTTGATGTGTCTAAATCCTCAGGTGCAGAGATGTGCATCTCTGAACTTCTTTATTAGCAGAGGTATGCGTGGGTGGTAGGAACGGAGGTGATTGTAGTGCAACTTCTTTTGAGTCTCTGCTGTCTTCCCTCTTAACTTCTACTTGTTTGTTATCAAACCAGCTGTACTGACAGGAGTGTTTAGAGTCTTTGTTCAGGCCCCGTAGCTTTTTCCTTTAAACTGTTGTTTAATTATGTTGTTCCTGAGAATGTGGTGTGAAATCTTAACCAGTGCCATCTATTTTAATCTGCTGCAGGAGAATATAGGTGTTCTGTGCAATATTAATACATAGAATGTGATTTATTTGTGTGTACTGTGTTACATTATATATGGACATATATATAGACATGGACCGATCAGCGTTTTTAAGGCAGATTCTGATCAGCAAGATCAGCCGATAGCCGATACCGATAAAGGGTGGGGCTATATGCCATGGCAGGCTACATGCAATTATAAGCAAGTCATAAAACGTGGTTGAAACTTGGTTATCTAGAACTATAAACTCAATCACTGGTTGTGATTCCTTTAGCTCTTTGGCTGATGCCGCTGCTCTACTGTTCGTACCGGTCAGATCTGGTCTGCATGGTTTTCTGGGTTGTTTGTTTTGTGTTAGCTGTGTGTGCTAGCTCTGCTGTTTGCTGATACTCATTGTATTCAGCCGCATAGTGTACTTTTAAGTGTCGTATCAGATTAGTACTCTTAAATGTCTTTGTCTTGGTTCCCCTACGAGACACAGTGATTTAGCAAATTTTACTTGATAAGTCTGTATCACATGCGGTAATAAACTGCCAGACGGACACGTTTTCTGTCAGCACATGCAGTGAACTGTTCTCGCGAGGCCCTCTAATTTAGGCAGTTTGTTGAAAGTGAAAGGGTATGTATTTCCACCTAGCGGTTCAGAAAGGAATTGCAGGGAACTGGCCAGAGGGGGTTTTATGGAGGGCTCTTCTTCCTGGATAAAACACTAGCTGGAAATACAGAAATTAGGCTCATTTTTGTAACACCATCGATCGGCTCTTGAGATCGGCTAAAATCGACCGATAACGATACATAGCCGTTCGATCCTTCCATCTCTAATATGTGTGTGTATGTATGTGAAAATGCTAATTCAAACCAAAAGCAGTGACTAGTAAATTTTGTTTGATCTGTATTTCTGTAATACCTTATGCCTTATGAACTATTTTTTTTCTTCCATCTCCCACCTCCTTTTGACTGCAAGCAGCAATGCAAATATAAATTCCCAGGCCTATAACATTTTAATCAATAGATTAAAATGAAAAAAACTGATGATTTGTAGCGAGTAGGATTCCAAATCCTGTGATCAGCCAGGACCAGATTAGTGTTAATTACATCCTTTAGTAGGCTTAAAAGCACTTTTCACAGTTGAGACCGACTGACTGTTCAGTCCATAATTTGCTCATGCTCTGCAAGATATCATGGTGGGACCTATGAGTTTTGCAGAGTCACCCGGGATGCAGGCCTCGACTGCAGCACCTTGCCATTGAGGACACGCCCAGAACATTGGCTCTACCAGGGAGGTAGCTGGAGACCTGTCTACTGGCTGGCACTGGCTCAGGGAGATTCTGGACGTGTGCCTATGCATGATCAGAGCCCTTCAATAAACTAATTGTTGTTTAGTGTTGTTTGTTAAATTACATGTTTTATGTGCTAGTCTGTGTTGTGGATGTGGGGTCATTGTGTGGGCGTTTAATGACGGGGGATGGTCAGTGTCAGGGTAGCGTGTATGGGTATTGGTGGTCGCCCCCGAGGTTTTGTGCCTCTGCATGAGACTTTCTTACCGAGTGTTTAATAAAAAGCATGTCTTGCAGCAGAATCATGGCCTCCAGTGTGTCTTACTCTCTTCCGACGTTATAATATCCAGGCATTATTGCATCACAATTTTCAGTGTCTTGTATTGCTTCTGTTCCAACTGTCACAAAATGTTTGTTTAAATGTAGGCCAAAGAAGATATATAAGTCACTGCTTCTGGTTTTATTTGCATGTTAGCTACTGTTACAACTTTTGGGTTAGAATTAGGTTTGTATGCAAACATAGTGAGCAACTGTGATCTCCAAACCATGAACAGAAATTCAAATACTTTATTTCTTGTTGTTTTGTTGTCTTAGTGTTTTGTTCTTCAGTGATAAAACAAGCTATACTTCAAACTCTATCTATCTATCTATCTATCTATCTATCTGTCTGTCTGTCTGTCTGTCTGTCTATCTATCTATCTATCTATCTATCTATCTATGATTATATCTTCTGATAATGATCTGATAATGAATGTCTTAGCCTACTCTTTCAAAGCAATAACACTGCGTACTTTGTTGCTAGATAGGCAGGCAGAGAGATAAATAAACTTGCAGATGGATAAAATGGATGGATGGATGGATGGCTAAATAGATATGTAAATGGGTAGTCTAGCAGACAAACCGATAGATGGGTAGACTCACAGACAGACAGATAGATAGACAGATAGGTTGGCAGATAGATATACAAATAGCTGTACAGACAGATGATGCCTGCCTTAATTATTGGCCATATTATCAGAAACAATTGGACAAAAAAGGTTCTATAGATAGATAGGCAGGCAAACAGACAGACAGGCAGATAGAAAGTTGAACAGATAGATTAACAAATAGACAGATGGACAGATAGATATACAAACAGACAGATGGACAGTTGGACAGATAGATATACAAATAGACTGACAGATATACAAATAGACAGTTGGACAGATAGATAGTTGGACAGGTAGATATAAAAATAGACAGTTGGACAGATAAATATACAACTAGACAGTTGGGCAGGTAGATATACAACTAGACAGTTGGGCAGATAGATGTACAGTTGGACAGATATACAAATAGACAGTTGTACAGACAGATTGTAGATTGACAGACAGATAGACAGTTGGACAGATAGTTGTACAAATAGACTGACAGACAGACAGTTGGAAAGTTAAGATATACAAATAGACAGTTGGGTGGATAGACAGTTGGACAGGTAGATATAAAAATAGACAATTGGACAGATAGATATACAACTAGACAGTTGGGCAGGTAGATATACAAATAGACAGTTGGACAGATAGATATACAACTAGACAGTTGGGCAGATAGATATACAAATAGACTGACAGATAGACAGTTGGAAAGTTAGATATACAAATAGACAGTTGGACAGATAGACAGACAGATAGACAGTTGGACAGATAGATATACAAATAGACTGACAGATAGACAGTTGGAAAGTTAGATATACAAATAGACAGTTGGACAGATAGACAGACAGATAGACAGTTGGACAGATAGATATACAAATAGACTGACAGATAGACAGTTGGAAAGTTAGATATACAAATAGACAGTTGGACAGATAGATAGACAGACAGATGGACAGTTGGACAGGTAGATATAAAAATAGACAGTTGGACAGATATATATGCAACTAGACTGTTGGGCAGGTAGATATACAAATAGATAGTTGGACAGATAGATATACAACTAGACAGTTGGGCAGATAGATATACAGTTGGACAGATATACAAATAGACAGTTGGGCAGATAGATATACAGTTGGACAGATATACAAATAGACAGTTGTACAGATAAATGTACAAATAGATTGACAGATAGACAGTTGGACAGATAGATATACAAATAGACTGACAGACAGTTGGAAAGTTAGATATACAAGTAGACAGTTGGACAGATAGTTGTACAAATAGACTCACAGACAGATAGTTGGACAGGTAGATATACAAATAGAAAGTTGGAAAGATATATATACAAATAGACAGTTGGGCAGATATATGTACAGATAGATTGACAGACAGATAGACAGTTGGACAGATGGATATACAAATAGACTGACAGACAGTTGGACAGGTAGATATGCAAATAGACAGTTGGACAAATACATATACAACTAGACAGTTGGGCAGATAGATGTACAAATAAATTGACAGACCGACAGCTGGACAGATAGATATACAAATAGACAGTTGGGCAGATAGATGTACAAATAGATTGACAGACCGACAGCTGGACAGATAGATATACAAATAGACAGTTGGGCAGATAGATGTACAAATAGATTGACAGACTGATAGACAACTGGACAGGTAGATATATAAATAGACAAATAGGCAGACAGATGGGCAGACAGAAAGATGATGCTCTGTAAAGATGCATTCAGTTATGTCATATTTTAGTCTTAATTTATAATTTATTTAGTCTTAAGTTATAAGAGCAATAGTGTAGCAGCATCGGTACATCCTAATACATGTGCTGTTGTAGAGCCTACAGACCTGTTATGTCATTAATGTCTGCAATACAAATCTGTATGAATACACAAGCTAAAGAGGCATACTGTACTTAGCCTAGTGTACCTCATTTAGTCTGAGCCCCACATTGCAGCTGTTAATCTGCTTTGGGGGAAGCTAATTGAAGACAAAAAAACTGGTGGCATTTGCCCCATTTGTTCAATGATGAATTAACTCCTCATAACGATAAATGGCCTTGTATTGTATAGCTGCACAATACATTGTCCCTGCTCTACCCTACTAATTCCTCATGTCGCTTGCCCCCGGAACAAGTTGTCTGTGTTGCTCACTTTTAGTATGGGTTCTCCCCATTTATCTCTCTCTCTCTCTCTCTCTCTCTCTCTCTCTCTTGTTCCCTCTCTCTCTTTCGCTCTCACCCTTGTAACTGGATGAAAATGGATTCTGAAAACCAAATTCCCAGGGCGGTGATTGAACAACAGCATGAGAAGAAGCACAAAATCAGTCTGTATTGTTCTGCCATTTATGTATTCTGAGTCATCAGCAAGGCCGTACGACGCGGGGAACAAAATAACACTCCCATCTCCGCTCACTAAGGGAGGACATTCGCCATTATTATTATTATTATTATTATCATCATCATCATCACTGGCCTTTTCTCATTTTCGTTAGGCCGAAGTCGACAGAGGAAGAAATGAATCCGCATGACGCTGGAAGATTAGTTTTTCTGTGTTATTTTCCAGACCTGTATTTTTTTTTTTTTTTTGAGCGGAATATCTTTGCTCGGCTGTGAACAGAAAGGCAGCGGTGTAGGATTACTTTCTTGATGGGACTTTCTCAATTCCTAGCCTATATCAGCCTAGACGTGTCTTTAATTCTGCATAAGATTTTAGAGCAAAGTGAATATGTGGGTAAGACTCCCTGCTGTTTTCCCAAATCCTTCTCACTCTCTCTGGGCACAAAGCACTGTAACTACACCTTGCCTTGGGACCATGGAGGAAGATAAAGCACTGAGCAATCCGTTTTCCATAGACGCCCCCAGTAAAGCTTCACTAAAGAAGAGAAAAAAGAGGAAATACCTGTAAAATCATTATGTCTGGAGCGCAAAACTAGAATTAGTTTTACTGTGTCTTGGTGAGAGCAGACTAATTAGACCAGTACACAAGTCTATTGCTAAATTTCAGAGGTAAATAACAAACATACAGAGAAATAAAAGAAAATGAAAGAATAACTGAATGTGTTTTTACAGAGCATCATATGTCTGTCTTTGTCTGCAAGTGTATTAACCAGTTTATCCATCTGCCTGTCTCTTTGTCTATCTATCTATCTATATGACTTTCTTGGTGGGACTGTTTTAATATTTATAGTCTTTAACAGGCTGAATTTGTATAGGATTGTATTAAGGGAGTGAAGTGAATATGTGGGTAAGACTCCCTGCTGTTTTTCCAAATCCTTCTCACTCTCTCTGGGCACAAAGCACTGTAACTACACCTTGCCCTGGGACCATGGAGGAAGATAAAGCACTGAGCAATCCGTTTTCCATAAATGCCCCCAGTAAAGCCTTACTAAAGAAGAGAGAAAAGAGGAAATACCTGTAAAATCATTATGTCTGGAGCGCAGAACTAGAATTAGTTTTTACTGTTTCTTAGTAAGAGCAGACTAATTAGACCAGTACGCAAGTCTATAGCTAAATTTTTGAGGGAAATAACAAACATACAGAGAAAAAAAGAAAATGAAAGAATAACTGAATGCGTCTGTACAGAGCATCATCTGTCTGTCTATTAATTAATTAATCTATCTGCCTGTCTCTTTGTCTGTCTATTTACCTACTTATCTATATGACTTTCTTGTTGGGCCTGTTTTGATTCCATAGTCTTTAACAGGCTGAATTTGTATAGGATTGTTTTAAGGGAGTGAAGTGAATATGTGGGTAAGACTCCCTGCTGTTTTTCCAAATCCTTTTCACTCTCTCTGGGCACAAAGCACTGTAACTACACCTTGCCCTGGGACCATGGAGGAAGATAAAGCACTGAGCAATCTGTTTTCCATAGACACCCCCAGTAAAGCTTCAGGAAATACCTGTAAAATCATGTGTGGAGTGCAAAAATAGAATCAGGTTTACTTAGAATCAGGTGTTATGGTGCGTGCACATGTGTGACATACTAATCAGCATGCAAGTCTGTCTGTCTGTCTGTCTGTATTACTTTTTTTCCAGGCCACTTGTGGAAAATATTTTAAAAAAAATCTCATTTCCTTAAAGAGAAGGTATAAATTGAAGCTGTTCTTAAATTTGTATCCTGGCAGTTTAGTTTTGTAGCTGCAGTGTGTGTATTTAAGTATTTAAGTTGTTTTATTGCTTTTTTAAAATATTTACACTGCGATTTGGTTATCAGCCGTAGAAGACGGTAAAATAATATTTACCCACGCTCTAGTAGTCTGCACTTTTTATTCCGTACTTGATGTTGCTTTTGCCTTGATTTATGTAAAAGCCATTGAATTGCATTGGTGTATGAAAACCACCATATAAATACATTTTTTCTCAACATTTATTTCAGTGTGCAGTAATTGAATAAATAAACCTTTACAGAGAGCTACACAAGTTAGTTACCAGGTATATCAGAATAATTATAAACAATATGATTATGGATTAAAATAATTTAATTGACACATTAACTTAAGCAGTGCTATATAAATTACACATTGTTAATTTAAACAAAAGTGTACTTTCTGGAAGTGTAGGAGGCAATGCGACTTATATTGTTTTATTTAAAAAGACTTATATAGTCTTTCTGACTTTGTAATACACTACAGAAACTGTATAGGACTTCTACTGTTTACTTCAAAAGAGAAGTTATGAAAAAAATCCTTCCTAATATCTGATTGTAATGCTGATGAACCACTTAGGGGGTACCGAACACAGTGTCAGAACCTGGTTCAATTTAAACCGTTTATTGTCTTAAGTAGAACTCAGCTGAACTAAGCCAGCTAACAGGCTTAATATAGCAGGCTTTGAATTTAAATACTGCATGAATCACTTTAAAACTGACTGATGACTTGAATGTCTTCGAATATCAGTGTTTTAGTGCCTTACGTACTTGGCTGGATTATTGACCGGGCCACTGGGGCTAGCGGTAGGGCCATTTTAAGGATCCTCTGACTTTTAAGGACTTTGACCCCTAGCCATCCTTTTGGGGGCCCTAGCCATGCTTTTGGGGGATCTAGCAATGCTTTTGGGCACTAGCCATACTTTTGGGGGCCCTAGCCATGCTTTTGGGCCCCTTATGAAAATGGACAAGGTGTTGTGGCACTGCTCTGACTTCAACATCTGGCTATTAGGGGTCCTAGGAAAGTGGGGGGCATAATTTTAGAGGGCCCTGGTTATGAGAGCCTCTACCAGGGGGCCCTAGAGAAGAGCAGGGCATACTATTAGAGGGCCCTTGATCACGAGGGGCGCGGGTTGAGGGAATTAAAGAGTTGCCCAGGGGCCCAGACTATCCTTAATCCGTCCTTGTTAACGTAGCATAAAACCTAGATCTAATCTTAAACAGTTCCTTCCCTCCTTCGAATTCCCTAGTGTGTGAAGGAATTTGAACACATTTCAAAATCAGAGCCCATCCTACACTTAATGTTACAGATATATGTATCATTGCTAAGCACACTAAAACAAGACTTTAAAAATCATAACCCATATGTTGGAGCACTGGCTCTCATCTTTTAGAATAGACTTTAAAATTCTGCTACTATTATATACAGCTGTAAATACTGTAGCACCTGCCTACATCACAGAACATCTCTCTGTTTATGTAACTAGAGATCTTAGATCTGCAGATAATGACCTGCTGCACACTTACAGTAATATACAGGAGACCTGGAGAGACTCTTCAGTTGTCCCACTTCTAAACTGTGGAGCTCAGTCCCAGTTTTCATTGGACAGTCAGGATCAATGCTCACTTTTAATAAATAAATAAAACCGTATCTCTTTAACTTTTAATCAAAACCTTAACATTGTAGTACCTATTAAACTTTGTCTTTGCTAATAAGTTTATGTTATTACTGATGAAAACTGTCCACTGGGATGAAAAGTGATCTATAAATTAAGATCACGCTGCCTGGCTCGGTACGGTGCATGCCGGATTTTTTTTTATCCAACTTGAATCGGCGCCACTAGTGCTTCACGATGACACACAACATTAAAATCTCACGAGTGCGAGGCGGCTGCAGACGCTGTCCTCTAATTGCGCAAGCCGAGAGACGATGACAGAGCTTAATCCTCATTGGTAAGAAGCTCCGTGGACACCCATCACGTTTGACTCTTTTCATTGTAAAATATAATATAAATATAATATAAATATAATATAATCTCCTCTAAAACTGTTTAAAGACCCTATATTTACACTAACACTATCATATCTAGTAGCATGACAGTTCATTTTCATGCATTATTCAACATTTTCTTTTTTTATAATTAGTATTTTATATCATGGAAAGGTTTTTTTATATACCACAGATTTATATACTTTGTTCCTCTAAAGCACTCTGAGTTGCTCTTATGATTTGTAACTGGCTTTAAAAGCACTACATCACTACTGCATTTGGATCTATTTTTCTTTCTACTCATTCTACTTCTTTTCTTTCTTTCTACTGTTTTTCTATTGCGTCTACTTCATCAGTTGTAAAGAGAGCAAACACCGTGAGATCCACCATCGTTCACTTAGGCTGCAGATGACGACTGTCTGAGTTGAGGCTCTTTTTTTCTAACCTCCTCCACCAACTGCGTCTGGCTGCCCTCACTGACAACCAAGGCCAGGCGCAGCTGTGTCTCGAACACGCCTATCTTCCACACCCCAAATCTCACATGAATCAGCGTGATCTTGCACGTGCATGCGAACAAGGACTTGGCACCTGTGCACCTGGTTGCCCTAGTCATCAGTGCTGTTATATGATCAGAGAGATGTGACTAAGATCTACATGCCAAGAATTTATTATAGATCTTAATTAACATCTCTCTCTACACATATGCACCAATAACGTGTATGTTTTCTTATGGCTTACCTGGTTGGTGGCAGTAGCCATTTCTGTCCAACTTCTCTCCTAGATGACAATGTAGAGACACTTGTGTGTGTTTCCAACAACGATTTGCCCTCAACTCGGCTTCTATTGGCTGAAGCGCATCCACCCACGGATTGTGTTGCAGATCATCTCACACATATATGAATTGCTGGTTTAACACAAAGGTACTAAAGCAAGGGCGTAGAGTTAGCATGGACAGAAGTGACACAACATGGGTGAAACATGGGTGTGAAAAGCGCATGAGGATGACGGACAGCCGGACATTAAAGCTATTTTTCAAAGAAACGTGTAAGTCACTTAAAAGTGTTCACTAATGATATATATATAGTATATTCATAGGTCCCCACCAATGTCAAGAGCAAATCTATGCCCTTGTAGTACAGGGTTGAGATCTACCCATAAAGGGCTGTGGATGTTTTTTAAGCATCTCAAGACCTGTTTTGTTTCTTTAGCATTTTATGGCTGTGATCTTAAGTAAGGGGCTGAGCTAGGTGTGTGTGTGTGTGCTCTTTGTCATTACTTTTATTATTTGTACTCTTACTTTTACTATTATATTCTTTGTATTCTACTATTGTATACTATTGTATTCTTTGTCTTCTATTAAGTTTTTTTTTGTGACACACTTTGTGGCATGTTCCTAGAAAAGGTCTATATAAGTAAACTTACTTACTTACTTACTAACTAGAGGAGTCACTCACAGAGGGCTACCGGTCAGCTCAAGATTGACACTACCAGCGACAGCCGCTTCCAATTGATCAGAAAATTGTTTCTGATTAGAATTTTTTTTTGAAGTTGTACTGCATTATGTTGATTACATCATGGTTGAGGGGTGTTATTACGCCCTTACTGTGATAAAAGCACAGCAATGCATTGCCTTGCACTCTTATTGTTGTAGTCACTTATAGCACAGACTAAACTTTGGATGATGCAGTGAACAAACTCTGAGGCGGAAAGACCCCGATGCTGTTCACTCGGCCACTGCTATATTGTATTATATTATATTAATGTATTATTTATTCTGATATCGCTGCTATGGACAATATCACTAAGTCACTTTAAATAGATTAATCTTCTTAAATAACCTGCCAATGCAAAAGTGTCTACATATGTCCTCCTGTATATCTATGTATATATCTTGTGTATGTTTTGTATATTCCCTTATATATTTCAGTTATTACTAAATGTATATATTCTAGCTTATTTTTTACTTAATTATTGTCTATTTATTGTATGTTTGCACTGTTTTTACTACTATATATAATGCTGTCCTGCTGTAGTGTTATTATCTGAGCCTCACCCCCAGCATTTCAATGCATGTTATGTGCAAATAAACTTGAAACTTAAAACCTGAACTTGAAACTTGACAGCTGATACAACAGAATTGAATTATAGTCAATAGGCTTACTCGATTATAGAAATAATCATTAGTTGCAACCCTACTTTCACTGTGCTGGTAGCTTCGTAAAGACTAGAAGAGTGCAATAAATGTACTTTAATAAGAAGGACAGCCATTACGGTATATCTATACACCTCTGTCCATTACAGTGCAGCATCAATCTACAGCACGTTGAGTCAGTATGTCAATCCTTTCCTCTTAAATTCAGAATAAGAGTAAAAAGTTAAAAATGTTTTGAACTAAAAACTAACTTTTGCTAATATACTGCATAATATTCTGTTGCTGGAAAAGTTTTTCATGCTTTATGTCAGTCAGATTTAATGAGACGGTTCAGCTCCACATTGTTGATCATTGGTGAACCAACTGAAATAGTGCCAACTGACAGCTAAGAGGCTGTATTTCTCGCCTTTAGCTTAACAGCATGAGAGAGTTTACCAGATTCGTCAAAACACATAGATCATTGTTAAATAACGGAGTGAGCATCGCTCTGAGACGCTCTGCTGTTTATAAGAAACTTGACCTAGAGTCATTTTAAAGGCTCCATATCCTACAGTCCCAATTAATTTCTACATAATAATTTTCCCCACTTTATTCATAAGAATTAAACAGGCTGTTAGTTGCTTTGCCTAAAAGCAAATTGTAAGAAATCTTACTCTAAACAAAAGAGGACAACATATCAATTAAAGGCTGTGGTGGTTCACCCATATCATAAGAAACATAGAGAAGCACAGAAGGCCCCTTCTCCTCAATGTTATCATCTGTTTACTTTCCAGTCTAGGAGAAACATTGTTGAGTTGAGCATCAAACCAATGGCATCTCCAGCAGTTCAAAGCAAAACCAATGTTAACTCTTATTTTTCTTCCATTTATAAAACTTCTTTTGTTTGCGGCTAAATATGGATTCTTGCCAAAAGTGGGCAGTGGACATTATAACGGTTGCTTGTCAAGAGCTTCAGCTATGGCTGTGTTTGCTCTTCCTTGCATTGGTTGTCTGTCCCTATGTGACCTAACCAGGAGCAGCCCCTTAACATGCTTGACAAGAGATTAAAAGGTATTTTCATGTTGGACTGAAGGCAAACTTGATGATACAGTGACTCCCTATGGCTTCTTGAGGTATAAATTACGAGCCAGGACAAACTAGGGCTTGCCGGTTACCATGCTAACTTCAGTAGAAATCTGTGTAATATGTCAAACTATGAAAACCATTATTTCTTTACAATCTGTTGACCATTTTAGTTCAATTTGGAATGTTTAAACTAAAAATCTTACATTTTGAAACTTTAAGACTAATATATCTATATATGTATATGTAGTGTTTCTCTGATTGGTTGAACCTTTTCAGACAGCAGACTGGGCAGGTCTATGTGAGTGGGTAGGTCTAGACTCCTATAAGCTGAATAAGGATATATGAAAATGTGTTGATTTTCATGACATTTTAACTATGATGATATCAAACTGGGTTGTTTTTGCAGCTTAATTTCCATGGAACGAACATTTAAACTGGAGTATGATTTAATACATTTTAAAACTTTTCTAATGTTTACATACAACATCAAACAGATTTTTTTTTGAAGTACAATTGTATTGTGGATGTGCAAACTAATAAATTGGTTATATGTATTTGAAAATTGTCAAGCATGCCAGTCATTCTTACGTGTGGCCAGGAAAACCTTATTTACCTTTGAATTATTATTATAATAAAAAAAGACGTTTCACTAATGTCACTAACAATAGGTTGTTTTCACTTGCATCATTTCTGATGGCGTTCGAAATCCACATGAAGGGCCGTATAGAAGCATGTTGTACCTTGTATGTTTTGGCTTGTTGACTAGAAGGCACGTCTAGACAAGATCTTATATCTGCGGCCTTGATAGCAGAACTATACGCAGCATTTGTTGTAATTCCAATTTTGCATCTTTCTCTCATAATATTGTCTAAACTAGAGCAGTACGAGCTATTCGTCTCCCTCTCCATTCTGTTTTTGCACTTAGTGGGGAGATCTTCCGTACCAAGGAGCTCCACAATGTCTGTCCTGTGGTTTTCTTTTACTGTCCTGTGGATTAACCAGCAACAAACATTCAATGAAAGCTGACCTCACGCTCAGAGTGCGTAATATATTGTGAGTGGTTGGACTGTGGGTAGTGTCATTGTGCACTGGTGATAGATTTAAAACAACAGCTACAAGAAACACCATTGAATTCAAACTAGAAATGCGAAACTCCCGGCTCATCCTGGCTGTGGATGGAGGCTCGCAAGCCAGTTTCACCAATGTTTTTCGGTCACCAATTTCTTGCAAGCGCCACTTTCATATGTGATCCTAGATCAGATACATTTCTGATTTGTGGCCATGTGACCTTTTACTGCACACACGCGGTTTATTTACTGCACATTTCCATCATTCAGCGGTAACGTGGCAGCAACCCTGATCCTTAATTTCAGTCTAATAAGGAACAGCTGAGAGCTGATCAGATTTAATTATCTTTGGGCTTATTCTGCTGTTTAGTTGAAGTGCATTTCAACTGTCCTAGTGGGGGGTGCAGATTATTATGTAGATTTGAAATGTTAACTTGCCATTGTGTGGGTGGGATTCAGTTGCATAAAAAAATAGCATCATATATATATATATATATATATATATATATATTACTGGTGTTTTAATATTTGAACACAATTTTTGGTCAAAATAGAATTTTCTTTCTTGAAAAATGAACCTAAATTGCATTAAATTTTTGATGAAATCACATTCATTCAAACTGTATCATATCTATCATATTTTACAAAAGCAATGACACTTGATAGATTGCATCATGTTCATTATATTATGAAATGGCAAAGAGAGAGAAACTGATGAAACTGAGAAACAGAATAGTCCAGTTGATGAACTGAATAATAGTTGATAGGCTTAAGCAATTATGGAAATTACAGCCCTACTTTCAAAATATGCTACATAGTGAAACACAAGCATGGTAGAAATTGCTGAACCAAGAGAAAGATGATAATTTAAACAGTTAATTAAATGTGTTGTTGCATGTGTTGTCTAAATGTATTGTTATGCATCATTCCAAAGGTTAAGATTCAATTGCGTTTTGGAATATGGGAATCAAGTAATATTAAGATTATTGTAACATTCTTTGCCATATCATATCATAAATGTCAAATTCATCAAATAAATCAACCTGAATTAAAATTTTGAATTTTAGAAGAATGCATTGAATCATTTTATTTCATTTTATTTTATTTTAATCAAATCACATTGTTTTTAGGGAGATTTTAAAGGCAAAAACGGATCTCAATTAGCTGTAAAACATAAATAAAAAATGGAAAAGTAGGTATGAAAATGACTATTATTATAAATTATAGTAAATATTTTTTTACCAGTGTCGTTTCAGTTAAACAGCATTGCCAGTGATGCCCCGTGTGCAGGTTTGTGAAGAAATCTGCTCTGGCTCGGTTTTACAACCTTCCTCGTTCCTCCCAGCGAAGCTATCAGAAAGAAGGAGATTCCCAAGAAGAAAACGCAAGTGCGGTGATGCCTCTGTAATTTATTTCAGCTGGTGTCTGAGCTGCGGAGGCAGCGACGATAGTGGGGAAAAGTTTTAAATAAAACAAGACTGATGGCTTTGCCTGGGCATGATGTTCTTCCAACCATAACAAGTCCTCAAGTACCATTTGAAATGAGAAGTCCAACAATAAATTACCTTTATCTGGAATTGATTTGTACCCCAGGTAATGGATTTTTTTCCAGGCCAAGCTCATAAAAGGACCCCATTTGATAGACTGTGCTGGAAGTGGGTGGATGGGTTGGGGGTGGGGGGTGTCCTACTGTGTGTTTCTCTCCAGCGGCCCATGATTTAAGACGGGGTCTCTCACAAGGATTGTGATAACACGTACTGTGTTTCTGTTCTGTTTGTGTAAAAACACAATCTGCTGTATTACAGTAGTATTGAAACTTCTTACAAACAGTAGAGTAATAATTTAGTGTGGAACTTAGACTCGCCGTCATTTGTGCAAAATACCGCCATCAAAGACGCCCCTTGAGGCAAAATGCAGATATTTATTTTTGTATTAAAAACCTGCTTAAAAACCTGATGACTGGCCTACACTAGAGGCCAAATTTGATGGAAACTATAGATCTACATCATTTTAACATATGCAATTTCAAACGGTTAGCCTTTTTCTCTGATATATTACAAACAGTATTTTTTATTAGTAGTTTATTTTAAAAATTAGTCAGTCTATGGAATTTCATCAATACAGGATCTATATATAGATAAACACTTTACATCCTTTGAATTGGTGAATAAATTTATTATACCTAGTGCTGATTTTTTCAGATATTTACAGCTGCAAAGTTTTGCTAAATCGATCTTTCATTGCTTTCCCTGGATCCCTGTTTCCCTACTGGATCTCATTTTAAAACTTGGGATAGATTCTAGACAAGTTATAGGTAGGATATATGAGCTCCTTATTTCACATAATCCGATAATTTTAAATGACCTCAAAAGCAGGTGGAAAGAGGATCTGAAGGACCAAATCTCAGAGGAAATGCAACATAGAGTTATTAGAAGAATACACTCATCCTCTATTTGTCAACGACATTCTGTAGTGCAGCTTAAAGTAGTACATCAACTTCACTGGAGTAAAGTGAAACTAGCTAAGTTCAAACCAAGTCTGGATCCAACATGTGATAGGTGCAAACAAGATCCTGCAAATTTGTTACACATGTTCTGGACATGTTCAAAACCAAATCAATTTTGGCGGTCTATTTTCAACACTCTTTTGAGAATTTTAGAAACCCCAATAGACTACTCTCGTTATGCTGCATTATTTGGTGTCTTACCATTAGACTCTCAGTACACTCCTAAGTACACATAAAGGAAATAGGTTAGCTTTCTGAACGTTATTAGCCAGGCGACTAATAATGTTCAGGTGAAAAGATCCTCATCCACCAACTTATTCTCAATGGATTAAAGAGGTTACGCAATATCTCAAGCTTGAGAAGATAAGATACTCTCTTCAAGGGTCTGCACAGAGATTTTATACAATCTGGCAGCCCTTCTTAATTTTACTGAAAAATATAGAGGCTGAGAATTTGACCCTATAATAAGTTTTTATTTCAGTTAATTATGGTGTTTTAGTTTTTAATACTGTACAATCTGCAAGGTTTTGTTTCAGGTCTGAGGGCTGGGTGGATGTGGGTGGAATTAGGGAGTGGGATTGTTTGTATTTTGTCTATTGTAAAACTTTAATAAAAATATTTAGATAAAAAAGTCAGTTTAAATACTTTTTGGTCCAAAGTGTTGAAAAGGAATAGAAATCATGCAAAATGTGTGATTATAAAAAATATAAGAATAAAAAATGAGAATAAAAAATATAAAAAAAGGTAACAACTAATTACCAATGTCAAAAATCAACATAAAAATTGAATCAGAGTCACTTCTGGTCCATTAAAGTAACAGTATGCGTTCTTGTGTAAGACCAAAAAGACGCCTTCAATTCCTGGGCCTTAAGTCTGGGCCTTGCAGTGACCTCTTGAAGCTTGCGGTCCTGTCTTTCTCTCTCTCTCTTTAGTCCTGGGGGCTCAGATAAACCAGGGGCTCCAAACTCCCCTGCCAATGAACTTCATGCTGATGTAATGTCTAACTTATCTAGTCTTGGCTATATGTCGAATCCTTTTAGATGTTCGAAGACTCAATGTTGAAACAAGTGCCGAGGCCATACGTTCTCTTACAGGGAGTTATCTATAGCGATCAAGCTGTCCCTTACTGGCTATCCTGATTTTAACAAACCATACATAATTCTCTTTTACTGGGTAAGAGGTTCCTTTAGCCTTACAAAGAAAATCTCCAGACACACAGGATATGGTTTTTGAACTCAGATATAAATGTCCTTGATTATACATTATTATCAGAGAAAATGCTAATACATATGGAATAGGACTTTTACAAACTCTTAGAAATTCATAGAAGGCATACTGTATAATCCCACAGGTTCCCAACTGCTACAGATAAGAGCTAACTGTATTAGCTCTACGTTAGCTTTACATTTAAACCTAAGCATACATAGCAGACGCAGCAGTTCTGGTGATTTATGTTGTTCTAACATACATTAAACAGTGAATGAACCTAACCCAGTCATACAAGTGAAGTTCACATTCAGGATATGGTCGATTGACTTGTTAAGAATAGCCCACGTGCTATAATAGCTGTGTTTTTATATCCTTGTCACTGGATCCTTGACCCACTGGCCCGACCCTGAGTAGAGGTTATGAAATCTCACCCCATAGCTAAGTGTTGGTGTATAACAACCTGTCTTCTGCTGGCAAACCATTAAATTAATTGCAAGAGGCATCCAGATTATCCATTTTCTCCTATTCCCACAACTGACAGCTCTATGCTAACTGTCACTTTATGGCACCAGTTAAGCTTTGCCCTTAAAACTAGTAGCTTCATTTTAGTAATAGTTTTAGTTACCTCTGAGTGCAACCAGGCCTAAAACCAGGATTGGGTTGGGCTCCCCTGCTCTAGAAGTTACTGTCAACTACTGGTCCCTACTATTTATTTGCTATATATACAAATTATATATTATATAATTATTCGATTATATAATTTCAGAATTATATAATTATGATATATATATATATATATATATATATATATATATATATATATATATATATATATATATATATATATAATTTGAAATAGAACAAATTGTCTTCTGTTTCTGTTCAGACACGCTCTTAAGAACACATGATATTTTTCCTTTTTTTTTGTAGAATATGTCCTTCTTCACAGCTTGTGGATTCTCCTTACCGTTTCTATTATCATTATCATTCCTCCCCTCATTACCGGCTCTAAATGGGATACTTCATTCCTGGACCTCTTTCTTGTATCCCTCATAAAGCTCAATTATTCAGCTCTCATATCTAAAATGATGATCTAGTGATTAGCAGGAGATCTGGGTATGAGGGCTGATTCGTCTGCACTTTTTGTGCTTCATTAACAGACACTTGTGCTTTATTCTGTATCTGTATTCAGAGTGCACATGCAGCTTCAGAGGGTCACTAAAACTCTTCACCTCACTGTTGCTGTTAAAAATGCAGGCCCAGTGATGTAGAGGACTGTGATACCACCATCAGTCTAGTTCTCTGTCCATCAATGCCTGTCTGCCGATCAGTATGTCTGTCTATCTATCTATCTATCTATCTATCTATCTATCTATCTATCTATCTATCTATCTATCTATCCATCCGTCCGTCTGTTCGTCCACCTGTCTGTAAATCAATGTTTGTCTGTCTGTCTATTCCTATCTATCTATCTATCTATCTATCTATCTATCTATCTATCTATCTATCTATCTATCGGTTTATCGGTCTATCTATCTATCATCTATCCATCCGTCTTTCCGTCAGTCTGCCTGCCTGTCTGTAAATCAATGTTTGTCTGTCTGTCTGTCTATTTCTATCTATCTATCTATCTATCTATCTATCTATCTATCTATCTATCTCTCTATCGGTTTACCGGTCTATCTATCTATCATCTATCCATCCGTCCGTTTGTCCTGTCAGTTAATCAATATGCCTGTCTGTCTGTCTATTCCAATCTATCTATCTATCTATCTATCTATCTATCTATCTATCTATCTATCTATCTATATCTGTCTGCTTGTCTGCCTGCCCGCCTGTCTATCTTTCTATCTCTGTATCTATGTCTGCAGATCAATTTGTCTATCTGTCCATCTCTCTGTGTGTTTTTCTGATGATTACTCTTTTTGGGGTTTTTTTTGTTCAGCAGGTCAGTTTTTATCTCTATGAAAGGAGGTCAGTGTAGTTGATGTTAATGATCTCTACTATAGGTCAGTTAAGGGTTCTGCAGATACACCTAGGGCTCGTTTCCACTGCTGAGCCAAAAGGCTCTCAGGACTGTAAAGTGATGCTCCATGCTGGAGCAGAGTTGTGAGAGCGGTTTCTTTTTTACCATCTGTTGTGCTGCTAAATCTGAAGCAGGAAATTACAAAGAAACCACACAAAGATTCACTGTCTGCTAACTAACTGCTAATTGTTTCACCCACTACAAAACGTGCCTATTTCTGTCTGTCACTTCAACACTGGTCTCCCAGCATCCTCTCAGGGTATTTATCCTCTAAATAAGTGTTATTTTAAAGTAAGTTACTAAAACTAAGTATGTGCTCTGGTGGATTTAACTTGTAGCTGGCTAACTTCATTAGAATTAACACATTCCAGCAGGACACTACACAAAGCACCCTGATTTATTATTCTGTCACAGATTTTCAAATTTGTAAGCAGTTCACTGGAACTGACCCTGTACTTCAGTGAGAGGCACCATACAGTCACATTAGCTTAGCCTTTTAGGCTACGACTTAAAACACTAATGAACAGGTTTAATTTAGGCTCTCAGCCAACTTATCTCTTGCTGTTATAAGTTTTTATCACCAATCCTTGTGATCGCATAGATCCATTTAGTCTAATCAAATGTGTACAGAGGTGAATGGGGTAAGTTAGGTAGGAGATTAGCTTAGCTAAAAGGTTACAGCTCCAAACACCACAGAAAGGGCTTAATTCCTGCTTTCCGTCGTTTCAAAATCAGCCACACGAGAGTCATTATCATCTAAATTTGCATCAATAAGCCGTTAATTAGAACTGAAAATTTTCTGTGGTGAGCAGAGCTGGCATGCTAGCCAAGGTAATGCTAACCAGCTGCTCTCTGCTAAAAAATTCTGTACTGCTTTAATTTATTTATCCTTCATAAAGTGAAATAAACATATTTTCTTGTTTTCTGGTTTGAAATTAGTCTAGTATAGTTAGACCGTATTGATAAAAACAAGCTGAGCCTGATAATTAATCATGTCCATGTCCATATGGAAATGCTACCGGAATAATTACTCTCTATACCCAGAGCTTCTCGGCCATACAGTGGAAAAGAGGAATAAAAGTCAAAACAGCCGATATAGTTAACTGACCTGTACCAGAGAATTTTTAACCCCCTGCACTCTGGAAATTTGGTGGTTATTAGTACTTTTTTTGTAGTTTAAATGCTAGAACAAGAAAGGGATGGTAGCAGTTTTGCCAAAGTGAAACTGGGTATCTGTTTAAGATAAAATAAATGTTTGCCGTGCATAGTTTAACTCTTGCTGCTCTGTCATATTATCTTCAACAACACAAACAAACACAAAAGAACAAAACCCTGCAGTGCAGCATTCCATGTGCAAGTTTCTTTCTCTCACAATAATTATGCATTACAGTGCTTCTTTATGCACTCTATTTAATTATTTCTGACTCATAGTTCACTAAAACAAATGTCTTCAAGTAGAAGCAATGATAGAAGCAATGATCTGAATTTGGTGCAAGGCTATTGTGGTGTTTTTACTATTTTTGCCATATTTTATCTGAACAAATCCAGTGCAGACCTGGTGGGTTTGATGGTAGATAAAATGTCTGTTTGTGTTGTAGACATGGTGACCCCCGGTTCCATTCACTACCACTGTAAAGAGATCTAAGCTGGTAAATTTCTCTACAGTGAACCTTTGCTTTAACCCATATATTATTTCCCCTTTAATTCTACATATGTACACCAAACAACTTCTTTAAAGAAGCTGAGCCGCCATATACAGCGACATTAATGTCAGCTTTGAAGTTCCAATTTCTGTGAAAGAAGCAGGGCGGCGTACTGTGGTCTGTGTGTGTAGGTGGAGGGAGGAGTGGCAATGCAATGATATGGTGAATCTGTCCATGTCTTTGAGTTGTGCTGCTTAGCAGTTAGCACAGCATTATGGGCATGAATTCGCCGTGAAGCTAAAGGGACTAAGATTTACCCAGCATGCCTTGGGCTCTGTAGGGTTATTATGGAGGCCTGGCATAGATTATACTAGCCTGGATTGGTTGATTAGGCGAGGGGCGAAGTGAAAAAGTTATTTCAGTTTGTCCCACGTCTAATCAACCCGTCAGAACCTGTGGCCAGAAACTCTTCTCCAACATTCAGCATTTGCATCTTTCTCACACTTAACGTCTCTGTTTAAACTACTGTCGTTGGATCAATATCAGTTTTCCTTTTCAGTGAAGGTTTGTCGATATAGACTGATATAAAGTCAGGCTTTGGTGTAAGTGTGAGTTTTAATGCTCCAGGGGCTCCTTACAGGTTCTGGAGTTATAACTGATTTGCTGGACACCAAAATCGATAGTGGTCAGTGTGGCCGCAGTTACATTTTTATTCAGCGTGTCATATTGTATTCAATATTTTATTTTACCTGCTGAAAAGTCGAAATGCAATTTGAATGTAGGAAGGAATAATTAGTAACTAGGATATAATCATATATATTGGATATTTTTTAATATGTTTATTTTAATAAATAACCAAGCAGCCCATTCATACATGAATATATAAAATAAAGTGCTGTGCTGAAGCTCAGAAACATTTATTTATTTAATCTCCAGTAAAAACAGAAACTGGAGTTCAAGCAATGATTATAAGCTAGAGAGAAACTGAGACTCCTATCAACCACTGCCCCCATCAGATAAATAGCACTTAAAGCATCATCTTTGAGAGAGAATAGCTCACGCTCCACTCTTGCTTCAGATCTGAAAACATCCTCAGGTGTTTCTGTCCATACTTCCACTGTGAGAAGACACCTTAGCACTATAGGGTTTGAAAGGATGTGTAGCTGTTTAAGAAACTCTTCACTAAGAAAAAAAGACACATCAAACAAAGAAGGTGCTGGTGTTCTCAGAACAATAGACTGACCACCCCAGACATTAACATCATTGAAAGTGTTTGGGGTTATCTGGATGGTGAGAAACAGAAAATGTTAAACTTCAAGACTGAGGGTGAAACTGAAAGTGTGTCTCCTAAAAAGAATAGACCCTATATTAAAGGTAAAGTGTGGACACAGTAAATACATTAATATTTTATATGTAGTTGTTGAGGCTAAATAGTGTTTTTTTCTACTGCAAAAGCCTGTGTTAGTTACCTAGCTTGTTAGCTAGCCCGCAGAACCAAAATGGATCAAAAGATACATTCTGTCTGTAATTATACAAGATAATTGTGCTGTATTGATATAAAAATGGGGGGTAACTATGGATCAAAACAAACGAGATGCACTTCTCTTCAAATACCCTACTGCTGTAGGCTGTTTATCTAGCTAGCTAACGATGGTTAATTAATTGGCTACAGTTATCCAAAGCTAGCACAACAGTGAGTAGTATAAATAAAACCAGTGCACAGAGCCGGCCTGTTATCTTCTTTAAAAGCAACTTTTTGCTGAAGAAATGTGAACTAGCACTTCCAACATCGAGTTGAGTGACAGCACCAAATCAGTGTTCTGATTAGTTAAACAAACCGCGCAATCTGATAATCTGAAAGCTTAAGCTTTCCTATTGGTCCATGAATTAGCCGTCAAAACAAGGTCAAAATTCTCAACTGCAGCAGAGAAGGTGAATGTGAGGATTTTTACCGCCACACTTTCAGCAGTACTGATTCTCACATTCACAACATTGGATTTTCTAATGCAAATCTTTTCTACAAATTAAAAAATATATATTTTTATATTTTTCAATTTTTTTCCACATTTGTACATTTGAATTATTATTAATATTATTTTTGTTTCAAGTTTGCACATTCCAGTTAATTTATGGATTTGGATTGTACGTGCATGTAGTTGTTTAAAGCAGCTGCAAGTTTTAGTACATTTGTTTTACAAACTCAAAATCTTTATGACCCTTATTTGACTCAATATTTAGCCTCTAAGCTCCCTGTTACTGAAACCATGTCTGTAGATAAAGGTTGCACATGCAGCTGGCTAACTATGCTAGCATTTGCATTCCCCAACAGTTACAGGTCAAAGCACCACTAAACAACTATTTTTCTAGCTTCTTTTGTCCTTTCAACACAAAACATTCATATTTGTGATTTCAACTTTGTCCTGTAAAGGGTGTTTTTTAAGTATCAGTGGAACTAAATCTATACTGCTGTGCGCTCGAGTTGGCCTAGCATGCTACAGCTTAAAACGCTACAGAACAGGTTCGATTTTGGCTTTCTGTCACTCCAACAGCAATCAGTGTTGCTGTTTTAAGTTATTATGGTCCACACATGTCAGAGCACCGGCAGAATCAACTCTGCACTGGGGTGTTTGGATCTCATTAGCTAAGCTCTGTTAGCTAGGTGAGAGATTCTGGCTATCATTAAACAGCAGGTTAAATTTCTGTCCTTTCAGTATCGGCTGGTCAGCTTTTTCTTTTTGGCTGGACTGTTGCTGGACTATATAAGGTTTTAATTCTTTTTGAAGTAAAGACCACTTATGGACTTCTCCTCCTCCAGAGAGAGAGAAAGAGAGAGAGTAAGAAAGAGAGACAGTGGTTTCAGACCCTGGAGGAATAGAAAGCAGCATTTCAATGTTTTTCATGTTGCTATATCTGGACGGCTGCTGTATAAATATGCAGTAATGTCACTTCTCTTAACTGATAATGGTCCCATGTTTCATCCTCAGCTCTTATAGAAATGTTCTTCACGCTGAATGAATAATTTGTGAACCGCATTAGTAGGTGTGCGAGGACATTCACAGTCCGTAGTGCAGCTTCTTTTCAGGCATAATTCACAGATGAAGTCAAACCGACTCTTACTTGTCTCCTTCATATGTAACTTTGCTTTAATTTCACAATGTGCTATCTTTTCTAAACAGTTATACATCACACATCTTTAGAGTGATAGGCCATAAGGGGCTGTGTGTTAATTATATTTTTTTGCAGGTAGGTGCGTTATTAGGCACAATGGGAATCACAAGTAAAATCCCTGTAACACATCAGACACATGAGCCACCTAAAGCTTTTGTGAAACAGTAACAGCTTAAATTGTAAAAATAATTGATTTTGTGTAATATTATTATTATTCATATCTTAAGTTGATGTTATATGATATTGTTGCCTAGCTACCATAGATCGCTGAAGAATAACAAGAACGAAACACTCAGTCGCCCATCACTGCCATCATATGAGCTTAGTTGTTTTTTTGGGGTCATATGATAATAAATATTTCAGTGGTGAACTAGGAGATATTACACTTAGACCTTCAGTGCAGGCCATAAATAGTGAAATTCAATCAAAAACATTTAAAACTCGTAAAAGACATTCTATGTTTTATCTGACAAAGACAGCGTTTATCGTGACCAGTGAACATTTTTCATCGGACTGATGAATCACATTGACAGTTGTATCCAGGACTCCAGAAGAATTCAAATTTTGTTTTTGTCTGGTTCCACACATCGTAAATCAAAGGGTTATTGGCTGATTCTGTGACTTTTTAATAATGTTGGTATTTAATCAAACATGTGTGGCCTTCAGTCCAGCTCCCACCACTGTACTGAGAAAACAATCCTGATTAGACAAATTTTCTAAAAAAATGTGTTACTTTTGTTAAGCACTTTTTGTCCATGTTGTTAGTGTTCTTAATCACATGATCAGTGGCTGATCAACATCAAAATTCAAGCCTCATTGCCAAGCAGTAAAGTCAATTACTTGACTAGTCTGTTAAAGCCTATATGCTAACATGGCACAGTAAATCACTTTGAGGTACTAGTGGAAATTAGACTTATTGTTGAGGTGGTGCTTCCTTACAATGTGAATGTTTCTGGAATTTGATGCTGCTATATTATAAAATGTTTATAAAAGGATTTAGAAGGCCCATTTCTGATTTCTATGGAAAATAAATATATACATTTTCTGTAGTAACTCTTTTATGTTTTTCCATTCACTTTTTGTGGATTTTGAAAACGCGCAAAGAAAATCCTGAATGATAAAGCCGAAATCGTAAATATCCGTAAAGCCAAAATGTGACAAAGAAATTTGGAAAATGTTCAATAAATTATTTTTTTAAACCATAAAGTCACATGATCCAGTTCTGCCTGATGGTATTTCTTGACACACAGCATAACCACAATGGTAAACTGCTGTTACACTTACACCATACGTTTCACCCACTACCCTGTATACTTGGCACTCACACACTGGTGATTCTCTTCAGTGGTTGTGATTGGGTGGTGACTGGAAATTACTAGCCCTACATGGTACAGAGCTTTTTAAAGGTTGCTTTGATATTTAAAGTTTCTTATCATAAGTGTAGCGCAGCATTGCATTCTGGTACCATTTAAGGTATAAAGAGAAATTCCAATAAAAAGCCAACTTCATCTTCGTAAAGGTAGACATTGTTGGGATGGTACAAAGATTTCCGCCCTCATTTTGTCTGGCTATGAGAATCTGAAGTGCACAGCCACCAAAGGTGTTGACAAATATAATATCTCTCCATCTTGCTCATATCGATGCAGCCCATAAGCATGATATCCTATGTCATCTAACTGTAGTGGGTGAAAAAAATGTAAATAGATTCTAAATAGATTTGCGAAGACAACAGATGAGAAGCCTGCTGATCTGTGTCTTTGACTCCCTAAAGGTTAGCCATACGATCCAGGAATTCTTTAAAAACGGCACATCACGCCTGTTGAGTTTAGCTTAATTGTGGAGTATCTCCACTGATCTCCACTGAATATACAAGTTATACCTGATGCTACAGACCCCTATCAAGCCTTTAACATCCTTTTCAGTACCACTACTTTTGTACAACATGCAGGTGGAAGTTGAGAGAAGACAGCAGAAGTTGGACCACAATCACCTTCGTTCTTACCACCCACGCAAACCTCTGCAAAAAAAGAAGTTCAGACATGCACATCTTTGCACACGGGGATTTAGACGCATCAAACCAGATGAAACTAAAATAGAACTCTTTGGCAATAATACAGCTCTATGTGTGAGAGAAAGAAAAAGTTTGCACATGTGAGTCCAAGACCTCCTACAGTGAAGTATGAAGGTGGGAGCATCATGATATGGAGCTATTTCTCTGTGAATGGTACTGGAGCATTACATGCAATCAAAGGGGATATGACTTGAGCCATGTACCGGAAAATATTAGAGAATTTATTCTTACATGCCACAAAACTGAGTCTGGGGAGAAAATTAATGTTTCAACAAGACAACGACCCCAAACGTACAGCCAGAATAATTACAGACTGGTGTCTAAAGAAGGTGTCGATGCTTGTGTGGCCAAGCCACTCACCTGATTTCCCATTAAAAATTTATAGAGGTTTTTGAAGTCACAAGTCCAACAGAGGGACCTTGGGGAATTGAAGACGAAGTTTGCTGAGAAGAATTGGTTTCAACTGAACCACTGTAAATGTCTTAAAGCTGTACATTTCAACCAGAGCTGTGCATCAAGGAAGCAATGCTTATAAATGCATACCTTTTATTCATATTTGTAAGTACAAAGTCAAAACCCACTAAGGGTACGTCTGAAATCGTCTACTAAGTCAGTAAGTACTAGACTGGAGCCAGTACGTACTCCTCCGCCAGTAAAGCAGTAGGCTGTTTCAGTATGTAGTACTACGTCCGCCATCTTACCAACGTCCTGTTACGCAAGCTGTCTAACCACCACTGTAAACATCATGCTATTCAATAAAAGCCCTATTTACAGATTTTAAATACTTTTTGTGACACTGACCTGCGATATTGTCTGAATCCGTACTCGGGAGGTGTCGAGCTGTATCTTGGAGAAGACGAACCAGGAGGAACGTAATAATTATTTTCCTCAGAAGTAGCTCTAACTTTTGTAACAGCAGTTCACGGGCAGTAGCTCCATACACGCAGCTGAGGTAGCGCTGTTGTGAATTAATTTGCGGCTTTAATTAAATTATGGCATATCACAGTGTGCTGTGTTCGCCTACTTAAAAATGGCAGTAGTCATCCAGGTAACATTTGCGTACTACTCAATAAAAAAAAGTACTCGGACATACTAGCTGTGCTGACCTACTTATTTCACGTACTGAGTAGTAGGCTAGTAGGCTATTTCGGACTCACCCTATTTGTTTAAGTTTATTGTGAATTTAGGGCTGGGCGATAAAACGATAATGATGATTATCGCGAAATAACCTATTCCTTGATTTAACTGTAAGATGAAGTCGATAGAAAGTCGATAGAATTAAGTTCCGTCCATGTTTTGACAGACAACACGAACAGCCAATAAGAATGAGAATAGCACCGCTCCAAACCTATCAAGTGGTCTCATGTTTGGTTGAAGCACACAGCGCAGAATGTAGGCGTAGCGGCAGCTTAACCCACATACTAGTAATAAGTTACTGCAGGCGTCACAGTCGAGCAGCGAGAATAAAATAAGAGAAAATGTCGACAGAAAACATTAACTACTACTGAAAGAAACATGTTACATGTGTTTATAATCTTAAAATAATCTGCTAAAATAGGAACAACAGGTGCTGTCTCGCTGCTGTGTTGACAAACTGCTCAGGTCAGTTGTACTGTTGTGATAATCTGTGCAGAGCTGACAGAGCGTTTCTGTGTAAAACACTCCCACAACTTGCACGCGAGCGATTGTTTGTAACTGCAGCTTGCGCTCTGGATAAATCCATGCTTTCAGTAGGCGCGGCAACTTTAGCGACGAATCGACACGAGTTATGCTAATCGACGTAATTTGGTAATCGATAAAGATAAATATGTATGTTGTAGCAGTTCGAGTGAAAATGCTGAGGCAAAGTTGACTTTATAGCCAAAAATCCAGAGAAGGTAAACTTTATTTTCTACTGAAAACAGAATCACTAAACCAACTACCCATTTGAGCCAATAGAGAGTCGACTCACTGCTACGCTTTCCTCAGCCCGAACTTAAAGGGCCAGCAACAGCCTGCTTAACACAGTATATATATATGTGTGTGTGTGTGTGTGTGTGTGTGTGTGCGTGTGTGTGTGTGTTTAATTTATTTATCTTTATTATAAAGTTTTACATTATGATGTCTTCACTTCTCACTTAAAGTAAAAAGACAATAGTGATTTGATTTATATCGTGATATATATCGCTATCGACTGATATGAAAAAAAATATCGTGATAAGATTTTTTCCCATATCGCCCAGCCCTATGTGGATTCTAGAGCTTGCCCAGACTAGTTGACTTGTTGACATTAGTATGATGACTATTTAAACTTAATGTCAACTAGTTCATAACCATGGAATTATTACACTAACAACATGGACACCACAGAGAAGACAACAGTTGAGGAGCCTGGCAATTGCAGCATTCATATTTCAGGTTTCCAGGGGCTAGCTGTGCAGTCCAGGGATTACTGGAAGGGGGAGGTCACACTTTACTATGGAACTTAGATTCGTCCTTAATTTAAAGTCACCTGTTGCAAAGCATTTCTTTCTACTGTGGTTCATTCATTACTGTTAAATAAAAAAAAAATCGCCATTTTACAACCACTAGTTAACATCTTGCTAATAATGCCACACATTTGTTTTCTAGCACTGGGTTTGATACAACCTTACAAAGATCTACCAATACATTCAAAATAATCTTTTATGTTGTATGCCACAATTTAACAGTGAATCATGCAGTGAATACCTCAGTTCAAAACCCAACACTGAGTGGAGGATAGAGGTTAGCTATTTCTACCCTTTTAGCTATTAGCTGGGTTAGCTATTAGCGAGTTAGCTATTTCTTGCCCTTACCTCTTATGTCGATCCAAGTGTGTCTCTTGTGGGAGTTTTCAAAGCCTGCTTGCATTGGCACGTGTGTACAGGGTCCACCTTCCAACAAGGAAATGTAATGTAAAAAAATACTATATCTGCTACTTTCTCACTGCTTTATTTGTCTCCATATTATTCCTGTATATGTGTAAAAACGCATTATTTAAAATGGGAAAAGAAGAAACAGCGGTTAGAAGGTTTGAAAACGGCAGCAAAGTGTTGGTAGAAACAAATAGTTCAGACAGCAGAAGCTGGGGCCCTTGGATCCCTGTGTCTACGATTGGTGTTAAGAATTAGTTGGAGCCAAAGATTTAGAATGTTACTTCACTATATAATAAATAATTTGCATAAAGTTAGGATTTGTTGATTTGAAATCGCCTACTAAGTCAGTAGGTACTAGACTGGAGCCAATACTCCTCCGCCAGTAAAGCAGTAGGCTGTTTCAGTATGCAGTACAACATCCTCCATCTTACTAACATCCTGTTACGCAAGACGTCAAGATGACAGCGAATTTCGCAGTGAATACCTCAGTTTAAAACCCCACACTGAATGGAGGACTGAAGTTAGCTATTTCTACCCTTTTAGCTATTAGCTAGGTTAGCTATTAGCTAGGTTAGCTATTAGCGGGTTAGCTATTTCTTGCCCTTACCTCTTATGTGGATCTAAGTCTCTTGTGTGTTTTCAAAGCCTGCTTGCATTGGCACGTGTGTACAGGGTCCACCTTATTATAATTAATTTGCATGAAATTAGAATTTGTTGATTTGTCACTAGTCACTCTGTCACCATGTCACTTAACACAGGTCCCAAAATCGTGGCTATAAATTGCATACTGACTGGTCGCTTGTGCTAAAAAAACAGTGTTCTTACTTTATCTATCAGTACGCTTGGTGGTTTGCCAACTTGGATACACTTGGATTGCCAGCACTCTGGTTACCTCTGACTTCACGCATTAATACAGAACTCAGTTGGCCATAGATTTGCATACATTGAGACTTTTTCAACATTTTTCAAATACAGCTCAGCCCATTGTTTTAGGACTAAAGCAGTCTTAAGCAGTCTTGTTTTATAAAAGCACACTGCTGCTGTGATATAGCACCTAGATGGTGCTTTTGCTTTAGTCATTGCTTCATCAGTGTCTTACCTTACCTGCTTCCCATCTGTCGTGAGCTCTGTGGCGACATCTAGCTCTTCTCATCCAGATCTAGACTTCCTGATTGCTTGTGCACACTATGCAAAAATTAGGCAACATATATATATATTTCTGTGTCTACGTTCACTCAGTGAACAGTATTTCTCAAGTTTTTCCAGTAAAAAGTTCTTTCTTTCTGTGTTTTAAACCCAACAACAGCACTGATTCGATCCTCCAGCAGATGAAATATGTGGAATTGATGTACTCTTATGCTCTCTGTCTGCAATCCTCCACTCTACACTGCGTTGTGTTACAGAAAAGAGTCAGGCCATCCGTCTGGATAACAGAGTGCCCCGTGTAATCTGCTGTTTCTCTGGAGTGGAGAAGCTCCTGGCTCATCCATCCTCCACTCTGCTCGTCCCAAGGAGAGAGATGATGATGTAGTTTCAGTCTCGGGCTGAGAGAAGGTTTCACTGAGAAGGAAAAGCAAAGGTACACATAGCAATACATGAAACGATCCTAAATATAGTGTATATCTAATATTTTTCAGAAATTGCTGTGAAAGTGGTCTAAGACATTTTAACTTGTTTAGTGTTTCAAGCATTTATTACACTAACACACAATCAAAACCTAATCCTAACCTTAACTGTATCCCTAAATGAATCCTAAACCTAATCCCAGCCTCAATTTACATCCAAAACTAAACATAATCCTAAAACTAAAAAGTGATTATAAATTTGCCTGCAACCTTAACCTAATTCTAAACCTAACTTTAACTTCAACCCATAAACAAAACCCTTCCTACCTAATCCTGACCATAACTTTTCAGCAAAACCTAAACCTAATCCTGTCCATATCTTTTACCTAAACCAAAGTTTAAACCTAATGCTAGCCTTAACATTCACCAAACCTAATCTTGTCCATATCTTTTACCTAAACCAAAGTTTAAACCTAACGCTAGCCTTAACTTTCACCAAACCTAATCCTGCCCTTAACTTTGATCCACTACTTAAACCTAAACCTTATCCTGTCCTTAACTTTTACCTAAGCTAAATGTTAAACCTAACGCTAGCCTTAACTTTCACCAAAACCTAAACCTAATTCTGCCCTTAGCTTTTACCTAAACTAAACTTTAAACCTAACGCTAGCCTTAACATTCACCAAAACCTAAATCTAATCCTGCCCTTAGCTTTTACCTAAACTAAAACTTAAACCTAACGCTAGCCTTAACTTTTACCAAAACTCAACTCATTCCTAACCTTAACTTTGATACAAAACTTGAACCTAAACATGACCTTTATTTTAACTCAAACTCAATAAAATCAATAAATTTACATCCAAGCTAAACAGAATCCAAAACCCCCCAGCCAAAAACTTAAACCTAACCACTTCCTAACCACTAACTTCCAAAGTCTAAACCTAATTCTAACATTATCTTTAACCAAACCCTAAATCCAATCCTCAACTTTAATTTAACCGAACATCTAAATTAATCTTAACCTTAATTTTAACTTTAACTTACATTAAAAACTAAACAGAGTCCTACAGCTAATCTTGACCTTAACTTTTAGCCAAAAACCTAAACCTAATCCAGAACAGTTCTGCAGAGAGGAGATAAATGTTTGTTCTGTCCTCAGTTGGTTTAAACATCTTTGTATTCTGTCTGTATTGCGTTTGTACCTCAATCACAAGCTCCGTTTCTGAGGATTTGTGTGGGTTTTTTTTTACACAGCATTGAACTGCTTTCATCAGCACGATGGTGGACGCTGACTGATCCTGCATCAGTGCTCCACACCTGTGCTTAAACAAAGGAGAATTGAATATGAACCGATTATTTAGCTCCTGTGACATTTCGGAGGGCTTTAGCTGATATCTCATAGGCTTGTGAAAAACACCAGCTGCTCCTCCAGATGAAGCACATGATCCTCCTTGTAAAAGGCTTTGTCACCAAATAAGACTTGCTTGATTTGCCATCCATACGGCAAAGCCTATAGATCATTAGGTGCCTTTAACAGAGCAGCAGCAGGACACGTGCTAACACTGACTGCTCAGTTTTTACCTTTTTCAGATAAAATATTAAAAGTTGTGGTATTTACTGTATACATTGCATTTATACATTAAGGCTGCAGTAGATGTGATTGAGAAGACGGTGGACTTGTGACTTAAAAGACTACAACTTCCAGGTCCCACCGTCGTAAAACTATTAGCTGCATGTAAATATCAGGGCAAACACTAAACCCATACAACTGACTGGGCACTTCACAAAGACACTTTCAAATAAAACAGTAACACTAGCCAGTAGCCTTAGCTTTAGACACAAGCTAATGTTAGACCAACGCTAGTTCATATTAGTTATTGAATAATTCATAGTAGGTGCAAAACGGTTTATATTAAACACTCATAAAATATATAGTAGATACTGAATAATACATAGTATATATTTCATAATTCATAGTAGTTACTGAAACCTTCTAGTAGATACTAAATAATTATATTATAATATCTAAATATTTAGTTATTACTAAAATAAATCCATAGAAGATACTAAAATAAATTCATAGTAATTACTGAAAAAATAGTAGCTTCTGAAAATTACATAGAAGTTACTTTTATAGACACAGTTATAGTATACTGAATAATTGATTCACAAAAGATACTGAGAAATGTATAGTCCATATTTAATAATTCATAGAATATCTGAAGAATTCATAGTAGTCATTGAAACCTTCTTTTAGATGCTAAATAATTCATTGTAAATCTTTGATATTGAATACATAGTAGATACATAGTCATTCATAGTCATTTTTAGAAGACACTAAAATGATTCATAGTAATTACTCAAAAATTCTTAGTAGCTTCTGAAATTCAAATTACATAGACATACACTTAAGTTATTGTACTTGCTAAAATATTCATAGTAGATACTAAACAATTTGTAGTAGATAAAGCATTGATAGTAGATACTGAAGGTAGTGGATAATGAGGAATTCATAATGGATACTGAAAGAAATAATAGAATATATGTAATAATTCATAGTAGCCACTGAATAGTTCTTAATACATGCTGAACAATTTGTAAAATATACTAATTAATTTATTGGAGATACTGAATTATTTATAATGGATATTGAATAATTCATAACAGATACAGAATAATTTCTGTAATTACAGACTTCTTATGATTAATAACTAATCCGCTTACAGTTTAACTGGTTAATATCTGGTACAGCATATTGTTTAGTACTGCTATTCATGTTCTTTTAATATCTTATTGGGTTTGAAGCATCTTGAAAGGTCCTTATAAAGAAAATCAACAAAACAAGGTGGGTGTGAGTGTAAGGCAGGATTAAAACATACAAAAACAGGTCTGGAGCTTATAGTCATAAAGCTGTATAGTGAAATGTTGGTCAAATTTCCTATAAAATCTCTACAGATATGTCAGAAATCAGTTTTAAGATCCACCAAGTAAAGTTTTCAAACCAATACATGTATGTTTGTCTGGAAATTTCTGTTCAAATCAGAACCATTAAGGAACCTCCGTGTTAAAGAGGCTGTCCAGGCATTAAATATAAAGTCTCTATATAAAGCTCCCATTGGTGTCTTTTATATAATCGGCTGTTGTGTTAATATAATGTTTATAGACAAGAATGAAAACTCACAGTTAGGAAGTAATAAGGCCCCAGTGTTTCTACAAGATTGTTCAAGTCATGCTGCTTCATCGTTTAAAGATGGAGATCACGCTCGGTTCTAGTCATCCATCAGCATGCAGTTTGGTTTGCTGAGACATGTAAATGGCCCACGCCAATAAATCTGATCACCGAGCCTCCTCCTCATCTGCAGAACGCTCATTTGCAATGCAGAGTGTGCACTCAACATATTAATGATGCAGTGATGAACAACAAGGAGCACTTTATTTATGTCTGTTGTTGTTTCGTGCCTCAGTCAAGGCTCTAGATGGTGTTTTGCTTTGCCATGTGCACAGAGCGAGAAAATCAAAGGGAAAAACTAAATTTGATTATTTGGCTTTTAGACAATAAACAGATATAGAAGTCATATCTCCCCCTGCACTTCCTGTAGTGTCATTACAGCCTGGCAGAAGATCACAGAGCATTATAGTGTGCTTTTTAAGGTCTGTGTAAAGGAACTGTTTGTACCAAAACACATTATACATTTAAGAAAATAATGTGGGAATTAGAGTGTATGAATAAAACATGAACTGTGTAGAACTGAATTGTGGAGTTTGACCCATAAACTGTTTGAATGTGTTTGAATTTACCAAACTAGTTCTGAATCGGTGTGTCTGATGGGTTCTGAGAGTGTTTCTAGATATTCTGTTAATAGATTTTTCCACTGAATGATGTTAATGTTATGTTTTGTTTTCCAACTCATGCTGTACATCTAAAATCACCCTCTGTCTAAAACACTGAAGGTGCGTCCGAAATCGCCTACTAGTCAGTAGGTACTAGATTGGAGTCAGTATGTACTGCTTGAACGGCAGACTAGTAGGTAATATCAGTAGGTGAGTTTTAGTAGCCACACAATCTCGGACATACTACATATGCCATATTACCAGCGTCCTGTGACACAAGATGTCAGACCACCACCGTAAAAGTCCTGCTATTTATTTAAAAGCCCGTTTACTGACAGATTTAGATCTTTTTGTGACACTGATCTGCGTTTTTGACTGAATATGTACTCAGATGTGCTCAGAGAAGGAAGAATGTAATCATTGTTTACCTCAGCAGTAGCACTAACTTCTGTAGTGGCAGTTCACTAGCGTAGCTACGTACACACAGCCGACGTTCCGATTTTCAACATTTATTTCCTCCGCTTTGAATTTATGCGCGGCTCCAGGTGAATCATGGGATAGTACAGTGTGCTGTGTTCGCCTACATAAAAATGGCTGCCGATTCAGTAGATGATCTGGGTACCGTTCGCCTACTACTCAATGCCTACTGAGTATTCAGACATACTAGCCTCGCTCGCCTACTGATTTCACTACTGAGTAGTAGGCAAGTAGGCGATTACGGACGCACCTTATGTTTCTTTAAGCCCCACCTCCCGATTAGCCTAGTGTGCTCTGATTGGTCAGCTTGCCCACTCTTTTCTGATTGTTCCAGTAGTTACTGTGCATTGTGTGAGGGCGTGCCCAGCTTGCTTCTAGCTGGACAATAAGGATTGTGAAATGTGATTGTGTAATTTTGTAACCAAGGAACAGGCCTAGAACTCCAGCAGGCTGAGAAAAGAAGTCTCTGTGGGGGGAAAAAATGAAAAGGATACAAGGTACTCTTAACCGTTGGGTATGCTGGCTAAGAGCAGCTCAGAGGCCTTAGACTGCATATACACAATTTAGCGGCTCTCGAAGCTGTCTCAATTCATCGGCGGAAAAGCTGAGATGTGCCATATCTGGTCTGTTTAAGAGGCTTTATAGCTTTGTAGGGAGAAAGTAACAGCTGGACCTCAGCTCCGAACCTCTCCTTTGAAAGGATCTCCACGCTGCCCAGATCCTGTGTCCTCATAAAAGTTAGCCGACCTCAAAAATACAGTAGACCCAAACTTCTCATTTCTTTTTTGCTTAATCTGGTTCACAATGAGCTCAGCACGGCTGGAGCTTTTCAGAAATATACGCTCATCATTACAGACATCTCCTCCATTATTCCTTTACACTTAGTGCTGCATGTGGAATCTTCTTCCAGCCCTGACACAAATCATTTGCAGCATTATGAAGCGCCATGTGACGCTCGTCCCGGTTCACCGAAATCTTTCTCTCTACAGACGGGACAGTGTGAGTCTACTTCTCTCAGATATCATGAAAAGCGAATTTGATCATGTTTGAAAAAAGTTTGCCTTACGTCTGGAGATTCTCTTGAGTAAAAGTTTGAGAAATGCTACCATCTTTAACCCTTGGTAGACCACCAAGGTTGTTCCTCCATTAGGTAAACAGAGAGGAGAACATCATACTCTTCTTTTAACTCAGATCTGAAAATATCTACTGGTGTTTTGGGTCTAAAAGGTTGTGTAGCTGTTTAAGAAGCTCATCAAACAAAGAAGCTGCTAGTGTCCTCAGAACCATGGTCCAGACCTCAGCATCACTGGATGTGTTTGGGTTTATTTGGATTGAGGTGTGGCTGTAGACTTCTTTGAGAAACTGAAAGCAAGTCTCCTGGAAAGATTAGAAATTTTCTATTCCACCTTAAATGGTGCAGCAGTTACATTTTGGCACCAGATTGTACCTGCTGTACCACTTAAGGTGGAACTGAAAATTTGAATAAGAAACCAGTTGCTGCCTTGTATTTCCTGTGCTGACAGATGCTGGATGTACACGACAGTTCTTCAGAGTAATTAGCTCCTGTGAGATCACTGGGGTGAAGGCAGAAGAATCCAGGTGCGTGTCTGCCATCGCCGATAAGCCTCGTCATTTTCTGTTCAACACTGCTTCTACACACTAACAAGGTTAACGTCCCACAACAGCGCCTTAAACCTGCCTGTTTTCTGGAGAGACTGGAGAGACTAATCTCTGACTGGACATCACCACCCCCCATCACATTCTTCTTCCTCGTCTCAGACCTCTTCAGTTCCTGCACTGTAGGAACCAGTGGGACAAAACACTGCTCTGCACGCTTCCCAGCGTGCTCTGCACGCTGGACCATCATTGGTCCATCTGGAGGAATTAGAAGACCCAGTCCTCATACACCAGGACATCTTTCATCCTGATGTCGTCCCTGCTCTCGGCCCGGGAGACACGTCATTGTTTTAAATTCTGTCTGAGAGAAGATAAACACACAGAGCAGATTATCTTCATTACAGCTCAGCTCAGTCCTTCAGCACGAGCCCAGCCACAAGAACAAACTCTACAACTTACACTTTACACTCCACACTTCACATTCTACACTCTACACTACATACTCTACACTCCACATTTTACACTCTACACTCCACACTCTACATTCCACAATCCACATCCTACACTCCACATTCTACACTCTACACTCCACACTCTACACTCCACACTCTACATTCCACAATCCACATCCTACACTCTACACTCTACAGTCTACACTCCACACTACATACTCTAAACTCCACACCCTACACTGTGCACCCTACACATTCTACGCTCTACACTCTATACTCTACACTCCACACTCCACACTCTACACTCTACACTCCACACTCCACACTCTGCACTCCATACTCTACACTCCACAGTCCACACTCTACACTCCACACCCTACATGCTACACTCTACACTCTACATTCCACACTTCACATTCTACTCTCTATATTGGGCATTCTACAATCCACACATCATACTCCACACTGTACATTCTACACTCTACACTGCACATTCTACACTACACACGCTACGCTCGACACTCCACACTCTACACTCCTCACTTCACACTTTACACTCCACATTTCACACTTGACACTCTACACTACACACTGTACATTCTACATTTTACACTCCACGCTCTACACTCCACGCTCTATACTTCACACTCTGTGCTCACACTCTATGCTCTTCCTTTCTTTCTTTCCTCCTTTTGTCGTTTTTTTTTGTTTTTTGTGTGTCCCTGTTCTTGTTTGTCTTTCTTTTATTTTTTCTTTCCTTCTGTATGTCTGTTTGTCTGTCTGTCTGCCTTTTTCTATCTGTTTCTTTTTTTCTTTTTATATTTATAACTTCCTCTGGTTGTTTCTTTCTCTTTTTTATTTTATTAAATGTATCTTTCTTTAATCTATTTAACTTTGAATTAATGTGACTTTCCTAATGGAACGTTCTTAATGCGTAGCCTATAGTAGACTAATTTTACATGAGATTGCATAAGATGACGTGTGAGGAGTGATCTTTTCTACTTTATTCCTTGTACTTTCTCTCTTTCCTTCTTTTCTCACATCTCCTACGTGTGTTTTGTTACAACACGGAAATAAAGCGTTCTGTATTTTCTGGCAGTAAAATGTATTTCCCAAGAAATGGTGATGACACAAGTGGAAATAGTTTCATATGATCTGTCGAATTAGCTTCTCAAAGTTTTACAACACAGTTTAAACTCTAAGGTTCTAATGGACTAAACTGTACAGTACAGCTCCAAATCGTACCTGCCAGCAAAACGCTAAAACAGGGTTACGACCACTATAGGGCTTCATTTGACTTTAATTAGGCAATTATAGTAAAACAGGACTTTAAATGTCACATCTCCAGCCATTTTGACAGGCTGACATTTTACAGGAGAGGCAAAGCATGTCAATAATCAGTTTACTTTAAATTGGTATTCCATTGACGTCTACTTTTCTTCTCAAATTACTACACAAGATTGAAAGCTGCTAACATGAGCATGAACTCCTACCACTCTTTATGTCCATTTTACAGTTCACTCTGGAAAAGACTATTAAATCATAAAAGATGATGATGTTATTTAATCAAAACTTAGAATGAAAGGTTTAAGAAGGTCTAGAATATTCCTAACTCCATCAGACAGCGGACTCCCACAGTGTGACTAATGTGGGGCTTCACTCATCTGTCGAAATCTCTGGTGCTTTTTTTCTCTCCACAATCCGGCTGAGGCAATGAAGTTTGTTTCCTGTTGTTCTTTATGTTGCAAAGATCTATTAGTGTATGCTGCATTCACACACTTGCGTAGGTTGAGCTTCAGGCCTTTTACTTCTTAAACACATAATTAGTCACTGGAAACATACCTGTATTAATGAGAGCCTGCTAGTGTATGGTGTTTTGCCAGTTTCCTTTCTTTCAATAATGCACTTGAACCCTAACCTGAATGAGAAAGTGACATTGGCTGTGTTCAAAATAGCCTACTACATGCTGCTCACATGCTGCTTGTGCCCAAACATAGTAAGAGTATGCAGTATGTGACCAACATGAATGTCTCCAGTACACCATACACCATACTCCTCTTGACATAGATTGCAATCAGCGGGCAAAGCTGTCTTAACGACATACTGCATGCCAAAATTCAGTGCGGCCATTTGAAGAGGATGTAACAAGTGACATATCCGATTGTTTGCTAGGAACATTTTAATAGACCCAAAGTCAATGTTATGTGGATACCTAAATAAAAGTGCTGCTTACTGCTGCACTTGGTGCAATGCTGATGCCTCATCAGTTTTCAGCTAGTCTAAGTCAGACAGTCTGCCCAGTATCAGCATTATGATGTCTGTCCTCTTATACAAGCTATGCTCACTTTGCACTGACAATCTTTATACGCAGCCATATCAGTTGCTGTAGAGTACAAATATATAGCAGTGTGAGTTCTTTAGTGTGCTCACAGTGTGGTGTAGATGCTAGATGTGTGGTATAGGAAAACAGAGTCTTGCTAAATCATTCATGCCAGAGGAGCTTAAGGGTCATACCTGTAGGGTGTGGAGCTCAGATGATGTTCAGCAAAAAGCCTACACTTTGTGAGGATGTAAAAACAATGTTTATAAGCAGAGGTGTTGTTGAGAAACATTTATTCCTCATCTAGAAGATGGCACATAACTGTGTAAGACTTTGTGAAACACAAAAACTAATTATTTATGAATGTAAAATACAAACTAGATGGTTGAATATGAAAATATTCAGTTTGCAAACCCATTTTTTAAACGCTTAATATAAGTGACTGCTCTCCTTTACACATTTAGAGTTTTGGTTATCGATTCTCTGATTTGGTTTTTCTACCGTGATATATAAAATATAACATATTTCATGCCATAGCAATAAATATGCTTGTAATATTTCAGTTTATGCCATGATGGTCTGAGATACTAGATTGAAGAAAGAACACCGTGTTCTCATATTTTCTCTGTGCAGCAGGTCAGTCATTGAGACAGGCTATTTTGTCTTTTTCTCTTCTTTCTTTGGTTGGAACTGGGACGATAATAAAGGATTTGAGGCGCTTGGGGAGGGCGCATCGGGTCAAGGATTGATTGAAAATGTCCGTGAGCACTGCTTGAAATGGACCAATGGAGGCTGATTGTGGCCAGAATGGAGGGTTAGTCAGTAAAATAGCGTTCAAAATTAATAAATTAGTTGAGGACAGAGGATCACACAGGGGAAATGATGTCCTTTTAAAACACAGGGACGTTAGCGCAGGTGTAAAGCATTATTCTATTGACTGGATCATCAAACCATTATTTCTTCTGTCGTTTTCTAGCACTTTCCGTCATCACAGTTCCTGAATTAACGTCATGTGGTCCTCTACACTTCCTGTAGTGTATTACAACCTGTCAGAATGACTGTGTGGCTCATGTGAACATTTTCAAACCTTTACAAATGAAGTAATAAAAGTCATATCGCCCCCTACGCTTCCTGTAGTGTATTACAATCAGTCTGAATGACTGTTTGGATCATATAAACATTATAAAGCTTATTTTAAATGAAACAGTAGAAATCATATCATGCCCCTACACTTCTTGTAGTGTATTACAACCTGTCAGAATGACCGTGTGGTTCATGTGAACATTTTAGAGCCTTTACAAATGAAATAATAAGTCATATCGCCCCCTACACTTCTTGTAGTGTATTACAACCTGTCAGAATGACCGTGTGGTTCATGTGAACATTTCCGAGCCTTTACAAATGAAGTAATAAAAGTCATATCGCCCCCTACACCTCCTGTAGTGTATTACAATCTGTCAGAATGACTGTTTGGATCATATGAACATTTTAAAGCCTTTACAAATGAAATAATAAGTCATGTCGCCCCCTACACCTTCTTTAGTGTATTACAATCTGTCAGAATGACTGTGTGGCTCATGTGAACATTTTAAAGCCTTTACAATTGAAATTATAAGTCATATCAAACCCTACACCTCATGTGGCGTATTACAATCTGTCTGAATGACTGTGTGGCCGATATGAACATTATAGACCACTTTTATATGAAACACTAAACATCATATCGCCCCCTACACTTCCTTTAGTGTATTAAAATCTGTCAGAATGAGTGTGTGGCTCATGTGGACATTATAGAGGGATTTTTAAATTGAAACAAAAGTCATATCACCCGTACTCGGTTGTTTAGACATAGAATCAGACATTTCCAGCAGCTTTCCAGTTCTTATTTAATGTCCTCAAATTTATAAAGTTCAAAAAAAGCTTCAGCTCTCAAAAATCGACTGTGGCTTCATTGCTTTGATGTCAGTTCCAGTTTTGCTTAAAAATACACCATATAATTGCAGACATGAGACTCAACCGAGTCCATATTTTCGAAGGGGCTGAGTGTTCAGTGTATTGTCTTATTTGAAGTGTACTTAGTCCTCAGCGGGGGTTCTTAGGGGAAAACATGTTTTGTTCTTTTCATTTCCCCCCCCACTTTCTTTCCCCCTACAGTCACAGATAAACGGGAGGGAATAACAAGAATTCAGTTCTGATTGATTTTCTTCTCTCATCGCAATAAATAACTGCTGACAAGTTTGCCATTTTTTTCGGACTAAAATAATCATTGCTGTGTCGTTTGTAGGCCATTGCTACTCTAGAAAATTACATTCTAAACATAGTGAACTACAGACAATAAATTGCCGACATAAAGGCAGCGTGTCCCAGATTTGGGCCGCAGCAGTCCTCTGTAGGATTGTTCCTCTGAGAACACCTAAAACTGAGTGTTTTGAATGTTTTAATTACAAACTTTTGCTGTATTTTTCAGACGTATTATTTGGGTGACTGATTTGGATCAGGATAATCAGGGTCTTTTATATAGTTTAATGCTAAAGTTTGGGTACCCTTGGCCAAATTGCTTGTTGAGTTTAGAGGTTAGGCCACTAGAGTTCCTCCACACCAAACTTGTCATAGAAGTCTTTACAGTTGGAAGCTGGAACAAGTTACAAGTTGGAAGCAGTGCTTAATTTGTGCCGGAACAAGATCCAGCACCGCTCGTATTTCGAGTACCTGCGTTCCGTAACTTTTTCATATGGATCCATCACCTATTGTGACATTTGTTTTTAACATGATGATTTTATTTATAAAGTAAATTAAAATAAATCACAAGTGCAGAGTGCGAGCAGGTTTCTCCCAAATGAACCTGATGTGCCAGTCACAGCATGCGTCCATGCACACTTCCACGTTATCGTCTCTCTGTTTATGAAACTTGTTGGTCTACCGCTCATACAATTCAACCCTGTGCCACATGTGCGATCTTGGATTGTTAAAGGACACTGAACTGCCACAGATAAGCAGAGCAAATCGCGAAATCGAGTGGAGACTGTAGATGCAATGGCTGCGTTGTGGAGTAATTTGAATAATTAGGTTAGGTAGTCTCTGTATATGTATTGTTGTTTATGTGCAACATTAAATGGTTTGGGTTTTTTTTGTTTGGTTTATTTGTAGGACACCATGTTCTAGGAAAAACTGTTCCTCCAGTTGCATCTCTGAGATTTCCTGGTTGCAGCTCCTTACTGCATTCATTAAAGCTAGTTTTATCTTGCATGTTATGCTACTATGTTATGTGAACACTTGAGGCAATGCTGTGTCTATGTGTTCCAGGACCTTTTCCATCACTGCCCACTTGCTGGATCACCCCACCTTTAGTGTTCCATTACCTGATGTTTTACAGATGAAGCACTGGTTGGAAGTGTATAATTGTGAACAAAGTCTGTTGTTTACTTTTAGCATTAACATCACCTTGGCATAGGAACTGGGGGGGATGGGGGGGACATGTCCCACCCAGTATCAGAAGCAGGTAGATTAGTCCCCCCTACAAATTAAACCACAACAAAGCAGAAACTGTTTAAAAGCAATTTATTTTAAAAGTGCGTTTTGGCATTGTTTGCCATTCACACGCAGTGTTTGTTGTTAGAAACTGGCTTTGGTTATTAGCTGGTCTTTAACTTTGTTAAGGCTTGTGTTGAGATGCCTGTGCAGAAAAATCCTGCAGTCAGCGGCTTCACTGAGCCAAGCCCTCGCCTCGGCTTTAGTATAATATGTTGTTATGGTAACAGACTAGGAGGGTTTGGGTTAGCTAACGTTTATATTAACTTTAGTCAAAAAGCACTCTGGCCAAGCCCCAAACTGCAGACTGCTACTATACTAAATACTTAAAAAAATAAAATAATAATAAATTAATTAATTAATGAATAAATAAAAGGACAGCATTGTTAGAAGTGCTTTCTGTAGTGCAGTATGTAATGTTCCAGAGGGTGCTGTTTGGGATACAACCTAACGTTAATGTTAAGTCTTGTCTAGTAAGGAAACCTCAACATACATTGTTTTGTCATTTCATATCAGCATTATACCACCAAAGAAAAAAAAAAAAAAATAATAATAATAATAATATATTTTTTAGTTGTATGTGTATGTATAATTTAAAAGTTTTCTGTCAACAGTACCATGTGATGTGGAGTATCATGTTTAGTTTGTAAAGTAATCTTTAATTGGATTTATCTAATAATAAACAGACATACAGATAATGTTGTATTTTGTTTATTTATTTGTAATTTACTGCAATTCCACAAGTGATGTTCTATGTCACTACATACAGTAATTTACTACCTTACCTTTGATTCATATTAGCAAATGTGTCCCCCCAATGTCAAACCTGCTCCTACACCCTTGCACCCTTGCTCCTACACCCTTGCACCTTTCACAACTAAGAGCCCAAAACCTGAAAAACACCAAACTTTATTCTGGCATTCCCCAATCTTAGTTTCATCCATCAGACTGCCAGATTGAAGTATCAGTCATCACACCGGAGGAACACATTTCCAGTGCTCCAGAGTGTTGCCGATTAACACCACTCCAGCCAACACTTGGCATTTTGCATAGTGATCTTAGGTTGTGCGCAGCTGCTTAGCCAAAGAAACCCATTTCATGAAGCTACTGATTTGCAGTTGTTGCACTGTTGTTGCTGGTTTGGAATTCTGTAGTAAGTGATGCAAGAATTTTGAATGTAGAACTATTTGCCACTTGTGTTTGCACACAGTAGATTTTGACCTCTGCATTTAACCTATCGATTCAATGAAACACACACACACTAGGGGGCTCTTAGTGTGTGTTCTACTGAGCTCTTCAATAGAACCAATTCTACTGCCAGTGTTTGTCTATAGAGATTGAATGGCTACTTTTTTGATGTTATACCCCTTCTAGTAAAGGGTGTGGCTGAAATGCCTGGGCTCAATAATAAGTAGGATACTTTTGTCCATGTAATGTATCAACATTTCCTTCAGCCCTTCTGAGCCGTTATGGAAGATATTGGGAGTCATTTGAAGTCTCCCTAGATTGGTTCAGTAAATCTTTGAAAGGCAACTGAAACAGTCTGCAGTGTAATTTGGTCTTTTACTGTAACACCATTTCACCGACACCCCCCCAACCCCATGATCCGCCACTGATTGAAGAGGAAATAGGTTGAGAAATAGCCTTTAAGCAGTGGTGCTCTGCAACATTGCTTCTTTTGTGCTTAATTATGTAGTGCGGTAAGGAGATAACAGGAACCCAGTCAGCTAGAGAAAGACAATAAATTGCCAGCAGAAAGGCTGTGCGTGCCCCGGATCTGAGCCGCAGGAGGCTGCTGCAGGATCTCTCATTTCACAACAATGAAAGGGCTCTAATTTAGGCGGCCAGTCAAGTCGCGGACCTCCTATAATCAATAACGTGCCTGGACAGTCTGGGTCTCGCTATGAGATGATTTAAAGGGGTAGGAACCTTCTGTAATCCTGAGGGAGATTTTAAACAGAGAAAAACAGCGTCGGAGATGGAAATTCCCCACTGTTTGTCTAAAAGCCACGAGAGGTGAGACGCAGCCCTGGCTCATGGAGTGCATAAATATTGGATAAAAAGTGTGCAGTGCAGTCTTTGTGTTACTACCAGCATACCAACTGCAATCAGACTGCTGTGAGAGTCATTTTGTCCAGTATTGCACAACATAACAGCCTATTTCTATGAGACGTGTCATTTTTCAGTATGACTACAGCTCTGTTTACATGCACATCGTTGTCTAGATAGCAGGGATAGGGATGTGCATCTGTATCTCTGAGGCTGATGTGATACACAATCCCAATGCCCTGCCAACCGTCCTATACTTTACAGATACATACAACTGCTAATACAACCAACCAACCATTATGTGCCTCTTTATCCCGCTAGTCGGGGTTACGGTGGGGCTGGAGCCAATCCCAGCTCCATCGGGCGAAGGCGGGGTACACCATGGACAGTTTGCCAGTCCATTGCATGGCCAACACTTACTTACACTCTCACACCTACGGGCAATTTAGAGTGACCAATCAATCTATCATGCATGTGTTTGGACTGTGGGAGGAAACCGGAGTACCTGGAGGAAACCCACTCAAGCACGGGGAGAACATACACACTCCACAAAGAACAGCCCGGACCGGGAATCCAACTCAGATCATCTTACTGTGAGGAGACAGTGCTAACCACTACACCACCGTACTAACCACTACACCACCATACTAACCACTACACCACCATACTAACCACTACACCACCATACTAACCACTACACCACCGTACTAACCACTACACCACAGTGCTAACCAATACACCACCATACTAACCACTACACCACAGTGCTAACCAATACACCACCGTACTAACCACTACACCACCATGCTAACCACTACACCACAGTGCTAACCACTACACCACCATACTAACCACTACACCACCATGCTAACCACTACACCACAGTGCTAACCAATACACCACCATACTAACCACTACACCACCGTACTAACCACTACACCACCATGCTAACCATTACACCATCGTACTAACCACTACACCACCATACTAACCACTACACCACCGTACTAACCACTACACCACCGTACTAACCACTACACCACAGTGCTAACCACTACACCACCGTACTAACCACTACACCACCGTACTAACCACTACACCAAAGTGCTAACCACTACACCACCGTACTAACCACTACACCACCATACTAACCACTACACCACAGTGCTAACCAATACACCACAGTACTAACCACTACACCACCATGCTAACCACTACACCACAGTGCTAACCAATACACCACAGTACTAACCACTACACCACCATGCTAACCACTACACCACAGTGCTAACCAATAAACCACCATACTACCCATTACACCATCGTACTAACCACTACACCACCGTACTAACCACTACACCACCATACTAACCACTACACCACCTTACTAACCACTACACCACCGTACAAACCACTACACCACAGTGCTAACCACTACACCACAGTGCTAACCACTACACCATCGTGCTAACCACTACACCACCGTACTAACCACTACACCATCGTACTAACCACTACACCACCGTACTAACCACTACACCACCATACTAACCACTACACCACCATGCTAACCAATACACCACCGTACTAACCACTACACCACCATGCTAACCATTACACCATCGTACTAACCACTACACCACCATACTAACCACTACACCACCGTACTAACCACTACACCACCGTACTAACCACTACACCACAGTGCTAACCACTACACCACCGTACTAACCACTACACCACCGTACTAACCACTACACCAAAGTGCTAACCACTACACCACCGTACAAACCACTACACCACAGTGCTAACCACTACACCACAGTGCTAACCACTACACCATCGTGCTAACCACTACACCACCGTACTAACCACTACACCATCGTACTAACCACTACACCACCGTACTAACCACTACACCACCATACTAACCACTACACCACCATGCTAACCAATACACCACCGTACTAACCACTACACCACCATGCTAACCATTACACCATCGTACTAACCACTACACCACCATACTAACCACTACACCACCGTACTAACCACTACACCACCGTACTAACCACTACACCACAGTGCTAACCACTACACCACCGTACTAACCACTACACCACCGTACTAACCACTACACCAAAGTGCTAACCACTACACCACCGTACTAACCACTACACCACCATACTAACCACTACACCACAGTGCTAACCAATACACCACAGTACTAACCACTACACCACCATGCTAACCACTACACCACAGTGCTAACCAATAAACCACCATACTACCCATTACACCATCGTACTAACCACTACACCACCGTACTAACCACTACACCACCATACTAACCACTACACCACCTTACTAACCACTACACCACCGTACAAACCACTACACCACAGTGCTAACCACTACACCACAGTGCTAACCACTACACCATCGTGCTAACCACTACACCACCGTACTAACCACTACACCACAGTGCTAACCACTACACAATCGTGCTAACCACTACACCATCGTGCTAACCACTACACCACCGTACTAACCACTACACCACCGTACTAACCACTACACCACAGTGCCACCACTGCTAATACAATTGGATACAATTCGACACAGTCTGATTTAACACAATGTAATTCAATGCCAGACAATGCAGTTCAGTATGGTAATTGTATGTCTTTGTTCTTTTTTAAGGAGAAAATCATAGGTGCCATTTTTACTTAATGCGGTAACTTGGTATGTATCTCATTTACGCTGTTTCTTTTTCATATGTGAAAAAAAAACATTTTAGTCCAAAAAAAGGTCCAGAAAAAAGCCTATAACACTCTCTATAACACTAAGGCTGCTTATCTTGACGGACTGTCATTGCACTTTGTTAAAAAAAAAACGTCGCTTTTTGTTTATTAGCATTTTAAGCTGTTCCAGCTTTGTTGGAACCGAGGTTATTGTATTCTGTCTGATGGCAGGTCTTTGACCTGAGTTTAAAAGGCCACTTTGCCAATATACCTCCTGGTCTGTTGCTCTTTGTCCCACTCTCGAATCCTTATCTAGTTCACAGGCTGGGCTGAAGGCTGAAATCTTTTATTCTCACGGCTGCTTTGCCACTGTTACAATAAAGAACGCATAGCTATATCAGGGGTGAAGCAATCGTTTACCAGCTCCTGCTGTGTGCTGGATTTGAGCTTTTGTTCTGTTATACTCTACCCTTAATTAAACATCCCATCTCTAATTGGATCTGTCCTCGTTAAGGGTTACTTGTGCTACATGGTTAGCCTCATTAGAGTTTGCCAACAGTACAGTGTTGCAAGGTCTGTGGCTTTTCTAAACTCAAGGTTTATTTTAGCAATATAGATTCAAAACCTTTATTTAGTTCTGTGAGTATGTTTATCTCATATGCTACATTTGCTGTACATTACCTCCCTTTACTTTTATCTGACCCTTGTTTAAATAAATAAAAATAAATAAAAAGTAAACATATGTTGTACACTTGCTGGCCACTTTATTAAAAACACTGATTCTTATAAAGGGGGTTCTTTAGTAAAGGTAATAAATCCTAACCTTAACACAGTTCGAGAAAAGTTCCAAAATGTGTGTGTAATATTAATAATTAACATTAATATATATTTTTTTCATTTGTTTGTACATATGAACTCAGTAGCAATGCAACGCATGCAAGCTATTAACCTAACCCCTAATAACCAGTATAGTCAGTTGAACTGATCATAATAGGCCACAAATCCATATCATAGGTCAGATAGATTCACTCTGTAACTACCTATTGTGACAGTCTGTATATTATAGATTATAGATTTTGATTAAGGCTTTTTGCAGGGCAAATCCAGAGACCTTCCCACCTGATATGACGAAGTCTGATATGATTAGCTTACAACATAGAAGGTCTAACATTACATCTTATAGGATTGGACGAGCCAGAGTTTCTTCTTTTCACATTACGTTAGCAGGTGCGCCGCAATAGAGCAGTAGTAGTGCCTCCCCCAGGTCGCACCCTGCTATCACAGTGTATATTGTGAATGAGAATAAACTATAGATGATTTGTATTAGTAATGTACATTTATGTGGGAATGGGGTTTAAATAACATTTATGTGTTTGTGGTGATGGTTATATTCCTTTGTTAACTTTCTTTAAATACTTTTTAATAAATTAATAAATTAATAAATTAAAAGCTGTCACTGTAGAGACCTTGCACATGTCCTTGGAGTCTGTCTCACTGTAGCAAGCCATGTGTACAAGAATGGCAGAGAAAGTTAAACAGGTACTTAGAACAGCTTGCACTGCTAAAGAAAGGGTTTAACCACAGTGAACATTGGTGTGCTGAAACCTGAGGGAGCTAAAAAGTCCTGGAAAGCGACGCCAAGGCTGCTATTCTGTTGGATGGGTAATTATCTGATTTACTTTGTTTATGGAAGAACTTATTTTTTTATTTTTTATTCTTTTATTTTTTTATGTTCAAGTAGCTGCATTACGTATTTGTCCAGTGCTCTTGTTGGCTGAGCTGTAGGTGTAAGTAAGCTAGCTGTGTTTATCTTATATTATCTGTGTATGTACCTTGCAAACACAGTAACAGTGTTGTGACAACCTATTGTTTTGGTGCCCACAACACTGTGACAACTTTGAAATGTAGTTCCTCAGAATGTTGTGACAATATAGTGGCAACGTTGTCAGTAGGTTGTCACAACCTCCAAAAATCCTTCATACGTTTTATTATATCTGCATGGAACTTCATAGAATTTTGCCCAAAGGTAGTAATAACACTATAAAACAACAATACTTAATAGTGAGGGTGTGATAACGGTGTTTAGACAAAGTGAATAGGACCACCTTTTGACAACGTTGTGTGTTTGCTGGGTATATATTCTGCATTGTAGTTTATTATCAAGTGTCAGTTGATGTAACAGTGATGTCGCCACACTATGTTGTAAGTATTTCAGTCTACAATGAAACTAAATGTTTATGCTGTATTAAGTCCACTTTTATAAGGATTTTTTTCTCTCAGTGGGTTTTCAGACAGGAAGGTGGGTTTGGAGCCTAGCCAGCTGACAGTTTGGGATATAGATATATAGGTATTTAGATATAAACCAAGCATGGACCAGACCCATGACTCCACTGAGCTTATTAACAAAAGCCCATGTAGGATTTTTCTTATGTTAGGATTAGGGTTAGGGTCTGTATTTGCTTTGAGGGAATGAGGTGATTTAGCTAGCTAGCTTATTTGTGAAAATTATGAACATAATTCAGAGGTGTAGTATATTAATAGCCCAACTCATTAATGGAATGTTTTTGTGCTTTCTCTTAACTTACCAACAGATACCTGAACTGACATTTTGAGAGCTAGCTGCTGTTTCATTTATTCAAATTCCTCCTCAATTAAAAAAGTGGACCGGATTTGGGCATGAAACTCCCGGGCTGAAACGGGGACCCACTCCGGCCCTGGTAGCTAATAAAAGGAAGTGTGAATGCAGCAATGGCTCAAGCGATGGCTTAGACTGAAAGCATCAATGACCACCACTGTCTGCTCTTGGCAAGAAACCACACTCGGCAGAAATCAAAAAGATGATATAGAAGCAGAACAAGAGTTAACATTGGAGTTGCTTTCCACGGCTGGAGACGCTCTTAGAGAGTAAAGGGATGAAGTCTGAAGCGATAGTGATATGTTGCCCCCTGTTGTTTGGTATATGAATTTTCAGCAGGTTGCGTTATCTTACAAATTTCTCCATTAAATGACAAAGAAGAAAGCATTTCCCGTCTGTGGCTTTATCTGCAACTCCACTGACTTATTTTGTTGAAGTAAACAGACTCAATGCTGAGCGTCATGAGATTTTCCCATTTCTTTTTCAGCCAGTGAAATATCTTTTTTGGCGTAATGCCTCTGACTAAACGCTGCTCAAAAAAGTCCATCTGGCACAAAAACTGTGCAACAAGGTGTGATCAGTTTAATGCATGCTGTGTTAGCTGTGAAGGGGTGGATTTTTTTGAGCCTTGCTGATAAAATCAGTAGAATCAGCTGTGTGGATTAAAATAAACCTTCACATCAAGTCTGGGAGATGAAGACAGCACGTCTGGGTGGTAGGTTGTTCATTTGACTGTTCAAATGTCATCTAGTTATCTAGTACCAGTCAAAAGTTTTAGTACACTAAGAGCCAAACGTTTTAAAACACTACCGGTCAAACATTTTAGATACACTACCAGTCAAACATTTTAGTACACTACCAGTCAAACGTTTTAGAACACTACCAGTCAAACATTTTAGTACACTACCAGTCAAACGTTTTAGTACACTACCAGTCAAACGTTTTAGATACACTACCAGTCAAACGTTTTAGATACACTACCAGTCAAACGTTTTAGATACACTGACAGTCAAACATTTTAGATACACTACCAGTCAAACGTTTTAGTACACTACCAGTCAAACGTTTAGTACACTGCCAGTGAAACGTTTTAGATACACTACCAGTCAAACGTTTTAGTACACTATCAGCCAAACGTTTTAGTACACTACCAGTCAAACGTTTAGTACACTACCAGTCAAACGTTTTAGATCACGACCAGTCAAGCGTTTTAGAACACTACCAGTCAAACGTTTTAGTACACTACCAGTCAAACGTTTTAGATCATTACCAGTCAAACGTTTTAGATCACTACCAGCCAAACGTTTTAGATCACTACCAGTCAAACGTTTTAGATCACTACCAGTCAAACGTTTTAGATACACTACCAGTCAAACGTTTTAGATACACTACCAGTTAAACATTTTAGAACACTACCAGTCAAACGTTTTAGTACACTACCAGCCAAACATTTTAGATCACTACCAGCCAAACGTTTTAGTACACTACCAGTCAAGCGTTTTAGATACACTACCAGTCAAACGTTTTAGATACACTACCAGTCAAACGTTTTAGATACACTGACAGTCAAACATTTTAGAACACTACCAGTCAAACGTTTTAGATGCACTACCAGTCAAACGTTTTAGTGCACTACCAGTCAAACGTTTTAGATACACTATCAGCCAAACGTTTTAGATACACTACCAGTCAAACATTTTAGATACACTACCAGTCAAACGTTTTAGTACACTATCAGCCAAACGTTTTAGATCACTACCAGTCAAACGTTTTAGATACACTACCAGTCAAACGTTTTAGATCACTACCAGCCAAACATTTTAGAACACTACCAGTCAAACGTTTTAGATCACTACCAGCCAAACATTTTAGATCACTACCAGTCAAACGTTTTAGTACACTACCAGTCAAACGTTTTAGATACACTATCAGCCAAACGTTTTAGTACACTATCAGCCAAACGTTTTAGATACACTATCAGCCAAACGTTTTAGTACACTACCAGTCAAACGTTTTAGATCACTATCAGCCAAACGTTTTAGTACACTACCAGTCAAACGTTTTAGATACACTACCAGTCAAACGTTTTAGTACACTATCAGCCAAACGTTTTAGTACACTACCAGTCAAACGTTTTAGATTACTACCAGCCAAACGTTTTAGTACACTACCAGTCAAACATTTTAGATCACTACCAGTCAAACGTTTTAGAACACTACCAGTCAAACGTTTTAGTACACTACCAGTCAAACGTTTTAGATACACTATCAGCCAAACGTTTTAGTACACTACCAGTCAAACGTTTTAGTACACTACCAGTCAAACGTTTTAGTACACTACCAGTCAAACATTTTAGATACACTACCAGCCAAACGTTTTAGTACACTACCAGTCAAACGTTTTAGATCACTATCAGCCAAACGTTTTAGATCACTATCAGCCAAACGTTTTAGTACACTACCAGTCAAACGTTTTAGTACACTACCAGTCAAACGTTTTAGTACACTACCAGTCAAACGTTTTAGATACACTATCAGCCAAACGTTTTAGTACACTACCAGTCAAACGTTTTAGATCACTACCAGCCAAACATTTTAGATCACTATCAGCCAAACGTTTTAGTACACTACCAGTCAAACGTTTTAGATACACTACCAGTCAAACGTTTTAGTACACTACCAGACAAACGTTTTAGATACACTACCAGTCAAACGTTTTAGATCACTACCAGTCAAACGTTTTAGTACACTATCAGCCAAACGTTTTAGTACACTACCAGTCAAACGTTTTAGATCACTATCAGCCAAACGTTTTAGATCACTATCAGCCAAACGTTTTAGTACACTACCAGTCAAACGTTTTAGTACACTACCAGTCAAACGTTTTAGTACACTATCAGCCAAACGTTTTAGTGCACTACCAGTCAAACGTTTTAGATCACTACCAGTCAAACGTTTTAGAACACTACCAGTCAAACGTTTTAGTACACTACCAGTCAAACGTTTTAGATACACTACCAGTCAAACGTTTTAGTACACTATCAGCCAAACGTTTTAGTACACTACCAGTCAAACGTTTTAGATCACTATCAGCCAAACGTTTTAGATCACTATCAGCCAAACGTTTTAGTACACTACCAGTCAAACGTTTTAGAACACTACCAGTCAAACCTTTTAGTACACTACCAGCCAAACGTTTTAGATCACTACCAGCCAAACGTTTTAGATCACTACCAGCCAAACGTTTTAGTACACTATCAGCCAAACGTTTTAGTACACTACCAGTCAAACGTTTTAGATACACTACCAGTCAAACGTTTTAGATCACTACCAGTCAAACGTTTTAGAACACTACCAGTCAAACGTTTTAGATACACTACCAGTCAAACGTTTTAGTTCACTATCAGCCAAACGTTTTAGTGCACTACCAGTCAAACGTTTTAGATCATTACCAGTCAAACGTTTTAGTGCACTACCAGTCAAACGTTTTAGATCATTACCAGTCAAACGTTTTAGAACACTACCAGTCAAACGTTTTAGATCACTATCAGCCAAACGTTTTAGATACACTACCAGTGAAACGTTTTAGATCACTACCAGCCAAACGTTTTAGTATACTATCAGTCAAACGTTTTAGATCACTACCAGTCAAACGTTTTAGATACACTACCAGCCAAACGTTTTAGATCACTACCAGTCAAACGTTTTAGATACACTACCAGTCAAACGTTTTAGATACACTATCAGCCAAACGTTTTAGATACACTATCAGCCAAAAGTTTTAGATCACTACCAGTCAAACGTTTTAGATACACTACCAGTCAAACGTTTTAGATACACTACCAGCCAAATCTTTTAGTACACTACCAGCCAAACGTTTTAGATACACTACCAGTCAAACGTTTGGCTGGTAATGTACTACATTGTGCTGGTTAAATCTAGGCTGTTGTTAGTTTATACTGGTTGGTTCTGCATTAGCTGGTCAACCAACATGGCAGTGCTGGTTGGCGAGCAAAGACCTGCTGGTAAAGCTGTTTGACCAGTATGGTCTTTGCTGGTTTATCTGTTGACCATCATGAGCTTTGACTAGCTTAATCTTTGTTGATGAGGTTAACCAGCATGGTATTTGCTGGTATTGCGGGTAGGTGTCGTCCACGTGTCTCTGTTTACGTCCTGTCCATGTGGTTCTGTTTGGTCATGTGCTCCCCTCGTTCTCTGCTCCGCCCTTGCCCTTGTTTTTGAAAGCTTTATAGATTAAATTGAACAGCATGACCTTTTGTTGATGGAGGTGGCCAGCATTGTCTTTGCTGGTTTAGTTTTGACCAGCATAGTCTTTACTGGTTGTTGAGCAGTATGGTTTTGGCTGGTTTAGCTGTTTGTTTTTGAAAGTTAAATAACAGAGATGACATTTAACAATTTCAGTAATGGACTCAGGCCTTACATACATACAACCATATTTGCTTTACCTCTGGCATAGAGAGATTAACATTAGCAATAGCTAACTGTAGAAGGTCTGTCTATGGAAGGTCTGTGTTTGTTCCCTAAATGTTTTTAAAAATTATTCTCCATTTTGTGTTTTTGTTGTTTCAGTCTAAATTTTGTTTTTACTATTATTAGTATTTCAGAGTTTGTTGAGTTTATACATGTTTTTGTTGGAGACCAGCACCATAAAATAGTTACCAGCAAAAACCAGCATATGTTGGTCAAGCAAATACGCAACAATCACTGGTGACCAGCAAAAACCAGACGGTGCTGATCATCAGCAAAACCAAACCAAATGTGTTTGTCACCAGAACAACGTATTAAAAACACAACTAATGCTTTTGTCAGTAGGTCAGGCAGCGTATTCATAACTATTTCAGATATAAAAAGTTTGTGTGAGGGAGCTTTTATGTAATGTTGAGAGTGGTACTATAACGGTAAATCTGAGTGTTCTTTCAGATGACAGCCCACCTTTCTCGGCACACAGCCCAGCTTTCAGAGAGCAGCAGCTTAGCGGTGTAGTGGCATGATGATTCAGTACAGAGAGGTTACTTATGTGTATTTTGGTGGTGATGTGTTACTGTTTTTGTTATTTTTGATTGCACATGAAAACACTGTGGCTAAAAGTGTTCTAAGGCCTGTCGGTTGATGCACCGTTTATCTAGTTGTATCTACACTTCCAGCACTTCTGTTTAGGATCTCTTTTTTAGTGATAATTGATAAAACTAACTATAACCCTATTAATATTATGGAAATAAAGGGCCTTAAAGGTCGACGCAGTACTCCCGTAGGGTAGAACAAAACACATCAGGGGGATGTAGTGATATTAAGCTGATTCTGAAGTGAATTAACATTAAAAACACAATAAAATGTTTAAACACTCTTCTGGCCAAATAGTGTCACATTTAAAGTTAATGTACACTTGATATGGGGCTTTATACATGGTATAGATAGTTATTATTTAGTTGTTTATGCAAACCAAAAGTCATAAATTAGCTAGTTTTATTTGTGGCTTTTAGTTTGCAACTTGTTGAACTTGATTTTTGAAGTTTTTATAATTTTGGTCATTATAATTGTGATATTAAATACCATTTCATCTCTAGCTGTGGCTCTTTAACCAAAGCTAACCAAATGCAGAATGTGGACTACACATAATATAACATGTCACAAGTATTGATGTTGGGTTTTAACCGATTATGTGCCAGGTACGCTTGTTTTCTAATTTTGTAGGTAATTAATGACCCACAACGAGAAACTTAAGCTTGTATTTTAGCACCTTCTTTAGTTTCAAAGGGAAAAAAGCACCTTTAACAGTGCTTAGTTTCCTTTCAGTACCCAGTAGTCCTGACCTAGCACAATGTCCTGTTGAGTGTCTGACCCAAACTATTAGTTAATACAAATCCTTAAAACAAATTATAATAAATCATTGAGTGAAACAATAGGTCTTAATCATTTAATAAATGTCTGCTGTTTCTGATACCGTAGCCAATGAGTGCAGCTATGAGGTTGATAGACATAATAAACTGGGTGCTCAGTGTTCTGTTATTCGAGCAGGTCATAGAACAGCAGGGTCCAGTAACTCCCACACCTCGTCTGGCAGTTGTGCATTGCCATGGTTGCAAATGGAAAACCTTTATGCAAAAGCAGTGTTCCTCCCTTCATGCTATACTTGCAGTATTTAACCAGAGACCACTAATAACAGAGCTGGACCAACCAGTTCACTGTAATAATGATGATGATGATGATAATAATAATAATAATACCCTTCTAGTTCTAAGTACTTTTCAAACAAGCAACACTTACAGTGCAGCTACAGCAGATTAAAACATTATGAAAAAAAATCTGATATTTGTGTATGCGTTACAACCAGATGGATATGTAAATGATGGTTGATGAGTAATCTGTTTAGGCTAATAACAAACCTAATACATATTTTGTATAAGCAGAGAGAGTCACGAGTCTGAAATGATGCATCTATATAGTCAAGCTGAAAGGTGGGTGTTTCTAATAAAGTGGCAAGTGAGTGGAAGTACAAGGCAGGTGTATTTAATAAAGTGACCAGTGAATGAAAGTAGAAGGTAGATGTTTTAATGAAGTGGTCAGTGAGTGGAGTTACAAGGCAGGTGTTTCTAATAAAAATGGCCAGTGGAAATACAAAGCCGGTGTTTTTTTTACAGTTGCCATGAGTGGAAGTACAAGGCAGGTGTTTCCAATGAAGTGGCCACTGAATGAAACTACAAGGCAGGTGTTTCTAATGAAGTGGCCAGTGAGTGGAAGTAGAAGGTAGATGTTTTTAATGAAGTGGCCAGTGAGTGGAAGTAGAAGGTAGATGTTTTTAATGAAGTGGCCACTGAGTGGAAGTAGAAGGTAGATGTTTCTAATAAAGTGACCAGTGAATGAAAGTAGAAGGTAGATGTTTTTTAATAAAGTGGCCAGTGAATGGAAGTGCAAGGCATGTGTTTCTAATAAAGTGGCCAGTGAGTGGAAGTACAAAGCAGGTGTTTCTAATGCAGTTGCCATGAGTGAAAGTACAAGCCAGATAATAAAGTGGCCACTGAATGAAACTACAAGGCAGGTGTTTCTAATAAAGTGGCCTGTGAGTGAAAGTACAAGGGAAGTATTTTTAATAGAGTAGCCCAGGTTTAGTGTTAAACAGTGGCCTGTGAGTATATTTCACTATAAAAGTTATTAGAATTAAATAAAAGTGGTGTATACATAAATGTGCAGCTGATTCTGTGTTAATGTTCATGGAATCTCATTCCTGATCTGCAGTTCTAGATGAGACTGATTGATGATAGTAGCAGTTCAGTAAATTGCTGGTCGTCGGTCTGCTGTTCTGATAGATGTAAAAACAGGATTACTTTTAGTAGATGGGTAGTTGCAGCATATGGCTTTCTATTTCTGACTTGACAGCCTGCTGCAAGCGTTCAGTGAAGGCCTTTTTAAATTTTACCAGCAGAGACTGGCAAGTGGTCTGCATTTCTTTCTTTTTGTACTAAAAGTGTGTGTATTGTCTGTGATATCTCTGTGATTGATTGAAAGTAGATATTTTAAATGATTGATACAGTGGATTGTCAATATTTTCCTGTAATTGCAGCCAAAAAAACTGAGGGCTTAATGTACTGAGCCTTTTGTGACCGTTCCTGGCACAAATCAGAAACCGTCTGCCCCCATTGTTTGTATAAACCTGGCAGTGTGTGTAGTGAAGGGGGATGTAGATTATTTCCCAAAATATTAATTAATTAATATTAGAGTATTTTTAATATAGAATATTTTTATTTAGAATAGATTTCTTACTGAGTAATAATAGTGCTTTAGCATTTGTGTCTCTGAGGCCTGTGACATGATGTACAGGATGGGCCATTTATATGGAAACACCTTAATAACATGGGAATGGTTGGTGATATTAATTTCCTGTTTGTGGCACATTAGTATATGGGAGGGGGAAAACTTTTCAAGATGGGTGGTGACCATGGCGGCCATTTTGGATCCAACTTTTGTTTTTTCAATGGAAAGAGGGTGGGTCATGTGACACATCAAACTTATTGTGAATTTCACAAGAAAAACAATGGTGTGCTTGGTTTTAATGTCACTTTATTCTTTTATGAGTTATTTACAAGTTTCTCTTTGTTTACAGCCATTGACATGTCACAGAGGTTAACACTTGAGGAGCGGATAGACATTGTGTGGATGTGAATAATGAAGTTAACAAAAAAAAAAAACATCGCTATTGGTCTGACACGACCCTACACATTGGATAGATCCCTCCAAGACTGTTGGAAAATTGATGGTATGGTGTATGGGGTACAAAGATTTTGCTCCATAATAATGTGTTTCCCTCTTTATGCACTGAAGGAGTTTTTCCAGAGTTTTTCAAGATGGTGCACCACCACATTATGGGTGTCAGTTCCGAGCATTCCTAGATGAACAGTTTCCTGGAAAGGGGATTTGTTGTCGTGGGCCAGTTGAATGGCCCCCAAGGTCTGACCCCCTTAGACTTTTATCTTTGTGGTCATCTGAAGGTAATTGTCTATGCTGTGAAGATACGAGATGTGCAGGACCGGAAACTACGGATACTGGAAGCCTGTGCTAGCATTTCTCTTGTGGTGTTGCTATCAGTGTGTGAAGAGTGGGAGAAGAGGCTTGCATTGACACGTTTAACACTTTGAACACATTTAAAAGTGGTCAGAAACTTGTAAATAATTCATGAAAGAATAAAGTTACGTTATAACCAAGCACCATTTATTTTTTTGTGAAATTTCCAATAAGTTTGATGTGTCACATGACCCTCTTCCCATTGAAAAAACAAAAGTTGGATCCAACTTGAAAAGTTTCCCCCCTCGCATATACTACAAACAGGAGGTTAATATCACCAACCATTCCCATTTTATTAAGGTGTATCCATATAAATGGATACACCTGTATCCATGTGATACCATATACTTCATTCCCAACTCCAATCTATCCTACCAGACACACAACCAGCCTGTAGATTTGATGTATAAATTAATTATTATACTAATTATTGAAAACCAAAACAACTAAAATTGTTATAAAGCTTTCTTTACTCTCTTCAGTTTGTAGGATTTATCTAAGTGAACTATATTTACCTCAGTAACTCAGGCTTAAACATGAAATATTACATGCTCCCAGATTTGTATTAGTAATTTAAACAAAGCAGTAAACAAAAACATAATGAGTTAGTGCACTTGTTGTTTTACCCGTTTGTGGGTTTATCATCGCTGTATAACACACTATGATCAGGTTTGAATCTGAGCACACACAAGTCTGCATTATCGTCGTTTAGATTTGTAATGATGAGTCAGCATTTCTGCATGTAGATGATCTATTTTACATGTAATTTGCATAAAAGTCTGTTATTGTTTTCACCAAGTCTGTGTTAGACGGGGAAGATACCTGCGGTCTCTCTCTCTCTACCTCCTTCTTTGTCTCTCTCCTCTACTCTCGCTCTCTCTTCTCTCTCTTTCTGCCCATCATTCTCTTTCTTCTCCTTCATCTCTTCACTCGCACTGTCTTTTTATCTTTGTCTCTGTATTTTTCTCCCCTACTCTCACTCTCTTCTCCCGCTCTCTCCCACTTTCTCTTCTTTTCACTATCCCCCTCTCTGTTTCTCTCTCTCTCCTTTTCTTTCTGTAGTCTCTCTCTCCCACTTAATTTCCCCTCTCTCTGTTTTATCTCTCGTCTCTCCTTCTCTTCTCCAGTAGCTATCTTTGCAACATGATACATAGTCAAACTGGCATTTCTACACATTATGTTGATAATAATAATTTTGCTCCTTCAAGGAATATTTATCCACAGAATCACCCAGTTTACACCCTGAGAATCAGACCTACGCATATAAGGAGATGCCCCATCGTGGTGTAGCCATGATATGTGCTTGTAGTCGGTGTAATAGTTACACAAACTCCAATTTCTTATCCATAGTACAGCATCACTCCTGTAGAACATTTTGGTGAAAGAACTTGGTTTACCCTTACAAAAAAGAAGTTTACTCAAGTGTACTATTAGTTTACTTCTTTTAAACTAAAAAGAAATGAGTATGCTTTCAGTTTACTTTTTATGTACTTCTCAGTGACATACTAAACACAGCTATACTTAAGTATGCTTGGGTTATACTGACAATTACAGAACAGTCTAATTTTATTTGGCCTTTACTTGTACTTAATCTTTTCATTGAAAAACACACATCCAGTACAATATTTATTTAAAATTTGATTTATAAAGATTTATAAAGATACAAATGTTTTTTTAATCTGAGTGTGTCTTGTTTATTTTGCGTGTGTCCACTGATGAGTAAATAAATGTTGTTAAAATTCTGTTTTAAGTAAAAAAAACCCTTAAACCTAGTCATATACTTTAAGGTACAACAACAATAATATAAGCAGTAAATTATAAGTATTATGTTAAGTTCACTTAAAGAAAACATACAAGATAGTAAACTAACAGTAAACCCTTAAGTTTACTTTTAGTGTAGTTGCAGTACAAAAGATGTAAACTAGTTGTATACTTGGTTTACTACTCTTACACTTAAAGTGTACTTAAAAGTATACTTTTAAAAACTAGAAAGTGGGCCAAATTATTCCCAAGAAGTATAAAATAGTACATATACAAGTGTACTACTAGTACAATGACATTTGTATAGAAACTGCATAAAGTATACTTAATAAAATGAACTTTAAGTATACTTATTTTCTGTAAGGGTTATTATGGCCACCATCTCCTCATCACTGAAACTTAATTTAATTTTGTAGTTTCTTTAGATGTTAATTGCTTTTTTCATGCTGTTCTGAAGTGCTGCATCTCACCAGTGAGTGAAGAGTGTCTGGATCTATCCACAGTGATCTGTCCACCGTGTCCACGTGATACCCTTTGTTTTGTTAAACTGAACCAACATGCCCTCACATCAAGGCACATTTCGCACTGCACCTGTTTTTGTACACAATCTGGCCCTGAATCTTAACCACTGTTACTTCTTCTAGGGGTAAGAAGCAAGCGAGAGACCAAACCTGCTCAGCCGCCTGACCAAACCAATATACTTTGTTTAAATTGATGAAGCAAAAAGAACTAATAAAATGACAATTACTATTGCAAAGTTTGTCATTTATTGCTTGATTTTGTTTAACTTGACTGTATAACTTTATACCCAGTATAAAAAAAAAGAAGGATCTGTCTTCAGGGTGACCCCAAGGCCCAAAATAACAAACAAAACTCACTAACTAACCTAACAAAAGAAAATAAACCAAATTACAAAAACACTTCTCCTAACTACTCTAACCATAAACAAAGACAAACAAGTTCAAACAAAAGAGTAAGTCACCCCTACAATCCTTCAAAAAAAAATAAATAAATAAATAACTTACAAAGAAAAAAACCCCCAACCAATACATAGCCTCACAACAAAAGAAAACCAATGAGTTGTTGGACTGGCGGAAGGACGGGCAGCCAATGGAGCGCGCCATGAGCCGAATCAAAAAAGCGCGCCCCCTTCCAGATGTAGCAGACGCCTTTTAACAACTAGCGCCGACAGAACCAGCCAATCACATAGCAGGAAAACAGGACTTCACACGGCAATCACGGAGCACCTAATTAGAAACAAGAGAAGGAAAGATAGAGGGGGCGGGGCACAGGACGTAACACCACCAAACCAAGTCTTGTTGCTTTTCCAGGGTGTCTTTATTGGATTTCATAACAAGTGTTGTGAAGTGGTGGGGACATAAATTTGGCAAGGTGTCTAAAAATTATACATACTATACTCTGGGGCCCCCATACAAATGTTGTGGCCTATGAAAGAACATCCCCCACCACCTAACCTAGACCATATTGTGCCTCAGTAATTGCAATTGCAGTACAGCACTAGATAATAAGTTCATTCACAATGCAGGTGCTTACTGGCAAATGTAATTGTTATTTGTTGATTAGTGTAACAGTGCACCTTACCTTTACCAGGAAACAAGACCTGATGTCTTTGTTTTCATCCATGTTGCTAATCCAGACTGCAGAATAAACAATATATTGCGGGAGGTTGAGTCAGTCATCAGAAAATGAACATGTATTGTAATGTTAATCAAGGACTGTAGCTACACAGATGGGATGTTCATCTTGTTTGTCCAAGAGATACGTAGTCAAGATTCATTATTATGACCACCAGACTCAATAAGGTCTTGGTAGGTTGTAACAGGTAACTGGAGCCATGCTGACTGCAGTGAATCGCACAACTGCTGGAAAGCATGTGGGGAAGGATTCAAAAAGCCAACACCACCATCCAGGTGGTCTCACAGATACTCAATTGAGTTCGAGTCTGGGTAATTAAGGGTCCTGTATTGTAGGCTGTATACTGTAGTACAGTGCATTGTAGGCTGTATACTGTAGTACAGTGCATTGTAGGCTGCATACTGTAGTACAGTGTATTTTAGGCTGTATACTGTAGTACAGTGCACTGTAGGCTGTATACTGTAGTACAGTGCATTGTAGGCTGTATACTGTAGTACAGTACATTGTAGGCTGTATACTATAGTACAGTGCATTGTAGGCTGTATACTGTAGTACAGTGCATTGTAGGCTGCATACTGTAGTACAGTGCATTGTAGGCTGCATACTGTAGAACAGTGTATTTTAGGCTGTATACTGTAGTACAGTGCACTGTAGGCTGTATACTGTAGTATAGTGCATTGTGGGCTGTATACTGTAGTACAGTACACTGTATGCTGTATACTGTAGTATAGTGCATTGTGGGCTGTATACTGTAGTACAGTGCATTGTAGGCTGTATACTGTAGTATAGTGCATTGTGGGCTGTATACTGTAGTACAGTGCACTGTAGGCTGTATACTGTAGTATAGTGCATTGTGGGCTGTATACTGTAGTACAGTACACTGTATGCTGTATACTGTAGTATAGTGCATTGTGGGCTGTATACTGTAGTACAGTGCATTGTAGGCTGTATACTGTAGTACAGTGCACTGTAGACTGTAGTACAGTGTGTTGTAGACTGTATACTGTAGTACAGTGCATTGTAGGCTGCATACTGTAGTACAGTGCATTGTAGGCTGCATACTGTAGAACAGTGTATTTTAGGCTGTGTACTGTAGTACAGTGCACTGTAGGCTGTATACTGTAGTATAGTGCATTGTGGGCTGTATACTGTAGTACAGTGCACTGTATGCTGTATACTGTAGTATAGTGCATCGTGGGCTGTATACTGTAGTACAGTGCATTGTAGGCTGTATACTGTTGTACAGTGCACTGTAGGCTGTAGACTGTAGTACAGTGTGTTGTAGACTGTAGTACAGCGCACTGTAGGCTGTAGACTGTAGTACAGTGCATTGTAGGCTGTATACTGTAGTACAGTGCATTGTAGGCTGCATACTGTAGTACAGTGCATTGTAGACTGTATACTGTAGTAGAGTGCACTGTAGGCTGCATACTGTAGTACAGTGCATTGTAGGCTGTATACTGTAGTACAGTGTATCGTAGGCTGTATATTGTAGTACAGTGCATTGTAGGCTGTATACTGTAGTACAGTGTATCGTAGGCTGCATACTGTAGGACAGTGCATTGTGGGCTGTATACTGTGGTACAGAGCACTGTAGGCTGTATGCTGTAGTACAGTGCATTGTAGGCTGCATACTGTAGTACAGTGCACTGTAGGCCGTATACTGTAGTACAGTGCATTTTAGGCTGTATACTGTAGTACAGTGCACTATAGGCTGTATACTGTAATATAGTGCGTTGTGGGCTGTATATTGTAGTACAGTGCATTGTAGGCTGTATAGTGTAGTACAGTGCATTGTAGGCTGCATACTGTAGTACAGTGCATTGTAGGCTGTATAGTGTAGTACAGTGCACTGTAGGCTGCATACTGTAGTACAATGCACTGTAGGCGGTATACTGTAGTACAGTGCATTGTAGGCTGTATACTGTAGTACAGAGCACTGTAGGCCGTATACTGTAGTACAGTGCACTGTGGGCTGTATGCTGTAGTACAGAGCACTGTAGGCCGTATACTGTATTACAATGCACTGTAGGCCGTATACTGTAGTACAGTGCATTGTAGGCTGTATACTGTAGTACAGAGCACTGTAGGCCGTATACTGTAGGACAGTGCATTGTGGGCTGTATACTGTAGTACAGTGCACTGTGGGCTGTATGCTGTAGTACAGAGCACTGTAGACTGTATACTGTAGTACAGTGCACTGTAGGCTGTATGCTGTAGTACAGTGCATTGTAGGCTGCATACTGTAGTACAGTGCACTGTAGGCCGTATACTGTAGTACAGAGCACTGTAGGCTGCATACTGTAGTATAGTGCATTGTAGGCTGGATACTGTATTACAGTGCATTGTAGGCTGTATACTGTAGTACAGTGCACTGTGGACTGTATACTGTAGTACAGTGCACTGTAGGCTGCATACTGTAGTACAGTGCACTGTAGGCTGCATACTGTAGTACAATGCACTGTAGGCCGTATACTGTAGTACAGTGCATTGTAGGCTGTATACTGTAGTACAGAGCACTGTAGGCCGTATACTGTAGTACAGTGCACTGTGGGCTGTATGCTGTAGTACAGAGCACTGTAGACTGTATACTGTAGTACAGAGCACTGTAGACTGTATACTGTAGTACAGTGCATTGTAGGCTGTATAGTGTAGTACAGTGCATTGTAGGCTGCATACTGTAGTACAGTGCACTGTAGGCCGTATACTGTAGTACAGTGCACTGTAGGCTGCATACTGTAGTATAGTGCATTGTAGGCTGGATACTGTAGTACAGTGCATTGTAGGCTGTATACTGTAGTACAGTGCACTGTGGACTGTATACTGTAGTACGGTGCACTGTAGGCTGCATACTGTAGTACAGTGTATTGTAGGCTGCATACTGTAGTAGAGTGCACTGTAAGCTGCATACTGCAGTACAGTGCATTGTAGGCTTCATACTGTAGCACAGTGTTTGTAGGCTGTATACTGTAGCACAGTGTTTGTAGGCTGTATACTGTAGTACAGTGCATTGTAGGCTTCATACTGTAGCACAGTGTTTGTAGGCTGTATACTGTACAATTAACAAATTTTATGACCCTGAACATTGTACTTTCCATTTGTTTACAGTACTGACTGCTCAATAGATTTTGACTGGTTGCAGGTTCATATATATATATATATATATAGCCAAGTAGACTATACTACCTGGTATAACTTATATCTGAACATCTGTTTCTGCTACAGTGCAAGACTATTATGGTTCTTGATCTGTATGCCAAAGACGGCAGAGTATGTCTTTTATATCACTGAACAATCAATGTTAACCCATTCCATTAGTTATTATCTCAGAATGCAAAGCACCTGCGACAGACAGCCTGGCTCAAACGTGAGCTCTCTTCTCGGAGTACACACTGAGCTTTTATCTGAAATACACTCCAGCAATCACATCACTGTATGTTTAGCTGGGAACAAAGCAAACCAACACCAATAAAAGCTCTTCTTCCCATTGTAGATTGGATAGAGTTTATTTGATTTCAACAAATATTCTCACTGTCCAAAGAGAAATAAATATCTCAAAAAGAACACCTTTACAAGAGAGGGCAAAAACGTTTTTTGCTTTCTACTGAGAGAAAAAATTATCATCATACGTACTATATTTGTAGAGACTTACCAAATTAACTTTGATGACAATCTGATACTACCCTCTCTCTGCAGAGTTAATAACCTTCCATCCTTTGTTTGTTTTTAAATGACCCTTTGCCTCCTGCCTTAAAGATGATACCAATCACACCCAAGGTGGCAAATACCAACCCCCCTTAATGTTGACACCCCAAACTCCCCCCCTCCCATTTTACCTTTTTTTGACTCTGGGACTGGAGTTAGTTTTTAGACTGACTCAGAGATGGACTGGACTTCAAGAGACTGAACTGGCAACAGACCGATGACCTAAGATTTGCTAGCATTGAGACTGATTAAGACTGCTTCCCGACCACTAACAGACTGGTTATGATCGACTGAGCTGAGCTGTACCCATACATTTCCTGTGTATGGGTACAGCTCAAATCTATGCGGAAGGTCTCCTGACCTCTGATTCCTGAAGGCTGAATTTCTAACACTATGTAGATTAATGAAATAGATTTTATTCCAATCAGTTTTGGACCAATTCTTTTGGTCTAGACATCATAATTTTTTCACACAATCAAATGGACAGCTCATGAGTTCAAGTAAAAAAAAAATAGACAAAAATCATGATTAATTTTTTTCTTTGGACAGCAACAATATGCAATTAATAGGCTATTGAAACAGCCATGGGAACAATTTTAGGTTAACAGGAAAGTGGAAGAGACATTTCTGAACCATCCCTACTATAAACCTTTATTGAAGCAGAACGACTACCAATAACATTTCAGGGAAGGTAGCAAAGCACATAAATCAACATAGGAAAGCAAATCACAAGAGCTACATATACACAGAGACTAACAAGACACAGGTGGGAAGAATAATGAGGAGAAGAGAGAGGGAGGGAAGTGGAGCTAGGACCGTAAGAAGAACACAAATGAATCAAATTAACTGTTTAAACCAAAGCCGCTGACGAGTCACATATTGTTTTGCTTTACTGGAGCTACTTGTATGAAATGTCAAAGCACTTACGGCTTAGGTGTAAACCTTATAGCGACTACAACATATGAGCCAATGTTTTCTTCATGAACATTTGGGGTTTTTTTTTTGCACTGAAGATGTTCATTTCCAGAGCTTCTGTATGAACAAGATAAACATCAGCTGCAGAAGCCAATTTCTGTAAGCCTCAATTGTGTACCATCCAACTGACAATTACAGATAGAGCCTCTCACGGCATCTACGACGGTTCATTTGTTGGGAATGGCACCGCCTCGTCACTGGCATCACCAAACACAAGATGCCGAGCAGCGCTCCTATAATTACACTTAATTCAGAGAAGATGGCCAGAATTACTCAAGATATGTGGCTCTGACGCAAAAGAACTTGCTGAATGGAGCCCAATTTCCCCATCAAACTCAAGAGACTGTCAGAAACAGCCAATCTGGCAGAGACTTGAATTGGTTGCATCAAGTGCAACTCACTGATTGTCCAAAAACTACATCACACTGCACAACAATTCAAGTCTAGTCAACATACAATATCTAATATTTTTCATTATACACAGTCAAGTAGGGGTGTAAGAGAATATCGATGGCAGACAGTGAATCATTGTGTGTTATGTTTAAACCTCTGAACACTAGATGGCAGTGTTGTAATCCATTTTCAGCTCCACTCCAACATTAACAAGCAGCACAAGGGTGCAATGCTATTGTAAGCATTGGCAAACCTGTTCATATAGTGGTGTGTTTTAATAGTAAGATCTGAACAATTGAAATATATCACTTTGCTTGCAATATCGCAATATATCATGATATATTGAATCGCGGCCGCTGTATCACAACACGTATTGTATCACCAGGTTCTTGCCAATACACAGCCCTACAGTCAAGTCACATTATTATGACCACCAGCTACTATCCAGAGTAATCGCCGAGTGCAGCACGGACAGCAGCTAGACAGACTGAGAGACTCAATAAAGTCCTGGTAGGTTCTTACAGGGATCTGGAGCCATGCTGCCTGCAGTGCATTCCACAACTGCTGGAGGGTGTGTGGGGGAGGATCCATAGAGCGAACACCATCATCAAGGTGGTCCCACAGATGGTCATAGGCATCGTCAAACACAAGACGCCAAGCCACGCTCTTATAATTACACTTAATTCAGAGAAGATGGGCAGAATTACTCAAGATATGTGGCTCTGAAGGCCTGACGAGAAAGAAGTTACTAAATGGAGCCCAATTTCCCCATCAAACTCAAGTGACTGTCAAAAGCAGCCAATCTTCTGACAGTGACAATTCAAAACGTGAAGTGGTTACATGCTGTGTGTCAGTGATTGTCCAGAAACTACACCAAACTGCAAAACATTTTAAATCCAGTCAATATATATGTTTCTATAATAAGAATGTTATTATAGTACTATTTCATTATATTTATAATAAGAACACTTTGTGTTTACTATTTGTTTCTCTATTTTGTGTCTTTACATGTTATTGCCTTTTTTATCCTTTTTTATCACTCTCGTTGTACCGCCTATAGCTTTCATTTCTTTTCATGCATTGCAACCTTATTCAGCATTACAACATTTACCTCCATTCAGAGTTGCATTAACTTTAAGCTGAGACCTGTACGGTCTTCTCCAGCACATCCCAATGACTTCCATGAGTCTCAGGACTCTATGGTGGTCAGTTCATGAATAAAAATGGGTCCTTGTGCTTCCAGAATACCTCTTTCCCAAGCTGGGCCTGATGAGTCTCGGCATTGTCCAAATATTTTCAAGCCATCAGGGAAAAGAAAAAAATCCATTGATAGAATAGCCGGCTCATTTAGTACATTCAGGTGGTCAATTTATTGCCAGATCATAACACTGCCTCCAGAGTCTTGTACAGTGGGATTTATGCTGATGGGTGCATCACTTTCTGCACTTCCACCTACCTTGATTCACCCATCACTCTGACCCTCTTGCATTGCTTCAGTCTTTGTAGTTTTTCTTAGTAGCCTTACTGGCACAGGTGTTTTCCTTATGTACACAGCTGTTTAGTCCTAGTCTTTTGAGTTCTGGCCATGTGGAAATGCTCTTACTTTCACTATTACTGTTATCTACTGTCAGATCATTGTCTTTCAAGATATTTATCTGAACACATTTCTTCTGTGAAGTTGACAGATCTCCTAAAACTGTGCTGGGCAATTCTGAACCCAATTAAGGTCATTTCAGCTTCTCCCTATTTGTTTTCTTTGCTTGACTTTGAGTGACTCTTCTGAAATGGGATATGTCTTTCCTCATGGCTGTATAAGTTATTCTCTACATCAGTGATGCTTAAAAGAGTTGTCGCCAGCTGAAACATCATAATCACTACAGCAATTATCCAATCAGAGGCTTTTAAGTGTTTTTCTTATTTAAATGGTGTATGTTTTATCAGACAGGCAGTGTGTATTTACTCAGTAAAAGTTTTAAAAGTAAAATAATCTAATTTATGTAGGTTTAAGATTTTTCCACATACCATGATATCATTTGTTTGCTGTACGGAGAGGGTGAAACGATTCGGATGCTGTACAGGCAGGGAAGAAAGGAAGAGGAACGGAAAGCAGAGATAATCACAAACAGCCATTTTCTTCTCCGCTCTGCACCTGGCCGTTGATGACTTCCGAGGTTTTTCCGCGTGTGGCCTGCTGTTGTCCAGGGGTCATTGGTAATTGCTGAGCTTGTCACTTGGAGCAAATGATGATATGAATTATGCACCCCGTAATTTCAGCAGCTCTATTTATTCTCCTACGCCAAGTGGCAGCCAGCCAAGCAGGAAAAAGCCTGCCATATGCATCATTAACAAATCGGTGACGATTCATTGCGTTTGCTGATGTCTTGACACGACTGCTGTTGAATATTTGATATCTGATTGCTACATGCGCAAGAACAGCACAGCTTTTAATGATGCAACATATTGTGCATTGAATTTGGTCTACATTTGCATACATACTTAGAAAAATATATATGCAGTAGGGATACAGTGTCAAAAGATGTCTCTGGTCTGATATGCAGATCAGATATGTGTGGAGCTTTATATACACATACCATCTGGTTCTCTGAATATTGTGTTATCCTCTTTCACCCTCTTCTTCAGTGGTCAAGTCCATGACAGAGCAGGGATCATTCTCAGCACTGCAATGACACTGATGTGGTGGCGGCATGTTAGTGTGTGTTGTGCTGGTGTGAGTGGATCAGATACAGCAGTACTGCTGGAGTATTTAAATACACTGCTCCGTCGCGTCAACGGACGTGAACGCACTCCCCCTCTTCAGCTGGCCGCATGTGGGCGTAACAAGGGTGTTCCCTGCATTGTCCAATGGAATCAGGTATGTGCGTTTCCAGGGGTGACGGGGCAGCGGTGATTAATGCTCGTGTTCAACATCTGCTTTTTCATGCCATATTTACATCATTTTATAGATTTGAATCAGATGTAAATATAAAAAAGGGTGTTTTAATTTAGTTCTGAATATGGAACGAATAATTCATACGTTGAGGACATTGTTCGACCACCCGTCCTCTTGTCATTGGATAGACGCATTGCGTTTGGCGGATTCATTTGCTTAAAGTTCATCTCGGCTGAACTTTTTGTCCCATCGCACCCCCCAAACTCGACGTGCCGGACCCATGATGCACCGCGCCGCCGCATCTGACGCAACCAACGCTCCCTATTGAAAATGAATGGGATACATCGCAGCGCGCCGACGCGATGGAGCAATGTAAATACAGCGTCACTGCTGAACTGAGAATAGTCCACCAACCAAAAATATCCAGCCAACAGCGTCCTGTGGGCAGCGTCCTGTGACTATTGTTGAAGGACCTGAGAAACACAAACTGAGAGAGTGGATTATGAGTTAGACACGGTGCTTAAGGGCATTTTCCCACCAGCACTAGTTAGTCTGGTTAAAACAGACTCTGGTTCGTTTGGTGCGGTTTATTTTGGCAGGTGTGAAAACTGTAATCGAACTCTGGTATGGACCAAAACAACCGCACCGAGACCCTCGAGAGGAGGTGGTCTCGGTCTGGTTCTAAACAAACTCTGGAGCAGTTCGTTAGTGGTGAGAACATGATCCAACCTCGATCAGACCCAAGTATTAGGTGTACTCCACAAGTTTGATCTAAACATCTCCTGCAGCCAGGTGTGCTCTGCATTATGGGATGCGGCAGATGGCGTAAACAGAGAACTGGGAAACTGTAGCAGCTAACAGGGCGAGGACAATGAAGCGAGGTCTCTCTTGGACTAGCAGTGAGGGACGTTGTCTACTTGATGTTTGGAGTGAGCTGGGTGGTCTGCAGGTGGACTGTAGTTTGGTATCAGATTATTATTACAGCTATGAACAGATGCTGTCTCTGCCGCTGCTCCGTGATACGCTCTACAAGAAATGTGCAGTAGTTTGGGAAAACCGGATCTTCTCCCTGTGTTTACTTTCTTGCTCGCACGTCAGATAGCTCTGACCAATCAGAGGAGACAACGTGCTCATGTGGTTTGTTGGGGTGCATTTTGGTGAATTTCGGTTTTTGCCTGTGTGAAAACAAGCTTGACCGAGGAGGAAACGTTCCAAGTACACAAACTTATTAACTGATCTGGACCAGTGAAACGAACGAAAGGTGTAAAAAACACCTTAAAAATCAGTGGCAAACCAGGACCAGGTCTTCAACTGGGGCCAAATATGGAAACATGATAATGAGGTGGCAGTGCAGCGGATAATGGCTTTTAGCCAAATTACATGGGATAGAGGTTATGGAAACATGTGATCGGTAGGTTTCCGGTTCGATCCCCTGAACCAACAGGACATGACTGAAGTGCCCTTGAGCTAGGCACCCAACCCCAATGGCTCCCCAGGAAGTGTTGATAGGGCTGCTCACAGTATGCTTGCTGTCCTCTTGTGTGTGTGATCACAAGTGTCAAATTTCTGCTACTCTTTGAGATTTCTAATAGTATGTTAGCGCTCAGCTAACAGCGATGCATATGAACATTGTATTGAGCATAAAGCTGCTGTTGTGATTTTTACTAACAACAACTAACCCGAACCTGCTTAGACTACAACTCTTATTCTCAGTCAGTTGGCTAGAACTTGAGTAATAAAATGTGAATAAATGAATGGACACTGCTGTATGTGATTCTGTGTTACTGTAATTCCAATATGTAAAAAAATGGGACATAGCGATGAATCATGTAGAATATGTACGAATAGGGTCCGGTAAAACATGCAGAGATATGAGGAGACTCCATTTCAGATGAATCTAGTTCAAGTCAAAGCCAGGCAGTAAAGCTTGGGCAGTCTCGGAAACACTAAAGTGCTCACTGTGATCTCTTTCAGGGAAGCCATGGAGCCTCCAGACACAAAACTTTTATTCTAAGAAGAATTCACTCTGACAGCAGATCACTGAAGGGCCTAAATCTTTCATTGCCTCTGAAACTCAGCCGTCATTAGAGAGGCCGCAGGATGTAGGAGAGCCGAGCTCAATGTGGTCTGGCCTGTTACAGCACCACCAAAGCACTTCAGGTAATGAAGGAGCCTTTGAAGTGATCTGCAATCTAATGCTAGTGGTGTGGTAAGAATTAGTGTGTATGCGCTCAACACAAATGCATAACTGTAGGTGGAAGCATCCCTTGCTAGCACAGAGCAACACCACTGAAACAAAAAAATGAAGATTCTGTGGGAATATTCAAAACCCGCAAGTTTTAACATTTCTGTTTCATGACTGACCACCCACTACGAACAGCCTCTCAACTACAACAAATATGGTGGACGAAGAGGAGCCGACAGGTGAGGTACATTAACAGTTTGGCTTATCTAATTTATAATAATGATTTAATAGTCTTAACCCTTGTTATCAGCACATATTCACTTGTTCCCGCTGCAGCTCGCAAACAAGCTCTTTAGAGAAATTACATTTTCTAAGACGCCTTAAACCAGAGAACAAACTACAGTCGTTACATTTCCTTATAGCCAGAATCACTGCAGCCGGCACTGAAGATGGCAAAGGGCCGTCTGTAAACATTCATAGAAATTAACAGCCTGTTAGTGTTATTCATAAATTGACTTGAAATGTGCTGAACTACACTCAAAATCTACTACTTTTACAAAGCTGTGGTAAACAATGCAGATGTACTTTAGAAAACTTTACTGAGACAGAACACATAAACCTGCTGCAAAATAAAATCACTTGTTGAAACAGCTCTTCAGAGGTTAGAGTTAGCCTGCTATCTGAGACTAAACCCAGTCAAAACAGGCAAAACCAACACTGACACTCAATGAATAGGTTAAACGTGAAAGGTAGATTCATTCAGTTTCATTTAGTCCTTGACCTAGCTGTGATGTGGTCTTTTTATTATTGTTTCTGCTTTTTATTTAGTTTTTCAGTTAACCACTCCACTTCTGGAGGTGCAGTGCTGTTAGCTTAGTGCTAACCAGTGGGGAACCGTCATGGCCCTCTACGCCCTCTCAGAGCACCTAAAATATTCTTAACACACTCACACACATATAATATTAATTTGTCTACTTACAGTTTGACAATCAAAATCTAAACAATTACAAAAATATAGGCAAATAAATTATTCAAACGTGTTTATTCAATCTGTGTTGGAACGTGAGGGGTGGAAGCCTGTGAGTCTGTGTCTCCCCCTATAAGGACTGTGATGCCTCCGCAGAATGTTGGTGATTGGTGGTCCCGCTGTTCATGTACAGAGGGGGCCAGGCAGTTATAATTCAGCACCATACCAATTTCAAATGACAGTCAAACTGACCAATCATATCTTCCCTTTAAGTGGGCGGGCTTAACTGTATGATCATTTATGCCTGCTGTGGCGACGCTAGCTGGAGAAACTGCTAGCTAGCGCTAGGCTACCACCGCTAGCTAGTTTGCTGAGTCACGATGAAAGCCCATGTCCCGCCCCAAACTGTCAAAACCACCCCCTCTGAAAACTCGAGAAATATTTCTCTCTTGCGCAGAGCAGCCAACGGTACTGCAGTTCCTGCGAGGAAAAATACCAAATCGTGAGAGAAAAAAAGCATTAAAGGAGGAAAAAAGACAGTTTCTCTTTCTGTGCTCACGAGTTTCACATTTACGCTCGCAAAATGTAAAAACTTGCAGCTTTATATCTTTCACCTTGCGTTTTTGCCCGCTCGAGTTTTGACGTTAATGTGACGCCATACTCTTGGACGCGCCGTCTACATATTCTTCTTGATGTTTATTCTTCTTCTGTGACGACGCGCTGTTGATAGCTTAAAGAAAAACTCTGCAGATACAAACTAAATTGTAAATGAATTTATTATACAACAAAAGTATAGCATCTTATCTGACATCCGACGTCCAATCTTCTGGTGCCAGAGAAAGGCCTTCTGTTCCCCTAATCTGAAGACGCTCACCATTACAGACGTACACCATTCTGGACCTTCAGACATATGGTCCAAATACCTTTCCCATATTTGGTACACTATAGGGTTTTGCCAATACAAGCCAGATGTTTCCCAGACCTACCATACACTAACCTCTGACCCTAAGTCTCTCTGAAAAACATTCTCTTGCACGCACAGCAAAAGATAAACTTTGTACACACATATTCTGCCCTTTGCTCAGCTTTATAAAAAAAAAATTATATGAATGTATATGGAAAATTACACTACACTCTGAAGCGCAGATGGAGCTGTGTGATGTTCAGTTATTCATAAGGAGGAGCCTTATTTTGCATAAGAAGTTGTCTGTGTTGTACAGATATTATTGTTTGTTGCATTTCTGTCATCTTATTTTTTGGTTCTTGACTTAGGAGAGGAAACAGTATTTTTTCAGACTATGTTTTTGGGTGGGGGGGCTGAGAGGGCCGAGGCGTAAGGGTTACGGTTCACTACTGGTGCTAACATACTATTAGTAATTCCTTCTGGGGCCTAGCAATGAGCATTATCATTATTGTAATGTTTTTTATTTTCTGACAAGACTTTTTGTGTATAGCCCTAAATAAAGTTTTGCCCTGGATTAGCTTCTTAACACTGGGTCCACTCACTGTCTGTTTTAGACAGTCCTATCTTGTAGATGTACAATTAGAGACGAGCAGAGAATGCTTCTGTTGCTACACAGTTTGTGTCAGCTATCCTCTAGTTCTCCATCAGCAAAGTCAAGGTTTCTTTATATGGTGTCTTTTACAGCATATTAATTGTAGGCAATATAAGGATCTTTGGGAGGGCTTGTACAAAGCCTTCAACAAAGCACTGGACAGTAGGAGTTCCAGGATGGGCAGTTGGTCACAGGCCAGCAGTGACACGGAGGTATTTAAAACTCCAGCAGCACTGCTGTGTCTGATCCACTTGCACCAACACAACACACACTACCACAACATCTGTGCTGAAAATGATCCACCACCCAAAAGAAAGTCTTACCAAAAATGTATCTCAGTCTTAGCTTTTCTTTTGAATACAGCTGGTGATGTGAGGAAGATTCATAAGCCTCAAAAAAAATTCCTGCAGCAACACACACTGAGCTAAAGAGGAGTAAAAGTTTGAGGGTGTTGTTTTATTCAGGAGCTCTTTTGAACTGTCACTGGGGTGAACGCACAGTTAACCAGTTTTACTTCTGTTCTGGATACTTTGTTCATCATACTTCATCACAGGAGTTTCTCCATTCCTCTTCCAGGGGTGACGCCATGGCTCCTGACACTGGAGTAAATATCCTTAGCAGCTAGATTGAACTTTGTTGTGGGAGATGAGGGATGATCAGATTTAGAGAATGTCAAACATCTTGAGGCATTAAGTCCATCGACTGCTTTAGCAAAAACTGCTTCCCTTCGCCTCCAGCTCGTAGACGGTTTCATAAACCTCCATCAGAGGCATGGTGCCCTGGGTGCGAACTCCTCCTTCCCTCTGAGAGAGATTTCTGAGCTGGAGGACAGGTAAACAGTGCCACGCTGCCAAACATATGCCTGGATAAATGTCTTAGCTCACATAATCTGTAGTTGATGTGCTGATTATCCTAAAGGTTAGTCATGCCACGCTGATGGACTCAGGGAACCCTCACAGAGTTATGAAATAAGAAAGTTTGGGTGCAGGACTATGCCTGGAGTCTAGACAGTTTCCTGTGGTAAAGTGTCTGGGAATCACCACCACTCCATCTCCCCCCTGTTGCTCAGTTCTAGCCCTCAGCGCTACTCGAAGTATATACTCCTATATTTATATTTTAGGGAAGTCATGCTCTTGTATATCATCGCTGTCCAAATAAAAACTTTCCCAACCTTCAAACTATTAACCTGCCAGGGATTTTTGAGCATTTCTGTTGGTCCATTCATCACAAACTTTTTACAGAATATAAGGAGCAGCATATATATATATAAAAGTTTAGGATCACTTTAGAATTTCATTTCATGCAATGTTCTTGCAATTTATGCAATTCACAAACAATATAGTCCATTACACAATTAATTGAAGTGTATCAGATGATTTTAAAGAATAAAAATGTTTGTATTGAAGTCTATTTTTGTATAGAGGCTTATTTTGCATATAGTCCTATTATCAGTAATTCTCAGTCCTCTGTCTAAATCTCCTGGTACGGCCACCAATCCAAGTTAAGGATGTTATTGGACTAATTGGTTGTTAGGACACTCTTGCTCAATTGTGATGCACAGCTGAAAAACATTCTACTAATAAGTGAGTATAAAAGGGAGAACAACATTCTAGGTTAGTTTAGTATCTGAAGCATCAGCAGTTGATGGCTTGCTGACTGGCTCACAATGACCAGAAAGAAACAACTTTCTTTAGAGACCCGTCAGTCCATTGTTGTGTTAAGGAAGGAAGATACTCAATTGAAAACAAGAAAATTTCACTGTGATCCCAAACATTTGAGCGGTAGTGTACATATACAATATAAATATATATACAATACAAAGTAATATTCATGTTAAATATGAAAATCTTATTGTGAAAGAAGTAGATCATATCTTGAGCTCCAGTTTGAAGAAGTGTAGTTCCAGATTTCTCCTGGACGCCCCAGACATTGTATGAATGTGTTCTGTTCCTTCAGCAGCAATCTTGATTCAGCTTAATGAAGTACTGAGCAGTTAAAGCAGGTATTAGATGATAACTGTAAATAATACTTGGGTTGTTACAACAAGGAGAAGCTTGGAAAGGGTTAAGTAAACACACTGACGTATGTAAAAGCACTACTTACTGTATTAATACTATTTGATAGTGTTTTGTCGAGCAAATAAAATCTTCCTGTCTGGAAGAATGACTTTATAATATATTAATATATTCAATATAATAATTTTCAATATAAAAGCTTTTGCAATGTTGTACAAAGCCATGAAACTGAACACAATTCCTTATACTAGAACAAAAATCAACTCTATTAAAGTACAAAGATTTCCTTTACAAGAATTTGAAATATTATTTCCCAAATAATTGTAACTGACTTAATTTCCCCAAACTCATTGTCCAGGATGTGTTTGTGGATCCTGCCAGATCAAATAATTCTGGGTAGTGATGAGGAGTTGATTCTAAAGAATCTTATCTTCGACTCAGAAGGTCAACTATTAGCCAATGACTGGTAGAGTTAAATGCTTGGAATCAATTCTTTGGCGTGTTTTTCATCATTATTGACATTTTCATTGGGCGAGTAAGAAGAAAAAAAACAAATGAGCCAGAAAGAGTCTGACAACTTGCACGGCAACTCTCTATTTGCTTCTTTACAGTTGTGGGAAAGAGGATGAAGCTTCTTATTCAAATTCCATTCCACCCAAAGAGCAGCGCTGCAGGTACATTCTGGCGCCAACACACTATTAAGGTACTATTAAGGTAACTGCTGCAGGTAATTGCTCTGTATTGCATTTTATGTTTTTGCCTTTTGACTTAATTAAAGATTTGCTCTTGTATCCATAATCTATTCGTGACACTAAAGGTGGAATAAACTGAATTATCGTCAAATCACTATAATCTAACTACTTATTGGGTAAATGACGGCTATGATTGGTTAATCTCTACTGTGTTCCTATATCTTTCGCTCTTTTGACTGTACTGATGAAAATAAGGTTAAGTTGAAGAAAACTCAAATTTAGACCATGAATGCATGTTTTTTTCTGTAAAAAAGCTGCAAAAAGTAGCCAATCACAGGTTTTGTTTTGCCTTATAGCCCCATGCATGTATCTGTCCACCATGAGTGGATTATAAATCCAAAACATTCTTGAAACTATTGTACAACCATGTCTCAGACATCAGGCAGTGTATTCATAACCACTCCATGTAATAACATTCTGTAAGGGGGCTGTTAGTGGTGGATGTCTGGTTCCTACTACCACCAATTCTGGGTTAGTAAGTTTTCCTAGAACATTCTGCAGCGTTCCAAACCACTCATAACTATTTTATTCCAGAAAAAAAATTCAGACCTTTATTTCTTTCCATCACTTTTCCCAGTCTAAAACTTTATTTGACTTCAGGTGTCCTTGCCTGATCCTGCTTTAGCACTGATCTGGGGAATCCACTATAGACAGTGATATACAGTATATTCTCTGTAGTGAGAGATGAGGGATGATCAGATTTGGGGGAAGTTCAACACCTTTGTGTATTAACCTCATCAAATGTTGAGTAAAAAACTCCTTCTGTCTGAGCCCTGCTCAACTTCTGCCTCAGGCTTGTAGAAGCTTCATAAACCGCCATCAGAAGCTCCTTGCTCTGGGTGCAAAGTCTTTCTTCAGGGTTAGATTCTGCTTTGGAGCAGATGGCAACTGTGCTATGCTAGCAAAGAGAACAGATTCCATGATCAGCAACAAACAGTAATACTTGATTGTAAAGGTGACGTTTACGGTAGAATCTGAAAATTCGGAGAAGAAGCTGACTTCAGCTTCGTGTCAGGCAAGTGGTTAGCCAACTGCAGCAAAACAAATACCTTATCCAGTCAGGTGCAGGCAACAATAGAGCCGTTCTTGAGTTTTCAGCTTCCACATAGTACTAGCGACAAGAAAATAATTGCACCCCATCACAGAGACTTGTTCTGAAGCGGTGGGCAGAGGCGGGGCTTGGGGGAAACTGAAAGGCTCATTGAATCCCATGTTTTCTAGACCTCCCACAAAATAACCCAAATATGGTCCAACTGCAGCCAGGGGCGTTACAGCCCTCTTTCTCATTGGCTAAAACAAGAGAGTGTCCTTGATCTCATCTGTTATGGTTTCATGTGCTGTGTTATTGCCTGAAGTCACAGTTTCATTTGGCACAGGTCAGAATGAAATGTTTTCTTCAATAGTACCAATATTATGGTATGTATTTGTCCCAGTTTCTCTTTTATCTTAAGGCCATGTTTGCACAGTATTGTATGTACCAGCCTGTTTGCACCATAGCACATTTGCACTGAATGTTTATCAAATTTTAAGCATATATATATATATATATATATATATATATATATATATATATATATATATATATATATATATATATATATTAGTTGGATATTGCTTTATTCTGCTCTGATGTACATTTTGTCTGCAATGCTTATATTCTCAGGTTTATCAAGTACTACTTTCTTCAACATTGTCAACCCCAGTAATATTGCCTATTATTCACAAACTCACTCTAGCGCAAAACATTACTTTTAATGGCAAAAAATAAAATGAAGACTGCAATCAAATAAAAATTTGTTATTTTTGAACAACTTATAACACAAACCTTAAAATACTTATACACTCATTTCTCACAATTTTGAACAAATTATTAAAATTTAAAAAATCGAACAAAATATAAGGCACAGGCACCAAGTTTCCTTCGCAGATTTCCTTGCATCCGTACTGTTGCTTATCAGCTCAGTATTAGGCTCTTTATGAGCCACAGCAGGTGTAGTAGTGTAGGCAAACCTTTCTACATATCAGTGACTGAAAAATGACTGATCATAAACACAGTATGCAGGAATTTTCCCCTCATACCTCCTCTAAGAACACATCATCACTTTCCAAAGAAAACCATGTGAATAGAAATATTCCAGAATCACTTTGAATAAAACCTCTTTACATTAACTTACATTGAAAGTAAACAATATTTTTGGCCTCTCCTGTAAAGTTAATATTTTGGAATATTTAATTAATTGCACGTTTCTATTATTTCAAATAATAGAAAGTTGCCCTTATTTCATCCACTACACATGTCTGAAATGAGCAGTCATGCATTGCTATAGCTTTCTAATCTGAAGTCATACATGAACCACAAGACGTTACATTCATTTATTTAGTTATTTACAGTGGGTGTATGAACTACTGACATAAGCAGATTGATCTGTAACAATGATGTACACAGGATGTCTCTTTACACATCACATTGGCAGGTGATGCAGTTACAGGTGAGGGAAGACCCTTTATTTTATTCTGGAGGACAACAAGCTGCTGAGGTACCTACATTTTCATTTCCATTTATACTGCTGTGCAAAAGTCTTAATCACATCAGCTGATTGTTTTAAAGCCTTTATCTGATCAATAAATGTATTTTCACCAGTTATAACATCAGATATTATTAGAAAAGATGTAAATAAACATACATACAATACAAAGTAACATGAATATCTTATTGTGAAAGAAGTAGATCATATCTTGAGCTCCAGTTTGAAGAAGTGTAGTTCTAGATTTCTCCTGGATGCCCCAGACATTGTATGAATGTATTCAGTTCCTTCAGCAGCAATCTTGATTTAGCTTAATGAAGTACTGAGCAGTCAAAGCAGGTATTAGATGATAACTGGAAAAATAGCTTTTAAAATATAATAATGTCCCCAAGTGCCGAAAACATGTGCACAGTACTGTATGTCATTTAGCAGACGCCTAGTCCTGTGTCAAATTCAGCAAGTGCAATACCCAGTAATTTCCAGCAATAACCAGCAAAAACCAGCAAAAGCAACCATACCCAGCAAAAACCAGCAATACCCAGCCAGTGCTGATACCTAGAAAGAGGATAAAGTGTTGGACACAGTGCAATACATTTCAGTATATACTTGTAAGGGGTCAGTCAGTTCCCGCCATGGCCGCCAGAGGGCACCGTAAATCCACCAAGGTGATAAGGTAGGAATCTGATACGGCCTCATTAACTTCACCTGGGAAACCCCCATAAAAGTCTGGAAGCTCCTGCAGATCACTGTTGCAACCCCACCTGTGCAGACCAGTAAATGGTAGCTCTACAGAGCAAAAGAGAACAGGAAAAACAAAAAAACGAAAAAGAAGGATAAAATTCCCTACCAAAAAAGAATTAAAATCCCAGAAAACAAGAAAAAAACAAAGAAAGAAAAAAGGAAAACACATTCCCAACAAAAAAGGATACAAATCCCAGAAAACAAGAAAACAAAGAAAGAAAAATAGGAATAAAAGAGAAAAATAAGGACATGTTTATTGTTTAATAAGCATGTTTATTGTTTAATTTACAGAAATCTATTTCTTTGTTTGAGGCATTTTTTTTATATTCCCGTGCTTTTCGGCGCAGTACACTTAGGCCCACCACCTTAGCATTGAGAAAGCACCCCCAGGGGGGCAGCAGTAAAAGCGCCTGCCTCTCAACGCAGAGATGGCGGGTTTGAATCTGCATGCAGACTTCTTTATTTCCTCAGAAAAACTTTTACACCACACATAGCGCATTTTCATAGCTTAGTGGCTCCTCCCTTACCCCACCCCATAACTGTACTTGAATTACTGCTCACATAGGTAGTTCACAAAAACCTGGTCTTCAGTCTGAAGACCATGAGACAGTCTGCTGTTCGGACAGCCAGAGGAAGTTCCATCATCTGGGCTTCAGGACAGAGAAGAGTCTTAACGCTTGCCTTCCATGCGACTTGAAGGATGGTGGGTCAAGCCAAGCTGTACTTGAAGGGCTTGAGGCACAGATCGACCATTGCTGTAAGAGTTTTAAATTTGATGTAAGCAGCTGTGAAAGTAGAGCAGCAGTGCAGTGACATAACCGAACTTGGGAAGATTAAAGACGAGCTGTGCTGTTATATTCTGGATCAGTTGCAAGAGCCTGAGGGGCCGCAGAGAAAGACCAGCCAGAAGCGAGTCACAGTAGTCAAACCTGGCCAACAAGTCGAGTATATTTCATTTAGCAATTGCTTTAGGAACAAAACTACAGCATAACTTTTTTTACTCTCTCAAGGCTGGGTGTTTATGTACGTACTAAATTTAAGAAGATCACTTGAAATAGCGATTTTCAATTATTTCAAAGTACGGAATCTAATGTTACAGCATAGCAAGCTAGATTATGGTTGTAACTAAACTCTCTCAACATTGCAGACAACTCCAAATCACCGAATTAGCAAAGGATTACCTTGTGATGCCTTTCTGTAGAACAGTGTAGTCCTTACTATTCAAGTAAAAACCTTTTGAACACCACTAAATCCTTATCAACAGCAAATCAGACTGAAAAAAGAACCTATGATACCAGTGAGGTGTGTTAATCAAGTTTGGTTCTAAAGGTCTGCAGAGTTTGGTCCAAACCCTTAAGTATCATAATTGATTACTTTTTAAAAAGCATTCAGCAGCGTCTGAATATTGCAACCATTATTAAGAATATTATAAGGCGGAAGGCAGCAGTGGATTGAATTTCAAGTGTTTTCTAAGCCTGGTCTGGAATGACTATTTACTTTTATTGCCCTTCCCTGAGTCCATTTATTAGCAAGTAAACAAACCCCAAGTAAAATTAATTGGTGTGAGTTGGAATTTAAAAGGGCGAGTGGGTGAAAAGGTGTTCTAACGTTGCCCTTAGACGCTACTAATTGTATTCAAAGTATTGAGCCTGTTGAGCTAAATATTGCATGTGAGTAATTTTTATCAATGTAATATGGTGGATGGCACATAGTATATGGGACAGTATCCAATATAAATGCTCATTTGACGGCAGCATGAGGCCCAAAACAAGGAAGCACAGATGGTAGGTTACAATACATTTTATGCTGATACAACATGAACACTCCAAAGTCAACCCTACAGTACCCTCAGTCTTGGCTTCAAGACCTGTTAGTTGTGTTTCATTTGTTACGCTATATTAATATTTTTAAGACAGACAGTGACAGCATGTGAGGTCTACAATAATCATATCATCACTGTCCATAGAAAAACAAGTATCTCAAAACATGACATACTATCAATGTAAATCAATGGACCCAGATTTTTTTTTTAGACTTTAGATATTCATCACAATGTGCTCAGTACTCACCATGAAGAGTATGAACACTCCATAGTCATTACCGCAGGAGTACTGCAATGATGCCCCCTGTAGGTACAATAAATAAAGAAATAACCTGTCAGAAATTTGAACAGGGCCTAGTGTATTAAAAAGCCATTCACTTTTTTTTAATGGAACTTAGCAAAGTAGTTAACTCACAGTCAAAGTGTGCTCCATTTCTCCCAAGAGACTTGTCAGTTTGTCAGTTTCATAAACAAGTGGAAGTTAAGATGAAAATATTTGTAGTAACTGACTGAGTAAAGAAACTGAACATCATTTTTAATGGAAAACATCAAGAATGTTGCAGACAGAAAGATTGGTTTGATAAACATGAAAGTGAAGTTGAACATCTCCCATGGCCTGCACAGTCACCAGATCTAAATATTATTGAGCCACTTTGGGGTGTTTTGGAGGAGCGAGTCAGGAAACGTTTTCCTCCACCAGCATCACGTAGTGACCTGGACACTATCCTGCAAGAAGAATGGCTTAAAATCCCTCTGACCACTGTGCAGGACTTGTATATGTCATTCCCAAGACAAACTGACGCTGTATTGGCCGCAAAAGGAGGCCCTACACTATACTACTAAATTATTGTGGTCTAAAACCAGGTGTTTCAGTTTCATTGTCCAACCCCTGTACATTCGTAGACACTGCCTTATAAAAAAGCAATGGAAGTTTGTGTGACACATTCATATTCTGTCGCAGCAACGAAACATGTCTACAATATGAAATGTTGATTTAGGAAAATACATGGTGTAATAATGATGCAATGTTACTACGTTGACACTGTCAATTCACTAATACAAGAATTGTTACTTATTTACACAGAAGTATTGTATATTTACACAAGTATATATGGCACAATGTGTTTGTAGGAAGATGCCACTGCATTACATTGTGGTACACAATGGAAATTCTAGCACACATCAAAACGTGTACACTTAATTGTGAGACGCCTTATGGGTGTGTTACGACCTGATCTAGGGTCAGGCCGTAATTAAAATTGAGAGTAGGTTCTCTCCCCTGACCTCTGCCAGACCAAACACTGGACGCTGTTCAAACCAGAAAACTGCAAGTTTATTGTCAACAAAGGAGTGATGGATGGGACACTGGCTTCAGGGACGGGCAAATGCCAAAATAGCAAACAACTGAAGAAAGAAATCTATATAAACTGAAAAGAAAGCAAACCAAAACCAAACTACCCCTAACTCCCTACAAAAAAACATGAAAAGGCTAGATAAACAAAAGGCACCCGTCTCCTACATCCCACAGAGATCTTATGGAATCTAACAAAACTGTAGCTGAATGTACAAATGTAGTGGACAGTGCCGGACTGGTCTGGGCAGGAGTTGTTAAAAGTCAGGTCAAAAGAGAGAACCCTGAAAGTCTCTCCAAGATGGCCGCTTGACAATCTTTTATTCGCATAGGCGTCTCCTAGTGGTGAGTTGTGGACGTGCACACAAAGTCACAGAACACACACAAACAACATGGCCACCGACAGATTTTTAAAAAATGGCTACCAAGGGTCGTAACAGGGTGGATGGTGAACTATATACACAATGGAATGGACTGTTGAGGTTTCAAACAACACTACAAAATCACTAATACACTACATAGTGCAGTATATGTCTGTTATAGGGAGCGATTTCGATTGCAACTTGAGATTTACTCTCCCTACAGATCCAGTGAACAAGTTATCATACTTCACTTTCGCTTATTATACATTCATTTATGCAGAGGCTGAATATTTCCCTGACTCACTAACTCACTGGCATTTTACAAGTCAAGAGTTTGACATTTGAATGAAAAAGGACTGATTTCTGAACCGACGTCTAAGAAAAAAACTGAACACTTCTACATAGCAGTCAATTCCAAAACCAGCAGGGTTAACAGAATTTCAAACCTACAGTACCCTCAGTCTTGGGTTCAGAACCTGTTAATTGTGTTTCATTTGTTATGCTATATTAGTATTTGTTTTAAAAAGAACAGAAAGTGACAGCATGCAAGACGAATGGAGATTAATCATATTGTCTCCAAACTGGCAACTATATAAGAGAGAACTTTCACTGTAATATAAGTGAATGTAATGAGGTTTTATTCCAAATGATTTTGGAGCAGTTCTATTGGTCCATTAAACATAAAACTTTTATACAATGCCAACAGCAGTCATGTTCAAATGATATAAAATATAAAAAAAATATAAATCTCCCATTGACAGCAACGTTATTATTATATGTTAGATAATAATATGTTAGACACATACACTTCTGCTAAATGTTCTTGTTTTCAATGGAATATCGTCCTTCCTTAACACAACAATGAACTGACGGGTCTCTAAAGAAAGTTGTTTCTTTCTGGTCATTTTGAGTCGGTCAGCAAGCCATCAACTGCTGATGCTTCAGATAGTAAACTAACCTAGAATGTTGTTCCCTTTTATGCTCACTTATTAGTAGAATGTTTTTCAGCTGTGCATCACAATTGAGCAAGAGTGTCCTAACAACCAATTAGTCCAATAACATCCTTAACTTGGATTGGCAGCCATACTAGGAGATTTAGACAGAGGACTGAGAATTGCTGATAATAGGGCTGTATGCAAAATAAGCCACTATACAAAAATAGACTTTAATACAAACATTTTTATTCTTTAAAAATCATCTGATACACTTACATTAATTGTGAAATGGACTATATTGTTTGTGAATTGCAAGAACATTGCATGAAATGAAATTCTAAAGTGATCCTAAACTTTTGAGTGGTAGTGTAGATATCACTCAAACTTTTTCAAACCAGTTACTCACACAATGTCCAGGCTGCCATGTAGGGAGAATCACCAAATTCTTAGTGGCAAGCTCTTCAATAAGAAAGTCATCAATAAGTAACATTCAGCCAAGAAGTCAGTCCTTTTGATGCTGCATTATGTTCCCAAAGGTTTGTGGATATGGGCTTCCCATGTGCATTAATATAGAGTTGGCCCTTCTTTGCTGCTATAACAACCTTTACTGTTCTAAGAAGGCTTTTCCACCAGATCCTGGAACATGACTGTGAAGATTCACCTCCACTCAGCCGCAAGAGCATCAGTGAAGCCCGGCAATGGCAGGAAAGTAGAGTAGGTTCCAAAGCTGTTCCACGAGAAGCTCAGCCAAACATTTCATTATTTCATTATTTCTTGAGCTTTAGGAAACAGGAAAGCGCTGTCCTAAACTGTTTGCACACTGTTCTTAAATTAGAAGGGATGTCCACAAACATTTTTGCTATTACAGCATGTAAGCTAGCCAGAGTGTTCAGATATAGAGCATGACAGGTTGTCATAACATCCACAGTCACGGTGTTAATGCCCTGCATTTATTATGCATTTAGCAGGTGGCCCACTTCAAAAGTTGCTATGTATAAAGAATGTGTGATCTCAGGATTATGTTTCAGCTTAGAAGAAGATTTGCAGTGTCCTCAGTGAGAAGTAAACAGCTGTATTCAGCAAACATGCACAAGTTAATACATTCCCTGAATTCCCCAAAGACTGTTAAATAATTTCACTGTTGCTTCCAGGTCTTTTCTCAGGTTTACAGTTCTGAAGTCAGATCTCTTTAAAACAGTTGTGTCAGCTTTGGCTCGTCGGGGCTTCTGCTGATGTACAGCACGTACCGTAGCTACAGGCACAGGAAAAGTTGTGGTTTTGCTGTAATAGAGTTTCCCAACTTGTGATCGCAAGAAGTCAAGTCCAAATGAAAGTTTGTACAATATATATTTAATTGAGATCAACAAGAATCTTCCAATATATAGCTGAAATGTTTTGTTTGTATTATACATATACTGTCCAAGGGGATGAGAGTGTTCGAACCTATGGCTGCCAGTCCATTACAGGGCAGAAACACACACACACACACACACACACACACACACACACACACACACACACACACACACACACACACACACACACACAACCCTAGGGGCTGCTTAACATCTCCAGTTCACCCAACTGCTGGTCTTTGGTCTGTAGGAAGAAACCACAGCACCCCAAAGAAACTCATGCCAACATGGGGAGAACATACAAACTACATACTGAAATCTAACCCAGGGGGACTTCAACCCAGGCCCTTCTTGCTGTGTGGCAACCCGCTGCACCATCATGCCAATTCTTATTTGTATAAGCAAAAAACTATATGTTGTCGCTGTTCAAAGAAACTTCACAGGTCAGGCCAAATACCTGCTTTACTTTCAGTGTAAGTCAGTGGAACCAAAATTTTAACCAAGGCATTTGGAGCATTTCTCATGCTCCATTTATCAAAAAAAAAACACAATGTAAATGGCAGCTGCTGTTTTCACATGATGTAGATAAATAAAAAAAATACAAAAATGTTGATATATGTTGCACTTTGGACAGCAACGAAGTGTTCTCTGTTGTAATTTATAGTCTGCAAGTCAGCATTTTAAACACTTGCCTGTTCATGCTCTCTAGGATTTGGAAGTGATGTCCAGTCGCTGTGATCCACAAAGCCCAGACTCTGAGCTCTGAGACGAGCCTTAGGCTTGTTTAAAAATTTACAGTAAACAATATGCAGAAACAACTTCAAGCAACAAAGTGTCTGGTATGCCTGGTATGCAGTCCAGTGTTTCTGGGGATTGAGGAACATGCAGTAGTTTCCAGAAGGAAAACTGCACCATCTCACTCTTACGTTTAGAAGCTGAAGTACTCTGTTTAAGGTGGCACAGAGATGCGAGTCTGAGACATGGTGCTGAGGTCTCTGTTTGAGTCTCTGGTTTGAGGTGGCACTGAGATAGGAATATGATATATGATGCTGATGTCTCTGTTTATGGTGGCTCTGAGAGATGGTAGATGCTGAGGTCTATGTTCAAGGGATCTGTTGAGGTCCTTGTTGCACTGAGATGGGAGTCTGAGATATGGCAGATAATGAGGTCTCTGTTTAAGGTTGCATTGAGATGGGATTCTGAGATGTGGTAGATACTGAGGTCTCTGTTTAAGGTTGCATTGAGATGGGATTCTGAGATATGGTAGATGCTGAGGTCTCTGTTTAAGGTGGCTCTAAGAGATGGTAGATGCTGAGGTCTATGTTCAAGGGATAGGATTCTGAGATGTGGTAGATGCTGGCCGTCATGCATGCACTCCTTACCCGTTCCGTGGTCACAGGCCAGTGGTCTCCACAGCGGGGTCCTGCTGTTCTCCCTGGAGCCCTCAAGGCCTGTGGACTCGCCCACCTGCCTTAGCACTGATCTCCTGTCGTCTGAACTCACCCCTGGCGTCTCTACGTCTCTATGTTTGGGCTCGCTCCCTCAAGCGAGCTTTCTCCCCGTCTCCCACCGGTTCTCAAGTAACTTTTGAAACTAGCGTTATAAACCCCCACAGGGATCCTCTCCTGGCGAGGTCCGGAATGACGCAAGGACTAACCTTTGTTTGAACTGTTCAGACAGGCCTAGCTCATGTTTTTTTCTCCAGCATTCAGGGAGCTATCCTGTCTTCCACTACTCAGACAGTACAACCACTCCTGGGGTCCTCAAGGCGCTGTGGCTACCAACAGCGGCTACCCCGACACCTACCAGCTCTCCTGCTCCCCAAGTTGCCTCAAATGCCAGCTCACCTGGTCTCCCGTGACTCTCCCCTCCATGGGCCCAGCTCTGCGCTTTGTGTTCACATTTCATACCCTTGTTTGAGTTAATAAAGCCTTGCATATGAATCGTAACGTCATGTCCAAGTCTGATTCGTTACATCTGTACTTGGTTCTAATCATCTACACTTGGTTATTAAAACCTATAGTTGCTTATTAACTGCTTAATTATCTGCTAAACGTGCTGTAAATTATGGTGTATGGAACTGAGATAGGAGCAAAGTTGGCTCTGTGGTAAACAAAAATAATTTATGTGACTATTCTACCCAGGGTGAAGTGCTCCTACTCTGTCTTTATCTAGATCCTAATTGGCTTGCTGCCTTTAAGCTGAACTGGGTGCTTTGTCTTTGCCACTCAGTTACCAGTGAATGAGTGAATTGAAGGCAGTGAATGATTAAAGCGTCCTGTTTCCAGCTTTGATGTTCAGCTTTATTTTATATTGTCTAGAATGCAGATATTGTGATTTCTGTTTTAGTGAGTGCACTTTGCAAAGTCAGGTATTTGTTTGCTAACTCAGCCTGCAGTTTTTGAGATATTGACACAGTTCTGTTCTTGGACATGCGGTCCCTCATAGGAGTGAATGGTGCAAAAAAATAGTCACCCAGCTTAAAACATTAGTGACAGCTCATTAAACCTTTATTGGCCATGGTAGTGACCTAGCAATCATCAGGAATACCATGGCAGTTTAGATGTTTGGTACTGCTCCACAGCCTAGCAACACCTCAGCAACCACCTTCCATCACCATAGCTAGAGACCACATAGGATGCTGTAGCAACCTCATAGCAACACCTTAACAACCACAGGGGTTGGTTCTCAGTGCCAAGAACTCAAAGCATATGACAAGAAGGAACTCACAAGGAACCAAGTAGGCCACATGCCAAACCAGCAGAGAGCCATATAATCCTAACCGTAAAGCCAGGTTGGCAAATCAGAAGCCTTAAAAACGTTATTATCAGTAAACAAAGACAAGAACTCAGAAATGAATACATGTTAAACAGAAATGACTGCTTGCACTTTTCCTTAAGAAAATAAAGAATAATTATTCTACAACTGTGACGTCATCGGTAATTTTCTTTAAATGTTCAAAAACCAGCAGCGGGATAAACTGTGATTGAACCTTGGATTAAAAAAAGAGCATCAGTGCAGCATATGGAGCAATCTGAGTACCGATAGAAGAAACTGTGAGGTACAGACGTCACTGCAGCACCAGGCTGAGGAGGGAGATGAAGGAGAGACCACCTGCACTGATAAACGGAGACTCTTCCTTCCGAAATGTCAGAACAAACTTTCATATTAGAAACGGAAAGGCGCTACAGCCGTCGTCGGGCTGAGGAGGGACGACCTGCAGCCTTGTCCTTACAAACTGTCTGAACAAACTTTAATATCAGGTGTTATTTGTCTTCTATTCTGTGTCCGCTTCTGGCCTCATTTTATTTCTAAAGTAGATTTTAGTGCTCTGCTAACTTAAACAAAAGAACAGCTATGGGTCTCTTTACTCAGCCACAGTGCATGCTGGGTATTTCCACTCGTCCATGTTTTCCGGAGTGAAGCAGGAACAACATTCTTGGTTCATGCATTCTTGAGTACTGGAATGCATCTTGCAAGATGACGTTAGGAAGAACATAAGGACACAGGAACACACAAGAACATACAGTCGCTGCCCAAATAAAAAAAACAGGTATCTTGATTTTTGTTGATTTTCATTTTTCTATATCTTTTAATATGCTGTGAAAGCTTCATGATGAACAGACCAATAGGAATGCTTTAAAATCACTTAGAATTAAACCTCTTTACATTCACTTACATTAAAAGTTGAGAAAGTCTCTACTGGAAAGTTACTAATTTTGGAGACAGCGACAATGTGAAGACTATTGAGATATTGAGACAGCCCCGGAATATCATAGCACCTTGGGACCTCATAGAAACCACATAGCAACACCCTGGCAAACATCACGGATACCACAGCAACCGCCTAGCAACTCCCTAGCAATCACCTGGGGTGCCATGGATCAAAGCAGTCACACCTCACTCACCTCTGAGTGAAAACAAATCCAGTCACAATGCCAAATTGGGAATACTGGTGCCAGCATGGCTAAAAGCCAGTAATTGACGGGCAGTCATTTCTTTACTCATCCGTATCAGTTGGGAGGAATAGTTTTGGGGGAGTGTTGTTAATTTCTTTTTAAAAATTGTAAAAGTCCGACAAAGAAGTTTGTTGTACTTGATTTGGGCATTTTATTGCATCCCAAGTACAGTGTTACTTTTCTGTAGGCATATTACTCTGTAAGTATTATGAAATATGCATAAACCTCTATGAATTATTCAGTAACTTGTTTATAATTACAAATCAACAAGCATCAATTCCTCATTGACTATTATGAATTGTCAGTAATTATCAGATCTGAATTATTCCGTACTATAGTTTACGATTTTCTTAACTTACTTTCTTCACAAACAACAAGAGAGATCAGTGACTTCAGGCTGTCTTCAGAACTGGTACTGTTTTGCACATCTTATACTTACTGGCTCTGCACATATTGTCTTGTTTCTGTCTTTTGTATTCACACTATTACTGATTTACCTCTTTTTAACTGTTTTGAACTTTAACTAAGTACTGCACTGGAGAAGAACTGAATTGCGCTGTGGAACCCAGACAGTTAATATATGCACGTCTGAGGCAAATACTTAATCACCGATGAGTTAATGACGTCAATGAGTGTATGGGTTGATGCATTGAATAGGCAGAACATAGTGGAAAGTCAAAGAAAGCTCAGCTTAATGTTTGTCTGTAACAACAGATTGAATTATTACTGTCCATGTTGTTGCTCACCTTATAGCTGCTGGGTGGTAATGTTAACAACACAAATAGGTTACAGCAGAGGGCACTAATAGGTGGACCGCAGTTGTTGTCCAGACATTGTCCAATGCAGACCCAAAGCGATAAACTATTGAGAACGATTTAATTCTGACTGTGTTTATTTTAATAGGCGGAGCTTTTCTTGTCTTTATGGTAGACGGGCTTTGCAGTGCAGTAAACTCATAGGCCAATCACGTGAGTTGTAAGATCACCAAAGGCTCCTCGGCCAATCAGATCTGTGCAGATTCAGGAGTGCGACGCGCACACAGACGAGGTCCGAAGCAACAAACAGCAGTCAGAGGAAAAAGCGAGTCTAGAATAAAGCGAGTCGAGAATAAAGCGAGTCGGAGAGTAAAGCGAGTCAGAGAAAGAATAACGTGTAAATGCTTATTCTTCTCACAGGCAGCCCCAAACCAACAAGTCCAGATGTGAAACTGAGTTAACAAGAAGACACAGATTTATTTACTGTTTCTATAAATGAACACATTTTTTTTTACGTAGCCCTTGTTTTTATTGAAGTGAGTAAAAAAAATTTATTTGGAGCTGTAAAAATAAGTTCAGCATTTAAACAGTAAATATACTGAAATATACTGAACAGTATGTGTGATGTGTTGGTGTTTCAGTAGCTGATGGTATCAGACGCTGATACTAGGCTACTTAAGTAAACTGGATATGGCACTGAATCATAGCACAAGTTAGAAATGATGAGGGTCTGGACCTTGGCCTGAGGAGATCTTAACCATAGAATCAGTGACACATGTCAGAAATATATTACCTGCTGTTTCAACAAGGTGGTGTGTGTGTGTGTATTTATATATATATATATATATATATATATATATATATATATATATATATATATATATATATATATATATATGTATATCTCAGAATCTACGGCACCTCCTCGTCGGCTCACTCGTCGACTTTGATGGAGACAGATGACTGAAAAGACACTCCTGATGTTTTCTATATAATGATGATCATTGTTTGGCGTTGACATGAAATTATCGTATTTGTACATTATATTTGCTATTCTGTATTTATGCTATTAAAACTTTATATTAGGGTGACAGCTTCCACCCAAAAAGGGTCAGGGCAAAGCACCTAGGTGTGCTTATACATATATATACACAGTGTCCCATATATATATATAAAAACAAGTCTACAGGAGAGACCAAAAACATACTTTACTTTTAATGTAAGAATTTTTCCAAGCTATTTTGGGGCCCTTCTAGTGGTCTATAGATAGCATATAGCAATATTCACACAATGTAAAGGGCCATTGGCGTGTTCAAATTATGTTATTAATTATGTTATTAATAAATATAAATTATTAAAAACTCAAAATCGCCAAAAATGCAGATGCATGTTTTTCATTGGATAGCGATGATATATACATATATATAGTGGCGTATGTGGAAGCGACATATTTTTACAATGTAATATATCTGAAGGTCTATGTTAGTTAGCTTAGATAGAGTTAGTATAGATACTAAATTTCTGTCTATATTTATGAATCAGGTATTCGAAGGGAAAATGTGGAATTAATGCATTTCAGCATTTTTGCCATCTTTATTGTTAAGAGTGCAACCAACAGCATGTACGTAATAAATCTAACAGCTCTTTATATTTGCTAGTAAATTAAACCTAGACATGAACATGAAAGTGTTTTCTAATTACTGTCCAGAGTCCAGCAGAGAGCAGTAAATTGTGTTGCTGCTTATTGACCAGATTAGCTAAATAACTGTGGCAGATGGAGCAGCGAGTAGGCGTTTGCCCAGAGACAAAACACAAACTATAGAAGATACAAATCACTTTCAGACTCTTTTGGGAGCATTTTAAATTAGTGTTTGTCACAGACATAACGAAGGCACTCACAGTCACTGAAACCCAGAAACAAACTGAATTGCTCTTCAAGTACAAAACAAGTGCTTTATAATGAGAGAGAAATTGGCAGAACAACCGTGAAATGTACCGCTTACCTAAAAAAACTTTGGCAAAAAGCAGTAAACAAGATAACAAGGCTGCCTAATGCTCAGCTCCTCCGCATTGTTGCTGAGAAAGAAAGGCTTTTGACGAAGAGGCTTTTATATAATTTAGTGACATGAGTTTGGGCCAATCAGACGACACATAAGGAAAATTGGGGAAAATTAGAAAATATGAGGCCATGTGAGGAAGCCACAGAAAGATGATGCTTGTTATTTTGGGGTAATAGCCTAGTATTACCCAGAATGATATGTAATGGCTAGCGTTATGAGAATATGACATTAAGGAAACAATAAAATGGCATAAAATGTGATCCTGTATCTCTAAAGCGCTGTCAGTATTTAGCATACTCTAACTTTATCAGAGAGCTGTGCACCAGCCAGAGAGTCACCTTCATTTCTTTAACGGTCTTTAAGAGCAAGCATGTTTCCAAAAATAATAGTAAATAATATAGTACAAAGAAAATGTATCGAATGTTGAAAGTAATTTCTTTTATTTTTTCTTCTGATCAACTTTTTATTACCACTTAAAACAAGGGTGGTGGACAGTAAGGGGAAGGTGTGGCAGGATGATGATATACATTGTAAGGAATACATACAGATCAAGGATAAAATGAAAAAAACAGCACAAAGCCAACAGCCAGGCAGTAAAACTCTATTTCTCAATAGACCCAAATAAATTCTCCCAATTATTAATTACTTTTCTTGCTTGGTTTTGTTAACCTTAACTGTAAGATATTCCATTAAAACTAGGAATAAAGCATTTCTTAGCTGGAAACGATGGGGCAATCCAAAATAGCTCTTGGTAGCTCTATCTGCCATTAGCCCCCTTTGTTGAAAAGATGTTATGGTGTTTTGAAAAATATGTCCACATTTTAAACAACAAAATGTGACAAGAACAACAAATGACTAGTGAAGGTGTGCACCTGGTAGAGCATCTCACCACTAATTAGGTTAATTGGCAACAGGTCAGTAACAAACTGGTATAAAAAGAGCATTGTAAAATTGAATTGTGAATTGTGCAAACTGTGCAGGAATTCAGGAATAATAATTAAGTTCTCAACTTAAGATAGCACTTGGGGATTTTGTACATAATATCATGAAAAGATTCTGAGAAGCCCTGCAATAAAAACAGACACTATTCTGTGGTGGAAATCACCTAATGGGCTCAAAAACGCCTTCCAAGAATCATCATCTGTGAACACATCTGTGTCATTACATCCACAAATGCAAGTTAAAACTCAACCATGCGACAAAGAAGCCATACACAAACAGGATCCATGGGCACCCCCGTCTTCTCTGGGCCTGAGCCTGTCGAAGATGGACTAAGGCGAAATGCCAAGGTGTCCTGACATGATAGTTGGTGTGTATTAGTGCACATGGCAAGGGTGATTTGCACAGCTGTGAAGCTCCACTAATGCTGAATGATATTAAAGGGTTTTGGAGTAACAAATGCTGCCATCCAGACAACATCTTCTTCAGAGAAGATATTGCACATATTACAATTCCATAGTAAAAGATTGCAGGTGGTAAACTGACATGCTTGCAGTCCAGATGTAAGGAATCAGAACAATCAGATGTCCATGAGCAGTCTTGTTTACTGAACAACAACAGAGAATGTAGTAGTACTGGGCGGGGTGATGGGCGATATAACCAGGGAACCAGGGAACCAGGGCAGGCTAGCAGGTTAGCTGCGGGAGCAGGTCGAGCAGAGTAGATGATATGCTGCAGTAGATGGTAACCCTGACTAGAGCTGCCACTACAGAAGTTAGCGCAACTGCTGAGATAAACAATGATTACATTTCTCCTTCTCTGAGCTACAGCTCAACACCGTCTGAGTACATATTCAGACAAAAACACAGGTCAGTGTCACAAAAAGATCTAAATCTGTCAGTAAACAAGCTTTTAAATGAATGACAGGACTTTTATGGTGGTGGTCTGACGTCTTGCATCACAGGACGCTGGCAATATGGCGGACGTAGTATGTCCAAGACTGTGTGGCTACTAAAACACACCTACAGAAATTACCTACTAGTCTGCCGCTCAAGCAGTACGTACTGACTCTAATCTAGTACCTACTGACTAGTACGCAATTTCAGACACACCCAATGTCTCTCAGTTTCAATGTGAAATATTGTCTTTACCCTGTTTTCAGTTCAGTATTGCAGTATTCATTGCATCATTGCTTTTTAATAATATATTGTACAGAGTCCCAACTTTGGATTTATAAAGTTATTCTTTTTTCAGGAGATATTTCTGAGGAGATTAAAAAGAAGATAATCCACTTGCATAATAATTAAGGAAGTCAAAGTGAGTTCAAAACAGGATTCTGCAAAGAAAATGGCTAACGTTGACATCAATTGGGTCCTACTATAATAACTGGAAACCCAACAAGTTCATACTGTTGTAGATTTTTATGTTCCATAGCATCTGGTTAAAGCATATGCTTACAGATGGGTCCACTGAATGCTGCAGAGCTTGCGGGAAGGTCTTGGCTTTGTGACCCCCGTCATTTGGAGTGTTATGGCAGGCCCGAGAACAGGACCCTGCAATGTTATCTTAAGAACTTCTATTCGAGAACCACTCCACCCAGGAGATAACGACTTGGCCAGGTACTGCAATGGGCCTATAAAAGACAATGCTGCTGAGACATGATTGAGACCAGGGTTTGAGAGCTCAGAGAACATTGGTACTGCAGTCCTACGAATAAAAGCTTTTTCTCTGAACTAGTCTTCCTCTTCATTCTGATGGCAAAAACGAAATTATGACAATACTGACCTCAACTATCAGCTTTCTTGCACTTCCTTTACGATTTATCACTTCAGAAGAGTTGATTGGTTTGCTATTATCTAGAGCTAACTGGTGGCCATATTAATGTAATCTTCTCATTTCTTTACTCTTCCCTAAAAAAAAATAGTGATCTGAAAGGACTGAGATGGCAGAAAAGATCAAAGGTTGTATGTCAGATGGCCTCTTCTGTTTGTCTGACAAACAGTTTTCTGCTCCTCTAGAAGATTATACGTATTCAGCGGCTGCACGTATGTGATTGAGGCAGCACAATTTCATACATATATTCATAGACAAGAGAATCACATCAAGGGAAATGCAACTTTTTCTCAATGACAACTGAGCATATGCTCATCCTGCACCACATCAAAAAAAAGCATGTCCTCTCCTTTTTTGCAATTCCCATGTCTCATTTTTTTTCTACGATTGGTTGATTCGCTGTGATTGTTTTTCTGTGATTGTTTGATTCATTGTTTTTGTATGGGTGACCTTTTTTTCAGTGAAGGGTTTCTTCAGTGAAACCGTGTCAGTAAAACACAAAGCTCAGGATGGAATGAGTAATTTGACTGATTTGGTTTGTTTGCTTACTTGCAGAGTAATGTGAATACAGAATACAAACTGAACCAAACTGAATTAAACTGAAAGGGAGTCTCTTGAAAAGAAGGGAAGCTGTAAGTAGGGTTAAAATTGTGAACTAAATATTGAAACATCCCATATTACAGACTAATTTGGAGCCGACATCACAGTGACACCACTGGCAGCTGCGAACGCATTGTAGTGGCAGTAAAACAGTGGAAACAAGGGGAGAAAAACAAGCGACTTCCATGAAATAATGACAGAAAATGTCTTGTTGTGCTGTTTGATGCCAGAAAAGTAAATGACCTTAATTTATTTTATGGAATACCATAAATGGTATTAGAAATAACATTTTTACTAGAAATAACATTTTTACATACACAGAGGCAGGAGTAGTTCTATCTAGATCCAGTGGCTGGTGCAGTTACACTGCTGACCTCCATACTGTAGGCTGGGTTTGATTCCCCATCTGATTAACCACCATACACTATGACATTAAGAGTCCTGGGGTAAGACTCCTAAAACTACCTTTACCTACCTGTGTACAGGTAAACTGTAATGCTACCTTCACCTACCTGTGTACAGGTAAACTGTAACACTACCTTCACCTACCTGTGTACAGGTAAACTGTAACACTACCCTCACCTACCTGTGTACAGGTAAACTGTAACACTACCCTCACCTACCTGTGTACAGGTAAACTGTAACACTACCATCACCTACCTGTGTACAGGTAAACTGTAACACTACCTTCACCTACCTGTGTACAGGTAAACTGTAACACTACCTTCACCTACCTTTGTGCCAGAGTTAATTTCGTTGACAAACTATTTTCGTCATAGTTTTCGTCAACAAACCTTTTTTCATGAGGAGACAATAACTAAATAAAATCTACAGAAAGGATAAAAACTATGACGAAATTGATTGACACTTTATTCAACGAATAAAAACGAGACAAACATGTTTGGCAGGGACGACATCCAATCAGAACTGATTTAGTTTTGTGAAAGGCAGGGACAAGTTAGGAAAACATCCAATCATAACTACTTGGGCTTGTATGGAGAGGCGGGACAAGCCGAGTAGCCGTCAATCAAAGCACACGTACACAAATTTGGTCTAAACCGGCAAAGACCATACGAGCCTGTGAACTGTCGTTACTCATGATGGAACTAAGTTATCTAGACAGTGTCAGCAGAGAGAAAGAGAGTTTAGAGTTTGTGTTTAGAGAAAATCACCACCGCGCTGGACATCAGCCTTCCAGCACCACTGTCAGCTAGCTTTACAGCTGCTAACGCTAGTTTAGCTTTCTTAATCCTAGTCCTGAAAGCACACTGTCCTGTACAGTTTAGAGCGTGTCCTGCTGTAAACGCTGTATTAACTCAGTAAGGTGGTGTTAATGGTGAGATTAGTTGATCAGGTATGTGGGAAGTAGATGAAACGCTATACATGCAGAGCCAGAGTCGGGAAACTAGCTAGCTAACTCCAACCAGCTGCGTTTGATGATCATGTCCCAAATTTCTCAGTACACACTAGAAAGTGCACCAAACAGATGAGCTAGTTTTATTTACAATGAATTAGTGCATGTTATGTGCAGTGTGTGTCTCTAGTAAACACTGTTAGAGATGTGGCAGTTTTTTATTCATTGATTTACTGCTAAAATTGCAAAAATTTATTTGAATTGCACAATTAAAAATATTTTTATAGTAAAAAGTGATAAATGCAATTAATGTAGATTAGTTAACCACAGAGCATGTCATTTAATTACATTGACAGCACTAGTAACAATTATTAAATAAATAAGAGATAATAAATAAAAAGGTGATACAAAGATTAAATAACAGTTTTCTCTTATTCACTTTGCAGTTACGGAAGAGTTCAGATGTTGTTTGTTAAATCTGTTTGTGTGTGTTTTGGTCTTTCAAACATGAATAATATTCCTTAACTGGTTAATAAGTGTTTCATTTCATGTAATGACTTAAATAATTCAAGGGAATGGAAGAAAAAGCATTACATTTTACACCCTTTATATTTTAGTCGACTGAATCGACTGTAGATTTAGTCTAGACTATATTCTTATGATAATTAGTCGACTAAAACTAGACTAAAACAAACAATTCAGATGACTAAATTATGACTAAAACAGACAAAAAAGTGACATTTTAATCAAAAGACTATGACTAAGACTAAATCAGAATTTGCTGTCAAAATTAACACTGCTGTGTACAGGTAAACTGTAACACTGCCTTCACCTACTTGTGTACAGGTAAACTATAACACTACTTTCACTTACCCGTGTACAGGTAAACTGTAACGTTACCTTAATTTACCTGTGTGCTGGTAAAATGTAAGTCACTCTGGACAAGTGTGTCGGTCAAATGCTTTAAATGTAAATGAAAGAAAAAGCTGTGTAGTTCTAGTGATTTCATTGGTTTAACATTAAACAATAATAAAGACTTAATACTAGCTCAGCCATGCATGTGTAATTAATTAATTTACACACCTTGAGTTTTTCTTGTGTATAGACATTGTTTTTCTCCTCAGGGAGGATGTCTGGTCGTAGTTACTTTGGCCGTTTAGTTGGATTCATGACCTATTGACCCGATATTGAGTACAGGTCAGAAAACCTGGCCCCGATGCTAAAGATTAGCTCATTACTGTACAGTCTGCTGCTGGTAAACCATTAAAATGACTGAGGAACCACTTCAGAGGATCCATATCCTATATTCCTACACCTGACACCGCTTTGCTAACCCTTTGAGCTCCACCTACAATGCACACATCTTTATGTGAGAACATGAAAATGGTCTGTGTGTAGCTGTTGAGGCGTCTGTGTAACACATTTCATTTTCTAAAGCTGAAAAATTAACAACTTGTTTGACCGTAGATAAACCAAATCAAGCACAGTCTGTTATTGCTGACTTAAACACTATTTTAAAGAGACAAAGTTTTGTTCCAAAAGCAAAGCTATACATGTATACAGTATATTGCGTAATATTTTCCAGTTCAAATTACATTTACAGTGCTCTGCAAAACTTTTAGACACTTGGGGACATCATTATGTTTACAGCTATTTTACAGACAGGAAGCTTTTATTTACTCAGCAAAACACTTTATTATTTAAATATTTAGACAGTATTAATACAGTATGTTATGCTTTTACATACGTCAATGTGTCTATTTAACCCTTTCCAAGCTTCTCCTTGTGGAAACGACCCAGTACTATTTACAGTTCTCATCTAATACCTGCTTTGACTGCTCAGTACTTCATTAAGCTAAATCAAGGTTGCTGCTGAAGGAACTGAATACATTCATACAATGTCTGGGGCATCCAGGAGAAATCTGGAACTACACTTTGTTCTTCAAACTGGAGCTCAAGATATGATCTACTTCTTTCATAATAAGATATTTATGTTACTTTTTATTGTATGTATGATTATCTGGTGTTCTTAATGGTGAAAACACACTTATTACCAAGATAAAGGCTTTTACACAATCAGCTCAGGCGCCTCAGACGTTTACACAGCGGTATATATAAACTAAAGTTGATTGTATTGATCAGATATTTACAAAAGCATGGTTTCCTTGTTACCAAGGTCAAGTTTCAGATGTCATATTCCCCAGTATACATTTCCTGCCCTACAGATATTTAAAGAAACCGTATGAGCTCATCATCCCAGCAACATCTGCTTGATCTAAATTTTTAAAGACAGTTGAGCGAACGTCACATCACAGATATGAATATTTCACTGCAGCTGTTGTGGTCTCCCCGTTACACTTTTCAGTTTTACTCCGTGCATGTGTTATAAATGTATAAATGCTGGTTAGTATTATAAAAATAATAAATAAATAAATAAATAAAAAGAATTAGTGTGAAATGAGCTGCTCCGTACACTGGCCAGTGTCTAATGCTTCAGGGTGAGCAGCTGAGAGAAATCCTGGAGGACGCTTTGTTTACAAGCTTGGAGATAATTGTAGGTTACGACCTTTTATCTTAGCCAAGAAAATCACAATGGCAGTTTAGTGCGAGGCTGTGGAGGGACAGCCAATTAGTCTCTGTTTGTCAGGAAATCTCAGACGCTTCAGAGCTCCAAACAGAAACACTTTCCTACACAAGACACACATTTATAGAGGATAAACGCTTTACTGACAGACACAGTGAGAAATGGACATCCAAGAAAAAGATCTATAGTCAGACTGTCCAGGGATCAGCAGTGTTCAGATAAAAGTGACATACAGAGAATAGCAATGAGAAGCATTACTATATATATAGAATTATACTTTTACCACATTTCAGGCTTCAAACATAAAAATATGAAATTTAAATTTTTTGTGAAGAATCAACAACAAGTAAAGTGGAACGAAATTTATTGGATATTTAAAACGTTTTTTTAGAAATAAAAAACTGATATTATTTGGCCCCTTTACTTTTAGTGCAGCAAACTCACTCCAGAAGTTCAGTGAGGGTCTCTAAATGATCCAATGTTGAGCTAAATGACTGATGATGATAAATAGAATCCACCTGTGTGTAATCAAGTCTCAGTATAAATGCACCTGCTCTGTGATCATCTCAGAGTTCTGTTCAAAGCGCAGAGAGCATCATGAAGACCAAGGAACACACCAGGCAGGTCCGAGATACTGTTTTGGAGAAGTTTAAAGGCGGATTTGGATACAAAAAGATTTCCCAAGCTTTAAACACCTCAAGGAGCACTGTGCAAGCAATCATATTGAAATGGAAGGAGCATCAGCAATTTACCAAAGATATCCATAAAAAGTCTCGTTTAAAGTTTTAATCAATGGAATGATTCACAAATAAACGTATCCAGGTGTTAGAACAGCCAAGTCAAAGTCCAGACCTGAATCCAATCGAGAATCTGTGTAAAGAGCTGAAAACTGCTATATATATATATATATATATATATATATATATATGGACTGGCGACCTGTCCATGGTGTACCCCGCCTTCGTCCAATGACGGTACAATGTTTGGACACACCAACCCAAGTTTTTCTCATTCCTATTCTTTACTTACTGAATAATTATGAAGACACCACATTTGTATAAAAGCACTTATGGAATTATTCCTGGACCAGAATAAACCATCATACTCACTTTGAATGCTCTACACAGCAGCTCCATGAGGAGCCCCATTAACTGCTATTCTAACAGGACTGAAGAAGACAGTATATATACTTAGTTATATTTATATATACTTGTAGTGTAGTAAGAATGTTCTTGAGCATGAGTTCAGTTATTTAGAGCTATTTTATCTTATCAGAGTTTTAATTGGTGAAATTGCTTGGCAGGTTTAAAAAAAAAATTAACAAATTATTTAAGTAGTGTTATAATATTCTGCCACATCTCCCAGTGAGAAAAAAGTTAGATATATTATCTATATGAAACATTACCTCGCTTGTTGTAGGGTGAACAATATCTAATGTTGAATGGAGCTCATGGTGGGCAGAAATGAAAAATAAAAGTTTGGATTGAAACTGAATTGAAACTTAATTAAACTAAACTAAAGCACTACAGATGCTCTTTTTAAAAGTTGTGCAACATTAAAATATGAATCTCAAATAGGGTAGGTAATATGAAAGTCAAAGAAAAATGTGAAAAAATGAATACAGCTATAAAATAGGAGAAAGTGTGACTCTTAACAACATCACTAATCACCTGGAAGACCACCAACACTGTCCCTAACCAGATAAACACCACTTGAGGTTTTTATCCTTGAAAGAGAGGAGAATAATCAAGCTCCGATCTACTAATGGAATGGTAGAACTTGATAGAATTGCTTAAGATGGATTAAAAATTTATTAACGATATAATATTTTAATGAGAAAAGTTTGGTGTGTTGATATCAAACTTGCTTGTGTAGGTATCATTTGTTGCTGTATGGCAGAAACAATTTTTAGTGTGAAATGGAGCTCAGAGTGTGCAGACATGAAACAGTTGCATACAGAATGTTGGGCATCTCTGATCAAATTACACATTTTGCTGAATCCACATTTGCTGAATTAAACAAAACAAAACAAAAAAAAAACATAAATATGGCCTGTGCACAAGTTATGGCTCATTTTGTAAATTCTATGTTAAACTCAGAAAAATGGTTTATTACTGTAATTGAAAATGCATTGAAAATTTGTGTTGTACACATTAAGACTGCTGATTCTCATCACCTCCAATGTGAATTAATTTGACTCAGTAAGCTTCTCTGGAACACAGCACTTCAAACCAAACCACTCTGATTCATTGAATTCTTTTAATTATGCAGAAATGTCAAAAAATAGCATGATGGTTTTAATGCCCAATGCCTTGAGTTGTGCATGTTTCAGATTATCTGGGTTCTTGGTTGCTAGGTAAAAGTTATGTGATAAAAATTGAGTCAACGTTGACTAACTGCTAATGCCTGGCAGCTGATGAATAAAAGCATAGGAGAGAGGGTGGCTCCAAATTCCACTGGTCAGCAGAGTGTGACATGGAAAGCCCAGTAGAATCCAACAAGGCCTGGACCACGTTGCTAGCCCTCAAGGAACCAGAGACACAGACCCCGGAATCGGGGGTCAAATAGGCATCTGACTTGCCAAATCATTCACCCACACTGGAGTTCCAGCCAGCCAGAGAAATTTAGAGCGCTGTTGAAATGAGAGGAATTGATTTCAAACACAGAGTTCTAGGATGTTATGCCTCCTCTCTAACGACCGTGAAGTTTTATTGTATTTTTTTGGGGCGGGGGGGAAAACTGGAGATAAAACATTCAATAACTGATCTTTGGAGCTCTGTAGATCAGCAGAGCAACATAACCACAGCATGATGTACCCTTGCCAAAGAGCCCTGAGCCAAAATCACTGATGAGACCTATCCTAGTACTGTGTGGGTGTGGCTAATGAGCAGCTTGATTGGCAACTCTCACACTCCTAGTCTGCTTCACCTCTCTTACAGAACGAACATCATTATCCAGCTTTCATGTGAAGCTCACCAGGCAGAAATGTTACTGACATGCAAACAGATGGACGGACGAACAATGGCACGTGTGAAGCAATGCACAGGCACAGACGAACAGATGTGCAGTGGGATGAAGCAACACATCAAGAATGAAAAAACAATATCTGTGTATAGATAAATGAATGAATTGGCAGCAGGTAGCTGCAGACAGTGGTGGTCTATCTTGCTGGCTTTGGTTATGCTAGGCTTTGTTTGTGTGGGCAGGTCAGGGAATGCTTACGGAAGTCTTACCCAAGATTAGGACGGACATGGAGAGAAGAAGAATATGGTGAAATATATATCAGTCATTTATTAGACTTTGGGACGGTCTACACTGGGGGTCCAGAGGAACAAGTTTAACAGATTTGGGTTCCCTGGAGCTTAAAAGAGAGCTTTATTGATTTCTTCCTCTGCATCTGTGTTGTTAAGACTGTAGTTGCTTGTTTCCTTGTTTGTTGTGGTGTTTGCTTCTGGTTCTGACTTCTTCCTGTTTTTTTCTCTTTTCTTTTTTTAATAATTGATGTTTCTGTGTTGACCCTTGCAGCCTGTCCACTGACCCGAGCTTTGAACTGCGACTGTCATGTTCGGAGATGCCCAAATAAACTCTGCACATATATACATCTACCTCAAGCATCCCAATGCCCACTGCTCTAAATCCAGTAGTCAGGTTAAAGGGAGACTAACCACTTTATATTTAGTCCTGAGGTCATTAGGAAGTCCTCAGCGAATGAAAGTGAATGTAGCTTAATTACTAAAGATGCTAATTAAGTTAAGTTTTTATAAGTGAACTTGTGAAAGCATGTATTACTCGATGCAACATACTAGATAGGGGTGTGCCATATCGTATCATACACAATAATATCGCCAACATTTTCGAATATCGTGAAAGATATTATACCCTGAAATATTGTGCCATATCACCCATCCTTAACTATCTAAATATATATCCCTAAATGTATTTATACTTTTTATTGTTTTTAGCAAAAGAAAAATTCACACTTTTCCCCTTTTTTCATTCTATATCTACTAGAGACAGATTTTATCTGTTCAGTATCATTCATTTTACTTCAGTTCTGGATATATGGAGATATTTGGAGTGCATTATTTAGTATCATGACATTCTGGATCATTGACTTCTGTTACAATCTGATGAAAATTCTTGTATTTTTTAATATCTCAGTTAGGGGTGTGCCATATCATATCATATGCAATAATAACATTTAATTTAAATTTATTGCAGTAGTGTATTCTTGAAATATATATTTTTAAATTCAATTTTAAGAGTATCGTTATCGCAAAAATACCATAAAATATTGTGATATTATTGTAGGGCCATATCGCCCACCCCTAGTACTAGCATCTTTCTATTTTTGTACAGCAACTTTGTCTGAATGCTAATTAGTTGCAGTGTTATTACTACTGAGTGTTAATTAGTTTGCTAATTCTGCTGGTGATAGCGCTAATGAAGTGCTAATTTAGTGTCTAGCATTACTGCTACTAAGTCCTGGTTAATTTTACAGCTATAGAGTGCTAATTAGTTGACTGACATTACAGGTCCTGAGTGCTGATTGATTGACTAGCATTACAGGTACTAAGTGCCAACTGGCTTGCATTGCTATTGGGTGTTAATTAAGTGGCTAGCATTACTAATACTGAGTGTTGATTGGTTGACTAGCATTACTGCTGTAGAGTGCTGATTAGTTGATTAGAATTACAGCTACTGAGTACTGATTGGTTGACTAGCTACTGCTATAGAGTGCTGATTGGTTGCTTAGAATTGCTGCTACTGAGTGCTGCTTGGTTGTCATTACTGCTACTGAGTGCCAATTAAGTGGCTAACATTACCAATACTGAGTGCTGATTGGTTGATTAGAATTACAGCTACTGAGTACTGATTGGTTGACTAGCTACTGCTATAAAGTGCTGATTGGTTGCTTAGAATTACTGCTACTGTGTGCTAATTTAGTGGCTAGCATTGCTGCTACTAAGTGCCGCTTGGTTGTCATTACTGCTACTAAGTGCCAAATAAGTAGCTAACATTATTAATACTGGGTGCTGATTGGTTGATTAGAATTACAGCTACTGAGTACTGGTTGGTTGACTAGCTACTGCTATAGAGTGCTGATTGGTTGTCATTACTGCTACTGAGTGCCAATTAAGTGGCCAACATTACTAATACTGAGTGCCGCTTGGTTGTCATTACTGCTACTAAGTGCCAAATAATTAGCTAACATTATTAATACTGGGTGCTGATTGGTGGATTAGAATTACAGCTACTGAGTACTGACTGGTTGACTAGCTACTGCTATAGAGTGCTGATTGGTTGCTTAGAATTATTGCTACTGTGTGCTATTAAAGTGGCTAGCATTGCTGCTACTGAGTGCCACTTGGTTGTCATTACTGCTACTTAGTGCCAAATAAGTAGCTAACATTATTAATACTGGGTGCTGATTGGTTGATTAGAATTACAGCTACTGAGTACTGATTGGTTGACTAGCTACTGCTATAGAGTGCTGATTGGTTGTCATTACTGCTTCTGAGTGCCAATTAAGTGGCCAACATTACTGAATGCTGACTGGTTTTCTTCACTGCTTTAGAGTGTTGGTTGACTAGCATCACTGCTGCTGAGTGAATGTAATTCATATAATTCGCCAAATCTTCTATATAAAAAGCTTTCCAAATTTCAGTATTGCTTTTTCCATAGCAACCTAATCATTTCCCACAAACGCCCTCTAGTGTCTCATCAATTCAGAAGCACCGGTTGTCTCCTCACTAGATATTCTCTGCCTGTGCTTTCTTGACTCCGGGGAATCAGTCTTTTCAACCGCGGCTTCAAATAAAAGTATCTTCTTCAATGTCAACTTAACAATCAGCCTCAGCTTTGTGAGGGAAATGAAGAGTTGTGGTTAAAACTGTGTGAGGAAGGCTCATATTATTATTATTTTTTCAGAAATTCACCCCTGTTTCCCTGGTCCTGAGGCAGGAGGATGAAAGAGGAGTTTTCCTGTGCATTGCTTATGCAAGACATGCTCTCAAAAAACTGAATACTCAAAGACAGCCTGGTGCAAACTTCTCCGAGCTTTTTGTTGACACTGGTTTTCCCGATTGAGTCAATCTTGCATAGAGAACTTTGAACTACTTTGGGGCCCGAGGAGCCCGGGGGCGATTTTTAATCCACTCTTTCCCTTCACTTGCAAATACAATACATTAGGAAATCGTTATTCTTCCTTCTGACGGCTGCATTCATTTCCCTTTCATACCGACCCAGCTGCCATGACCATTACCAAAGCTTTCATCAGCTTCCACCTGGACTGCCATAACAGAGCACAGCTGCAGATTCTTCTGGAAAAATCCATCCATGGTTCCCGTTAGCTCTATCATTATCTTCACCCACAGCATTTTGATTTCTAAACATTGTATAGGCAGCCATGAGAGTTAACTTTGGGCCTAAAAGTGTTTAAGCCATGTGGGAAACCATTTCAGATGTTTTTTGGTCATTTACTGAAACGTTTTTTTCAATCTCTATCCCCATTAGGATGCGTTCAATCGAGATAAAGGAACAGGCAGATATTTGGACTGACCTAATCATGAATATTTTTCCTTTGTTTTGTTTCCACTAACACATCATTGGATTGAAATGTGCTTGGAGTACGACCCTATCAGCTCATTGTAATACCTCAGCTACCAGTCGCCCATGTCCACTGTAGGGTTTCCAGGTGTCCAGTGTTGGACCACTTTTGAGCTTGTTGTCGTGTTACGGTCAACTGGACATTCACATCCATTAAATGTACTACTCTAAATGCATTCCATTGCCTCTCTCTCACATGTGCACTGGTGAAATACCCACCAGTCTCTTGTGAGTCTGCATCTCAAAGTGCACACATTACTAAACAGCACGTCAACATAAATACATACACCATCTACCGTTCTCCTGGGTTGCAGGAGCTGGAGTGCTGAAGCCTATCCCAGTGCTCACTGGCAAAGGTGTCAAGTAACGAAGTACAAATACTTCGTTACCTTACTTAAGTAGAAATTTTAGTTATTTATACTTTACTGGGGTAATTATTTTTCAGATGACTTTTTACTGCTACTCCTTACATTTACACTCCATTATCTGTACTTTCTACTCCTTACATTTACACTCCATTATCAGTACTTTCTACTCCTTACATTTACACTCCATTATCAGTACTTTCTACTCCTTACATTTACACTCCATTATCTGTACTTTCTACTCCTTACATTTACACTCAATTATCTGTACTTTCTACTCTTTACATTTACACTCCATTATCAGTACTTTCTACTCCTTACATTTACACTCCATTATCAGTACTTTCTACTCCTTACATTTACACTCCATTATCAGTACTTTCTACTCCTTACATTTACACTCCATTATCAGTACTTTCTACTCCTTACATTTACACTCCATTATCAGTACTTTCTACTCCTTACATTTACACTCCATTATCAGTACTTTCTACTCCTTACATTTACACTCCATTATCAGTACTTTCTACTCCTTACATTTACACTCCATTATCTGTACTTTCTACTCCTTACATTTACACTCCATTATCAGTACTTTCTACTCCTTACATTTACACTCCATTATCAGTACTTTCTACTCCTTACATTTACACTCCATTATCAGTACTTTCTACTCCTTACATTTACACTCCATTATCAGTACTTTCTACTCCTTACATTTACACTCCATTATCTGTACTTTCTACTCCTTACATTTACACTCCATTATCAGTACTTTCTACTCCTTACATTTACACTCCATTATCTGTACTTTATACTCCTTACATTTACACTCCATTATCAGTGGCTTTTAGAAGAGGTGGGCTAGTGCTCTATAGGCCCCTGTGATGCGGCCTAAGCTTTTGTACTTAAAAGGTGCTCCCTTCTTTAAAAAGCTATAACATGTATTTGGATCAGGCTAAAAAACAGACAGCGCTGCTTTGTGAACTCATGCAACACATCAGCATTTACCACTGTCTTACTCTTATTCAGTGTGGGCAATAATACTTTTATACACTTACTTTAGTAAAGTTTAAATTACAAAGTCTTTACTAATCATTTATCAGTTTTAAGATCTGTTATTTCACTTGTTTGAGTGTTTTTAAAACATGTTGACCCGCAGCATAGAGGCTACAAATTCAAACTACTATGCAGCCTTTCAACACACCTTTCGCCTAAATATCTAAAACGCTCTGATGTAGCCTAAAATGGACACTTGCTGCTCTTCCCTGAACACTTCTCAGTTTTGACCGTTTACTATTTTATCAGAAGAATTTGGGAAGTATGCAAATACCAATAAATACTGATACTAATCAATCACCATTACTCATCATCCTCATGTAATAGAGCTAACGTTACCTCCATCACCTGAAAGTCCCTGTGTTATCCTAACATTACTACCTGCTACAGCAGTGAACATGTCTATGATCTTAGCACATTGTGCAGCATCTACAGTGACACTCTTCAATCTCTTTGCACGTAACTTCAGAGAAAGGGTGGGGCTGCTTTCGTCCTATATCCTGATTGGTTCAGTCCACTGTCTATATTGAAGATGAGTCAATGGGCCGCCCCCTCTAAATTGTGGGCCGATCTCTTAAAAAAAAAGGGGGGGGGGGAAATCTAAGAGTATCGGCCCCTAAGGACTGTCGGCCCACCGGGCAAATGCCTGGTACGCCAGATTACCAGTCCAGCCCTGCACCTGTAAACTTAACATGTGCAGAGTTGTATATTTGAAGTAAAGTACTGAGTGCAGCAGTGAAGGACAGTGCAGACTGAATTAAATAGATATAAATATGGAGAATAGAGGAGTCACTGGTTAAGACGGTGGTACAGAGTGTGGTATCAGATAAATAAAAGTGCAGTACAGAGAAAGAAGAGAAAGAAGAGACACCTATGCTCATTGGGCAGAAAGCCGGAAACACCATGTACAGGCTGCCAGTCCATCACAGGCCTACACTTTTACACACGCTACCCACACCAAATTAGTTCACCCTAAACCATTACTGTTCTCAACACACTCAGTACAGTAGTATGCAGATCAAGTCACAGCCAGTGTGCAGGGAATGTTATGACAAAGATAAGTGAGTCTGATATTTCCCAAAATGCAGCTACTTTAAAAAAAAGAGCAAATGAACAGCATTTTTTCATCTCGGCGCATGAATAAACAATAAGTTGTTTCATGCTTTTATTTGTGTAACACAATGCAAGAAAAAAAAAACAGGAGGCTGGAAGATCTGCCAGCACAGCACTTTAATAAGCGTCATTTGTAATGTAGCTCTAGAAAATAATAATAATAAACAGATTAATTAAATCACAAACAATTATTGCTTTAAACCATAAAGAAAAATCACTAGAGAACCACTGGACACTGAACAGGAACATGTTTTGATGTGATTGACATACTTATGCTTCCTGCAGCCTGTCAGGCTGAAATCTGGCAACCTATGTCAAATAGCAGAAGGGGCAAGAGATATAACCCCACTCTTACACAGGGTGCCAGGTTTACTTCATCTGAATAGTATACTGGAGGTATAGTATAGTTTGAGGCACTTATTATTCATATATTATTTTTAAATATTTAAACAGTATTCATAGAGTAAGTAGTGCTTGTACATGTCAGTGTGGTTATTGAACCATTTCCAAGCTTTTCCTTGTGGAAACAACTCAGTATTATTTTCAGTTCTCATCTAATACCTGCTTTGACTGCTCAGTACTTCATTAAGCTAAATCAAGATTGCTGCTAAAGGAACTGAATGCATTCATACAATGTCTGGGGAGTCCAGGAGAAATCTGGAACCACACTTCTTTAAACTGGAGCTCAAGATATGATTTACATCTGTTCTAATCATATCTGGTGCTCTTACTACTGAAAATACACTTATTGTTAAGATAAAGGCTTTTAAACAATCAGCACAGTAGTTTGTAACCCTAACCCTAACCCTAAATTGACCTGGCCAAAAAGGAAAAGCTTTGACAAACAGAAGTCTGAATACTGGTTTCTTAGTATTACTTTCTGCCCTCGGCCTCTCAAAAAAGAGCAGCATGCACTGTGTAGTTTACTCTTTTAGAAAATCAAGGAAACATGATTAGAAAATCCATACCTGAAGGAGCCGTTATCCCGAGCAGCGCGTCCTCGTGATTGTGCCGTTTCAGGACTGAGTGAGTTGTTCTCTTTGTTAATTTGTATATGAAAGCTGGAGAGAGTGAATTATTAAAGTGGGGAACTTGCTGTAGGGCGAGACAGACATGTCTCATTAAAGAGGAAATATATATATATATATATATATATATATATATATATATATATATATATATATAGTCACCACGTGACCAGATCTCGCACATGCTAATAAAGGAAAGAGAAAGAGACTGCATGATGTTAGTGCATTATTTCACAGAAACAGGTTTTCTCTTAATAGGAAATCATTACTATTTAAACATGTTCCAGATTATTTCCATTGTTTTCACAAATATTCATGTATACAGCACATTTGCTCAGACCACATTCAAATGTATTGTGTTTATAAAATAGTTTTCACTCGGACCCCATTTTTTAACCAACCCTACAAAAACACTAGTGGGAAAAACACTAAATCAATGCAGGTCTGCTCTAACTGCCCAAAAACAGCTTAGCACAAAGATGAATTGTCAATGAATTATAAATGGTAGGGTGAACATCAGATTGAGCACTCTCTCTTTCTACCAGTTAAGCTGGTCTTATAATAAAGATATTTTTGAGAAACTGGGCTTTTCAAACATAAACCACTCAGATATAATTTCAGTGTTTCTGTGGTTACTGACTTACAGTACATCCACTACAATAGTTACACTACATCTGTTTCTATAGTTACAGTACATTTATTTTCATGCCTATGCTGCAACCATTTCCATGGTTACAGTACATATCTTTCCAAAGTTACAGTATATCCATTTCCATGGTTACATTTCACCCTTTTCCATAGCTATACTATATCTGTTTCTATAGTTACACTACAGATCTCCATGGATACACCAACTCTGTTACTATAGTTACAGGACGTTCCTTTCCATGGTTACACCACATTCATTTTTCATAGTTATTATATGTTTCCATGGTTATGCTTCACCCATTTCCATAGGTACACTACATCTGTTTCCATAGTTACAGTACATACATTGTCATGGCTATGCTGCAACCATTTCCATGGTTACAGTACATATCTTTCCAAAGTTACAGTATATCCATTTCCATGGTTACAGTACATATCTTTCCAAAGTTACAGTATATCAATTTCCATGGTTACCCATTTCCATAACTACACTATATCTGTTTCTATAGTTACACTACAGATCTTCATAGTTACATCATATCTGTTGCTATAGTTACAGTATATCCCTCTCCATAGGTCCACTGCACTCATTTTCCATAGTTATGCTACATGTCTCTATGATTATGCTTCACCCATTTCCAAAGTTACACTACATCTGTTTCCATAGTTACTCTACAGGTCTCCATGGATATACCAACTCTGTTACTATAATTACAGTACATACCTTTCCATGGTTACACGACATTCATTTTCCATAGTTACAATACGTTTCCATGGTTATGCTTCACCCATTTCCATAGGTACACTACATGTGTTTCCATAGTTACAGTGTATATATTTCCTTGGTTATGCTACATTTGTTTCTATAAGTAGACTACAGCTATTTTACAATACTACATCCATAGTTATATTACACCCATTTCTAAAGTTGCAATATAGGTTTCCATGGTTACACTATGCCCATGATCATAGTTACATTATATCCATTTCCCTTGTTCTGCTGACAATTGTGCTTCATACTGTGTTTTCCATTTGAAGAAAACTTCAGAAACTTCAGCACAAAATCAGCAGAAACAGCCGATTGAAAATCTCCTCAAAACTTTGGAGAATCGGCATGTCCTTCAGGATGGAGGCAGGACTTCCCCCCGAGGACACAGAGTTCTTCTCCAGCATTATAACACAGGGCCAGTCACCCACAGGCCTTTGCAGTCGAGCGTGAGGAAACATGTTTCCAGAGTGTTCCTCAGCCATATAGTGGTAATTCGCTGATGCAGAGAGGGACAGGAATGGTGGACAGCAAGGAAAGTGCAGTGGGACGGTCACGGGCAGGTCAAGATTGTGACTGTTTGAAGTCAAAGGGAAGAGAGTGAGAGCAGCCTGGATCAGTCAGTGTGACTTTTTACAGATTTAGCATATTCATTGACTGACAGTGTTTTCTGCATTTGCTGCGTCAGCTTGTGTAGGTGATGTTAAAGGACCGTTACAATGTCCAGCTTTTATTAGTCCATTAATCTTCTCTTTTGTCTCCAGAGGAATTAACAAATTAACTCTCACAGAGAAGAACAAAAATCTAAATAAATCAAATTAAACATACAGAATGTTTTAAAAGTAACTTCATGCTATTAATATATATTAATATCAAGCTAATAATATTAACACTATCCAAAGACTTTTTCCAGGGGAACATTGTTTTTATTTGCTCATCAAAACACTTTATTCTTTAAATATTCAATCAGTATTAATAGAGTAAGTAGTGCTTTTACATAAGTCAGTGTGTTTATTGAATCCTTTCCAACCTTCTCCTTGTGGAAACAACCCAGTTCTCATCTAGTACCTGCTTTGACTGCTCAGTACTTCATTAAGGTAAATCTAGATTGCTGCTGAAGGAACTGAATACATTCATACAATGTCTGGGGCGTCCAGGATAAACCTGGAACTACACTTTGTTCTTCAAACTGGAGCTCAAGATCTGATCTACTTCTCTCACAATAAAATATTAATTCATTCATTTGTTCTAATCATATCTGGAGTTCTTACTGGTAAAAATACACTGAAATAAACAGTCAGCTTAGGTGACTTTTGCACAGTACTGTACATGGATGCACCAACATATTACTGCAAGTAATAAATATGTAGAAACATGGGGTTTAAAAAGTCTCAAATGCTTTGATTTTGCATACTTCTCTGATTTAAAACAAAAGTTTTCGTTACAATATCCATTGTTAATGTAACTATCTGAAAAGTTTAAAATTCTGACATCAACTTTTAGAATTCCTTAGTATTTGTTCCTCTCTTACTTTGAAGTAGCACTATGTATGTTTTAGACTTGGAGACCTCTCTGGTAGAAACATGTTATAAGAACATTTGTTGTTCTTCGTCCTCCACAAGTGTGAGCACTCCCACTCAGCGCCACCAGAGGTCTTTGTCTCCTGAGTTCTAGTAGCCTAGAACACACTGTAGCTACCTCTTTCATTTCCACCACCTGGCACTCATTACCCTCTCACTAGTTAGTCCACGCACACTTCAGTGCGTGGGATTGAACATAACCCTGTTATTTCAAACCAAGCCTCTTGTTCCTCTCTACCAAGCCAAGCCACACTAGGCTAATGCCAACCCCGGCTACACCGAGCTGACACCAGGCCAAGTCCAGCCATGCTGTGTCCATTCAAGTTCCGCCAAGTCAAGCCGAACCAAACCCAGAAAGCCGAGTCCAGCCGAGTCAAGCCAAACCCGCTGCACATCCAGCCAGGTCCAGTCAAGTCATCGCTTTTCTATCTCCGTCAAGGTATACCCAGGTACGCCATGCTAAGCCAAGTCTACCCAGCCGCGCCTTGCTCAGCATCAGCCAGTCGGGCCATGCCGAGCCCGGCCAGGATCTTACCTTTCAGTCCTGAAAATCATCATAACAAGTGGATGAATCTGATTTTTAGCGAGCATGTTAAAGGAGAATGGGCAGGTCTTCTGAGGATGTAAGTAAATTATTTACTTTTGTCACCATATCTTTATAGTATGATGCAGATTTTGCATTTGAGCCTGTGAAATTAGTGCATAAAGACATATGACATGGTCTGAAAAAACTCCAAACATCCAAATCTGTCCTGCTACTGCAAACCTTAAAATAATTATTTCAGGCTATGCAGGGCGGGTCACAGTGGCACACACTCGCTGTAGTTTTGTGTTTAGTTGTATGTTGTGCATAGTCATTAATGACACTTCTTTCATCCATCCATCCATCCATCCTTTATCTGCTGCTTAATCCCTCTAGTCGGGGTCATGGCGGAGGCTGGAGCCCATCCCAGCATCATTGGGCGAAGGCGGGGTAGACCATGGACAGTTTGCCAGTCCATCACATGGCCAACACTCACTCACGCACTCACACCTACAGACAGTTTAGAGTGAGTGATCAACCTAACATGCATGTGTTTGGACTGTGGGAGATAACCGGAGTACCCGGAGGAAACTCACTTAAGCACTGGGAGAACATGCACACTCCACACAGAACGGCTCGGACCGGGAATCCAACCCAGATCATCTTGCTGTGAGACGACACTACACCACCGTGCCGCCCACACTTCTTTCAGTTTAACAAAAATAATACATACCGCTCCTTTAATCACAGCAGGGACTCGAGCTGGCCCAACAAGCAGTGACAAAAGCCTCTGATGAACAGATCAGATCCATCCAAACATGAGTAACAGGCACAAGTTATAACATTTTTTTACAGATCCCTCAAAAAATGTAAAAAAATTTTTTGCTGAAATTTAAAATTGAAATTATCGCAAAGTATTAAATGTTTTTTCATAATTTTGCTTTATTTTAACTGTAGTGTTTTGCAGATATATATGCCAAGATATGTCATATGCTCTCACATTGTTGGACCCCACTTTATAAATAGTAAATAATTACTATTTTATTACCCACCGTTAAATAAAAGGATAGCTGAAATAATTACCCAGTACACAATACTGACACAGGCACTGTACTTTATCTTACTGGCATAGCGACGATTGAGCAAACAAATTTCTCCCTTATGAATACAGAGTGGTCACTGCCCTGGACCATCAGGACAGGAAGAAGCTCATTAGGCCTCTACCCATCTCACACATGTAGTAGCTGAGGAGCGGACGCCCTCACACAGAGGAATATCTCCATCCATCTGGATCAGGTCTACCAGGCCAGGCCTCTGGAGGAAGCTGCCTTTACAGTTGGCGGCAGGAGGAATCCAGCAGGTCCCGGGAGAAATGTGTGCAATTCTCTAAAATACACCTTCCAGACACTGTTGGTCCTGCCGCATCCACGGGACACGGGAGGTCAGGGAAGAAGAAGCCTGAACTGTTTGCTCAGTTACTAAGTCACTTTTACTTTTCGTTGCGTAAGTCTTGCAGTGCAGCTGTAATCTGGGTTCAGACGATGGTTTGGAGTTGGACAGGATGAAGTGAGTCTAGCCCGTGTTTGTGATGAGAGAAATGGGTACTGCATAATCAGGCAATTACATCTGCATGCAAAAGTTAATAAATCCTAAAATGTGGCCTGTGTAAAGTTTTTGGTCTATTTAATATGTTATGTTTATGTTAGTGTAAAGAATCAGACTCGAGAGGAGACATGTGATCCATTTGTAAGGCTTAATGCGATAGAGCAGTTCATATTCAACAAAAACAGTTCCAAAGAGCTCACTAATGCGAGAATGTCCAGAGGTTTGGAAGCAGAAGGGCTAAAAGAAGCCACAGGCTGATCCATAGGGCAGGCTGGAAGGTGATGATGGTCTCACACACGCTCCTCCTGCGTTGGTCTGGTGGTACTGGGGAACCCAAGCAGCACTCGCATCCCATGGCGGATGAGGAACCAGAGTTAGCCATGCTTGGACAAGTTAAAGCAGCTTTAAAGAGACTGTGCAGCTAAAACAGAAACAGTCTTAAAGGGGACCGGCGGGAGCCGGGGAATAATCTGCGCAGTGTAAACGTAAACAGTCTTTAAAGGGACCGGCTGGAGCCAGGGAAACAAACCCATTGTGAGAGTCGAGTTCGTGGATCAGTGGTAGCACCGACCTCACTCTTTGGATACTTGCAGCAGGGAGGCTCAGCCGACTGGAGGTGGGTGATGAGGCAGGTGGGAAAGTCTGCGGGTTCTCTTGGGTTCCAGGGAGGTAGACGGGAAGCTTGTTTAACCTGGGAAAAGACCTTAAGGAGAACACCAGCCTAGAGACCACGGACAGGTAGGATCTGATCCTCACAGTTTCAGATATTGAAAACAACGCCACACGCTGAGGTTAGCGAGTGATGAGTGACTGCGAGCGTACAGCTTGGCGAGTTGGGGAGCTTACAGTTAGGATGAACAAATAAACTGTAGATGTGCACCAACATTTTTTAAAGAAACAATATGTAACATATTGTCACTGTCCAATGAAAAACAAGTATCTTCAAAATGGTAATTTTACAGGAGAGACCAAAAACTGACAATGGAATCAGAAATTTTGGAACTTTTCTATTGGTCCATTCATCATGTAAATGACAGCACACATGCAAATGACAGCAGCTCCATTCAAATGATGTATGAAAATATAAATTGACAAAAATGGAGGTAGGTGTTCTCTTTTTAACAGCGACCATATGTGCTGTACTGAATAACAGTATAATAACAGTCATATATCATTAGAGATTAACATGCTCTTTCAAAATACTGGCTTGTCCAGCAACAATGCTACCACCAGTGCATTCTCATTTAAACTTTAAGCTCCGGGGCAGAAGATAGATAGATACTTTGTTGATCCCAGAGGGAAATTCAAGACCTCTGCATTTACCCTTCTGTGCAGTGAAACACCCACATGTACGTAGGGCGCGAATTATGGGGGGGTTGGTGGGGTCAGACCCCGCTGATAAAGCCTAGTTTTGCAAGTGTAGTAGCGAACCGTGACCCTTAAGCCTCGGCCCTCTCCCCCCAACAGAGAATGCAGCTGACACACCAGGATGTAACAGCTGCACCTGAATGTAACACCAGGCTGGAACTGCCACACCAGAGTGTAATGTCAGGATGTAAATGCTGCACCAGAATGTAAAACTAGGATGTAAACGATGCACCAGAATGCAACAGCTGTACCAAAATGCAGCTGAAACACCAAGATGTAACAGCTGCACCCGAATGTAACACCAGGATGTAACAGCTGCACCCGAATGTAACACCAGGATGTAACAGCTGCACCCGAATGTAACACCAGGATGTAACAGCTGCACCCGAATGTAACACCAGGATGTAAGTGCTGCACCAGAATGTAACACCAGGATGTAACAGCTGCACCCGAATGTAACACCAGGATGTAACAGCTGCACCCGAATGTAACACCAGGATGTAACAGCTGCACCTGAATGTAACACCAGGATGTAACAGCTGCACCTGAATGTAACAGCAGGCTGTAACTGCCACACCAGAGTGTAATGTCAGGATGTAAATGCTGCACCAGAATGTAAAACTATGATGTAAACGATGCACCAGAATGCAACTGCTGTACCAGAATGCAGCTGAAACACCAAGATGTAACAGCTGCACCCGAATGTAACACCAGGATGTAACAGCTGCACCCGAATGTAACACCAGGATGTAACAGCTGCACCCGAATGTAACACCAGGATGTAACAGCTGCACCAGAGTGTAACATCAGGATGTAAGTGCTGCACCAGAATGTAACACCAGGATGTAACAGCTGCACCCGAATGTAACACCAGAATGTAACAGCTGCACCCGAATGTAATACCAGGAAGTAACAGCTGCACCTGAATGTAACACCAGGATGTAGCTGCTACACCAGGATGTAATACCAGGTTGTAACTGATGCACCAGAAGGTAACTGCTGTACCAGAATGCAGTTGACACACCAGGATGTAACAGCTGCACCCGAATGTAACACTACGGTGTAACTGTTGCACCAGGATGTAGCTGCTGCACCAGAAGGTAACACCAGGATGTGGCTGCTGCACCAGAAGGTAACACCAGGATGTAGCTGCTGCACCAGAAGGTAACACCAGGATGTGGCTGCTGCACCAGAAGGTAACACCAGGATGTAGCTGCTGCACCAGAAGGTAACACCAGGATGTAGCTGCTGCACCAGAAGGTAACACCAGGATGTGACTGCTGCACCAGATGCCAGTTTTGACAGTGTTATAGTTATAACTGTGTTATAACTGTGTTATAATAAATGGTGTGTGTATATATGGAAATGGGTGTAAAATAACCACAAGCAGAGCGTGGCCATGCTAACAGGTATAACTAGAGATGTTATGGATAAGGAGAATGGTCACTGGTTGAAATATGAATGGAAAAGCTCGTAACACTCAAAATGGGGTCTGTTAATGGACTCCCACTATTTAAAAAAAACAATGCTGTCTATGTGGGGGAATGAAATCATGCACCCCTCACTCCACCGCCCATTGTGCAGCCAATCACCTCATTCATGAGGTTTTGGTCAGCTTGTATCAGCGTAGCATAGCCATACAAATGGGTGCACTGATTTATACTGATATCTGTGATATCACTGTAGCTCAGGAGGATGTTTGTCAGGCATCCCATAAAATTTTATTTTCGTCATCTGGATTATGACAGCTGGGCAGTAAGAGCAGACCTATTAAAAGGTGTATGATGGGGGGACAGATCAGAGACCACTAAACAAAAGACTGGAAGAGCTCCAGAGTTTTTGACTTTGGCTCTCAGGGTCTTCGGTAATGCAGTGTCGAGGGCCAGGCCAGTGTTTTTATTGAGGCTTTGGCACTGGGCCTCAGAAACTAATTAAAATGGGACTGTAACTGCGATCAGCTATTTGTCTGAGAGGATTTGTCTGCCAAGTGCTTTTTAAGCCCCACGGTGACGCAGCGCTAGAAGTCATCATAGCAGGAGGGAAAGGTCAGGACTGGAACAAATCGGTGAATCTATACATCAAACCAACCAGGTTAGAGATGAAATATCTTCATAGAGACCAGCCTCGCCTGTATGCTGAGCATGTGTGTGTGCACGTGTGTGTATCAGGGGGCTTTCACACCTGTTTCTAAAGGAGCTGGCCCAGAATCCAAATCTCCAGAGCCCATATTTCACTGTAATTGTATCCGGCTACATTCCCAGGAGTAGGTCACTGTCTGGAACCCCTTCGCTTCTTTTGAATATAATTTTGAGAAAGGATATAAAAACAAAGCTGAAGGTGGGGAATCAACTACACTGTTTGGAATAATAATAATAATTATTATTATTGCTGTTGTTGTTGGTATTAGTTATTTAGCATACATATTGTGAATATCATGCTTATTATACATTTTATTAATCATAAGCTATAGATCCGTTATAATAATATTAGATTATTTGTCAAACTTATAGTACCATATAAAAAATCAAAGACAATCAAATCAAAGAAAAATCACCTTTCACGGATTTCATTTGGGCAGAACAGCAAAAAAGGAGTAGTATGTAAGAAATTTAGTTTAAAACATTCCAAAATGTACTAAAATTATTAAGAGAATATGAAGAAAAAGCAGTTTGGATAATATGTGAAAGACGTCTATGTTAACCAGCTAGCCGCACTTGTAATACCACTTTGTACTTCAGGAGGCAATAGTAAGTCACTGTAGTGTGGAGTCGGATTAGTTCAACATGAGAGGATGAAGAAGTAGCAAAGCTACCCTGTTGGCACATTTTAACCTCTTGGTTAATCATGTTTAAGTCAAGTCAAGTTTATTTGTATAACGATGTTGTCACAAAGCAGCTTTACAAGAATTTTAAAAGCATAAAACATGAAATCACAGCTCTTTATCCCTTGTGAGCAAGCCAGAGGCAACGCTGGCAAGAACAACTCCCTCAACTGGAGGAAGAAACCTTGGGAGGTACCAGACTCACAAGGGGAGACCCATCCTCCTCTGGTGGAACAGTATTTACAGTTTATTAACTAAAGCTGAGTCTGAAGGTAAAAGATTTAGAAGCTGCACAGGTGCTACATCAGGTGGATGATACAGCAATGCAGTCAAGGATGGAGCAAATGGCACAAATGGAGAGGAGAACTGGTTGGTGCCAGGTGACGGGGGGACACTGGTGGTCAGTCCTTTACAGTATTCGACAGGACAGGTGGGCGGTTATTTCCTCTGAAAGAGAAAAAAGACAGAGTTAGTTCTAGTTTGGGTTAGTACAGACACAGAGTTAGTTCTGGTTCAGGTTTTGGAATATACAATGGCTTCCCCCATCAACGATCTTCCAACCGCGTGGTTTGAATAGGAAGTCAAGGAAAAGCACTGACCGGGGCTTGTTAAGCGTTACTACCGTACTTTAGGCCTTTCTACCTTTAGAGAGTTCCACATCCTAAGTCAATAAACAGGAGAAGAAGAAGTGCACCACTAGACTGAGCAGGACACCCTTAAGACCTAGCTTTAAGCTTCTGCTCCTAGTTAGATCATTTAGGGACAAACAGCAAACGAAGCAATGAGCAATGATGGCTCAGCAGTAAAACAACAGTGATTTAAAGATACAAGCTATAAATATAAATAAAAGCAAAACAAGGGTTAACATTGGCGATGTGTTCCACCTCTGGAGATGTTCCTGGAGAGTAACGTTTCTTCAAGACTGGTAAGAATTGAAGACAGAGGAGGTGGGACTGTGCGTTTTCTAATGATACGTTGCCCCCTATTGTGTGGAGCCCAAATTTGCCAGATTGGGTCCGTTAAGCCTCCTTACATGTTGCAGTTAAAAAAAAAGCAAATATCATATTTTACAGCAAATATTGGACATCAAATATCAGTATTTACTGTGTCCACTCTATTCAGTAGACTGACTTTCAGTTTCTCAAAGAATCCCACCTTCAAAGTTCAGCCTTAGAAGCCGGTTCTGCTCCTCACCATCCAAATAACCCCAAACACATTCAGTGATGTTGAGGTCTGGGCTCTGGGGCGGTCACTCCATTGTTCTGAGAACACCAGCAGCTTATTTGTTGGATGTGTCTGTATTTCCTTTTCTCATCGAGGAGCTTCTTGAACAGCTACACATCCTTTTAGACCCATAGCGCTGAGATGTCTTCTCACAGTGGAAGGATGGAAAGAAACACTAGATATGAAGTAAGAGTGGAGCTTGATGTTCTTCTCTTTCTCAATAATGAAAGTTATAAGTGGACCCATTGTAAAGCATGGGCTAGACCCCCCCCCCCCATACAGCATTGGGCTGTGGAGCAGTGCTTTTGACATGAGTCATCCCAGATCAGTCCCTGACCTTACTAATACTCAATCAAATCCTCACAACAATGCTCCTGCTGTAAAAACCTTCCTAGACAGGGAGACAAACTCACTATTAATACTTTTTATTTCAGAAGAACCGCTAGTGTCCACAAACGTTTGGATGTACAGAGTAGATAAAGAACATAAGGCATTCTGGGAAACTCGTATTACGTGTCAAATTCAAATATCAACATATAACCCAGTAACAAATGCGCTGGTGGAGTTTCCCACATAAAGAGCCATCCTTTTTCTCTTTGTTCTTCTGTCTTCTTTCTATAACTCCGAGCCCTGCAGCCCCCTGGAGAAAACTAACCCTAACCCAGAAGCACACACACACACACACACACAGATGTGCTCCACTGTCCATTTGTCAGCCTTCACTGCCCTGCTTTCTCCTCTGGCCGCTGGAGAGTGATTAAAGTCTTCTTTATTTCGGAGAAGGACAATTAGATTTGGAGCAGTGTTTAGGAAAAAGATGGAAAACAAACAAACGCTTTCTTTATGGCCACAATAAATAGTAGGCAGCACGTCTGTTAGTCCGCAACATCACAGGAACTTCTCAGCACTTCGCAGAATCAGATGGGACATTAACTGTGAAGATCTGCTGCAATATAGTCGTATATAACCTGAAAGTATGCGTTGCCAGTTCGTCTGCTTTTCTCATTCACATAATTCTTGTGGAGTTAATAAATAAGGCTGTGGAATACGGGCACAGTGTAGCGTGACGTACATCCCTTTCCCAACGGCACATCTGTTTGCTTACAGTTTATATTGCTTCCAGTCTTACGGAGGGGAGCTTGGAGAAGATGAAGCATGCCCACAAATACGGAACCACTCTCTACATCGCCTTCCAGTCCTGGTATAGAGCTCTGCTGCTGATTTCCATTCCTAACAACTAACTACACCTGCTGATACTATGGGTGTGTCTCAAAACCTAGTGAGCTTCTTACATAGACAGCATTTTACGTCACAGTATGCGTATCCTGACATGTAGACTGTCCCAGTTCTAATATACTTTAAACATGCTGTCTACTGAGGAACCTTATTTAGACCTGATTTTAAGGAAGCCTCGAACGCTTCCTCAGCTGCTAAGACAATCCCAACGCAGGCTAATCCACGAGCAGTGAAGTGGTTTTAAAATGTGAGTTATTTTGATTCTCTCTGGTGTTTTAATGTGTTTCTGGTCATATAATCACACAAAACAGAATTTTATTATCAACTCTGTAACGAGTCCTTCACCATTTAGCAGTTTTATACTCCATCCATTAGCATTTATGCTAGCAGATTTTTAAGTCTGGGCTATTGTTTTGGATGCCGGCTGGTATCTTAGCAACCAGCTAAACCACCGGTGGCGTGCTGCAGTGGGCGGGAACAAGCCGTGACGCAGTCTCTCTCTAACTAGAGCGTCTCAGTAATCTGTTTTATGAGGTGAGATGAGGAGAGAACACTGCTACTTAAACAGCTGCTACCTAGACAGCCTACTTAGACACTCAACAGGTTTTGAGGCCCACCCTATGACTCATATTCACAGTCAGTTAACTAGAACTTTAGGAAGTAACAGAATGATGTTTTTTCCACTTACTGTAAATCAAAGAGTGATTGGTTAATTCCTTCTAAATACATTGGTAGTTATTCTAACATTTCAGGCCTTCAGTCCAGCTCCTGAAGTTCTGCCCAATGGGAGAGCAACTTTAAGGCAGAAGCAAGTAAAACCAGAAGATACCTATATATAACATCACCTGCTTCTGCTCTCTCGCTGTAAACACTGCTGTGACTGATTTGTTTAGGGTGATTTATTAAAGCGCTGTAGGAAATCAGGTGCAGTCAGGCAGAGATCTGTGTAGGACTCTCCTGACAGATGGAGTCTGCCATGGCAGAAAGTAAATAAAAGGCGTTATAACTTAATGCTGTTTTGTTTTTATGGCACGTCTTTTATGTCAGATGAATTTGTCTATTTGTTTTATGTCTCCTGCATTATAAACTGATCAAATACAACCGTTATGCTTTACTCCAATACCTCCATCTTTTACTGTAGTTATATTTATGTCTGAGGGAGTTGAATCTTTGCCTGCATATATTTTGTTGGTTGAGGTAGGAAAGCTGGGTGAAATGCTTCAGAGTTTATGATAATAATGTGAGTAATATTTTTAGTTCAGTATGTTACAGGGATTTATAGCCATATTTCTGTGGATGAGTGCATTAAATGAAAAGTAAATGGACATTGTTTTAACCTTACACTCATTTTTTTATATACAGTGATACTACTGTTTTGGAATAACAGTTTATGGGTAGATGTTCACTAAAATAGATGAATCCACAGATAGTTATCACAGCTATCACAGATAGATTGTTATACTTTGTATATATTTTTTATTTCTTTTATTTGTTATCTTTATCTATTGGTGAATGGAGAAGCAGCAAAGTAAGAATTTTATTGTACAGTGTAACTGTCTGTTCTGCTGTACACATGACAATAAAACTCTTGAATAGTTGAATAGTTGAATATCTTGAATGTAAATAGGATTTTTGCTGTCTGTGTGTTTATTATAACTTAAAACAATCTGTTCTCGTATTTCACTCTAGTAGCATTTTCAGAGCGAACACTTATTATTTTACTTATTATCTCCTTATTATTATCTACATATTATTTGTAGTTTTCTGCGTCAATTGATCGCTACAGTTGTTCTTTTGTAAGCTCCTCAGCCCATGCTGTTGGAAGATCGCAGTCGCCCGAATTTTAAGTAGCTCTGGACACATACACACACCGCACACACCCCTCACACGCACGCACATCACCAGGGCAACAGATCTCCCACAGCTGACAGTCATCAGCGCCAGTGCGGTAGCTCGTTATCACTCCCTACTTAGCTTAGCTGCACCCTCAGCTGAGTGCATGGCATTGTTTCTCTGTTTCTCCAACAGAGATACTGTTTGGTTCAGCACTTACCCGTCCGTGTTCTCTGAGCCGTCGCTAAAGGGTCTCTCCACAGGTCCAACCAGACTTGGCTTCTCCACACCAGGGTCCTGTCTCACTCCCTGGAGCCTAAGAGGATCTGCATTCCCTCTGACCTGCCCGGCACTCACCTCCACCCGGCTGAGCCTTCTCATAGGTGTCCCCGCAAAGCGAGGTTGGCGCACCTGGACTTCCGAGCTCGTTCCCTGGCTCAGGCCGGTCCTCTATTGACTGTTTTTAGTTAGCAATATCACTGGAATCCCACCCTCGCTGAGGGTGTTCTCTGTTCAAGGCTGCCACCGGACTAGCGCCGAGTCCACAGCGAGGAGCTACTAACCACTGGTCGAACTGTCCCTTCTCACCAGGACGTGAGGTGCTGCTCGGGTTCCCTCCTGCACCGCATTGTTCCAGCGCGGTACCCCAGTCAAGCAGCAACCGACATCAGCAGCCCTGTGCTACAACCCAGCCGCCCAAAGGGACCACCTCTCAGCCTGCTACAGGCCCATTGCTCACTCCCCTCGGACTCCTCGAGCTAGTGAGCCGTTGGACTGTTTTTGTTTATCTTTGTCACTGCTCTGAGTAAATAAACCTTGCAAATGGATTGTATAACACCTCTTAAGTCTGAATCTTTACATTGTGTCAAAATGTTTGTGTTATGATGATTGGACCAATAAAAATGCTTCAAAACTACCTTTCCATTAACTTGTGCTGGCCTTACACGAAGCGATTTTACTGTCGCAGACAAATTTCCAGTGTCGGAATAAAATCTTGAGAGTCGTGCTTGAGTTGAGTCACGCTCACGTCGTCTTGATAGTTTAGTGTAAGGTGGTCAAGACTGCAGGTTAAAGTCAGTCTGTTTCTCATCTGAGTGTTCCAATAAAATCATTCGTGTTAATTATCATAAGTCTGAAGTCTTGGCTCACGCAAATAGTCACGTGAACATTGTCGACAACCAATAGGAGCTCTTTTCACCACCAAACGGCGACAAGTACAGGAATGTCTGGCGGGTAAAGAAGTTAGACATGGAGGGGAGTCCGGCGAGGGTTCGGAAACTGCGGTTCCCCTGGACTGTACCAAAGGAGGAGAAACTGGTGGAGCTGTGGAGTGAGCTGTGTAGTGAGAAAGAGGGCCTCTTTGACGTGTCTTCACATTTATACCACGACAGAGGGAAAAGAAAACAGGTAGACAGAAATCGCTGAAGCCCTCGAAATCCCCGCCGAACGGGGTTACAGTGTTTAAAGTGAACCGTACACTTCAGCTGAATATGCTAGCTTCAATCATATAAATGGGAAATAATCTCAAAAGGAATCTAGTATTTGCAAAATCATAGCATGTGACTAGTCTGTGACTAAAAGTCTTTTAGACTAGTCTTTAGATGTGAGAGTGTCAGTGTTTAGTCTAATAAACGTCTTTTCAGGGTCTTTTAAAAGTCTTCTAGTGTATGGTCAGCATTCCGTGCTTTGCTGTGAAATGATCATTTTGAAGATTCTTGTTGTTCTTTAGAAAGCAACAATTTATTTATCTTTTTTTTATGTTCAAGATCTCATCACTTGAGATGAACAGAATGGGGTAGTTGGGCTGGCCTTTACTACAGTGGGAAGTGGGGGCTTGCTAACCCCATATCAAGTAAAAGGGGGTCTTAAAGCTTAAAACTGGTCCACTAAAACTGGCCTGGCCTTGTTTGCTAAAGAAAGACTGTAAAAGCTTTTCTTCAGCTTCCACTTTGCAGCGACTTTGTCAACCATTTGCCCAAGCACTGCTTATTGTCGAGGCTGTCCTGCTCTTCATACTGCAATCCACTTTACTGATATGTGTTCTCTCTCTCTCTCTCTCTCTCACTCCCAAACTCCTGCTCTCACTCGGTAAAGATGTGAGCAGTCGGAGCGTGCTGTGTTTTTTGCCCCGTGGCACTGAGAGTACCTACATTACAGCTGTACTGAGTCCAGGTTAGAGCTGATTCATCTCTGCTCTAATTCTGCTCTCCTGCACACACAGACATCATTTACTGGGGTTCCATTTCATTCTCTTTTATTTTCAAAGCCAGCCAGCACTCACAACAGACCTCTGATCATCAGTGTTGGCAGTCAATACATAGCCTAATAGCTCAGCTGGCTGTTAACTAGCTCCAGCCATTGACCAAAAATAGGCATTTATTCTCATCAACCAGTGACATCCTAAAATAATGAGTAATCAAAATGTCAGTTTAGTGCAACATAAAATATTGACTTTGTGTATCATAGCATTGACTTACTATGTGAAAATGGTTACTTAATTTCAGTGGCCACTTAAAATGTCAAGACATACATATAGTATGTATTATATAAGATCTCAAAATCTTGAAAGAGTAATGGAGATTCTAAGGACTTGTTCAGTCTGCCAGACCAAATCTGATTTCTGGCATGTGCAGATTGCAAACAGATTGATTTCTGATGGTCTGGACAGCAAAAGACCTAAATCCAAGTTTTGCCAATCAGATCCAAACCCAATTTTGTTTAGTTTAATTTTCTCAGGTGTTTCTCGGTCAGGTCCACCAAGTCAAATTTCACAATGTCTTTTGCGTCACTCACAATCATCAAACAACAGCAATGTCAAATCCAAAGGAATGGAAGTGGGCTTGCTATGTAGTTACTGATGTCTACACTGTCTAAGCCATGCAGACAGACTGAGGAATGTCCGGATGTACGTATCCGATCTGATCACTTGTAGTCTCTGGTCATGGCTTTGAAACTGCTGTCGTATTCAATAAAAGAGGATTTAATTAAAGGCGCAATGGAATATATTTATTCCCAATTTTAAATAGTTCTCTGATGTTCTACATAGCAGGTATGTGATTTTGTTCGGGGTGAAAAGCGACGAGATGCCGATTTAGGACCTAGAACCAAATCATGGCAATTTACAGCCCTAGAATAAAATGAGTTGTTTTCCATTTTTTGGGGGTTCCTTAAAAATAATTTTCATGAATTCGCAAAAACAGCCTGTTATGAATTCAGTGGTTTTGTGATGTATCTGCTTATTTTAGCCCTGACTGTTTTTAAATGGTGGTGTAGTGGTTAGTATGGTGGTGTAGGGATTAGTATGGTGGTGTAGTGGTTAGTATGGTGGTGTAGTGGTTAGTAAGGTGGTGTAGTGATTAGTACGGTGGTGTAGTGGTTAGTACGGTGGTGTAGTGGTTAGTAAGGTGGTGTAGTGGTTAGTACGGTGGTGTAGTGGTTAGTATGGTGGTGTAGTGGTGTAGTGGTTAGTATGGTGGTGTAGTGGTTAGTAAGGTGGTGTAGTAGTTAGTAGTAGTTAGATTTAGGACCTAGAACCAAATCATGGCAATTTACAGCCCTAGAATAAAATGAGTTGTTTTCCATTTTTTGGGGAGCTCATAAATAATTTGATGAGCTCTGTTCTGATTGGCTGGTTTTATAGTGAGACCCTGCAATGATCACACAAAAGACAATAGACAGACAGGAAAATAAAATGAACCTCAACATTAACAGAAAGTTGTTACTTGGTACGAAACCTTCAGTTAAGGATGATCTGCTTCAACCAGCAAGCAGTAATAAACTAACACAGCATGGCTGCTACTTACAGGTTACTGCTGGGTTTGTGAAGCCATGCAGGTGGAACTGCTTCTCACCTCCGTCTCTTCAGTGTCAAACACTGAGTGATGCTGCTCAGTATTTTACAAAGTGTGAGAAACTGACTAGTGTGAAATGTGCAAAGCCAACTAACAACTTTGAACTGAAGCTGTGCAGAATCCTATTAAATACGTGGAAGCTGAAGTTCCTGTTTGCCAGCTTGGTTTGCAATTTTTCTATTCCACCTTAAATGCTGCCGCAACTGGCACCTTCACAAGCTGCATCATTTAGGGTGAAACCTATTAGTTTTTAAAATGCAACTGTAAGTTAATATTTACAGGTTACTACATATATTTTTTTGCATATTTTGCATATTTATTTTTAATATTTTTAATATTTTTTCATAGTTGTATGGCTAGGTTTTAAGTGTTTTACAAGTTTTATACTTAATATATCTCTTTACGTCTCATACTTATCTACTTTACATAGACTTACCAGCGGACTACATGTATAAAAGTAAACAAGACATGCTCAGGATTATAAAAACATTTTAATTTTTTTATAAATCTTCATAAATTAAAAAAATCTGAATTAATATAGCATGGCTGTTTACAGCTATTTCTTTGTGTACAAAGCAAGAATTCTTAATTATAATTTTCTTAAGTATACCTTTATCAAAAGATTAAATATATATATAAATATACTAGATATATACTTAATACACTATACTATCAAGTATAATTGTGTTTAGTATTTCACTGATAAGTAAATGAACTAAATGCTCAATCGCTTATTTAAAGTCAAAACTTCAAAACCATTTTAGAGAAATTCATTATTTTGAGATACTAAGTCAATACTTTGTGATACTGCTGACAGAAACAGAGAAGAAGGAAACAACAACACACACTCGGGAAACCCAGCCACAGTGCTAATTTAGTAGTTGCTCTGCAACTCAGACTGAAGCTAAATCCGTGTTGGCTGAAACTGGTTTATGCTGCTCTAGTGCTGGTGTAGTTGTTTACCCAGCAAAGTCATTCTGGCTGACCAACAAACCATCATCCGAAAAGCATTAGGGTAGTCAAATGGAGGTGTTCGTGATGGAGCAGCCAAGGGGTTTTGACAAGGTGAGAGACTGTGGAAATCCCGTGACTCACAGCCAGCCTGCAGCTCATGGCCTGACCACTGTGTCCTCCGCCGTCCTTTACTGTCCTTTACTGCCAGTCTAGGAGAAATGAGCTCCCCCAGAGAAGAGCTTTCTGATCTCTGTGACTTCCACTGTCCTCCAGAACCCTGCAGCTCTACTTTCCCCATAAACAATGCTGCCTTTCAGAGAGAGACAGAGAGAGAGAGATGCAGGATGTTCAGTGACACTGGGTAAAACAGAATGCATGTAAAACATTAAAGTGGTTTATTAGCTTGCTAATATACAGCAGCTGTTATAAGAAAACCTTGTATTTCTGAAACGGGAGCGTTATAAATAAAGCAAAAAATATATATATATATATTGCCAAACACCTGTATTATCCGTATATATGAATAAAACGGGTTCCTTAAAAATAATTTTCATGAATTCACAAAAACAGCCTGTTATGAATTCAGTGGTTTTGTGATGTATCTGCTTATTTTAGCGCTGACTGTTTTTAAATGAGGTGGCATGGAAATGTAGTGGTTAGTACGGTGATGTAGTGGTTAGTACGGTGGTGTAGTGGTTAGTACGGTGGTGTAGTAGTTAGTGTGGTGGTGTAGTGGTTAGTATGGTGGTGTAGTAGTTAGTACGGTGGTGTAGTGGTTAGTATGGTGGTGTAGTAGTTAGTGTGGTGGTGTAGTGGTTAGTATGGTGGTGTAGTGGTTAGTACAGTGGTGTAGTGGTTAGTATGGTGGTGTAGTGGTTAGTATGGTGGTGTAGTGGTTATCACAGTAATGTAGTGGTTAGTACGGTGGTGTAGTGGTTAGTACGGTGGTGTAGTGGTTAGTACGGTGGTGTAGTGGTTAGTATGGTGGTGTAGTAGTTAGTAAGGTGGTGTAGTGGTTAGTATGGTGGTGTAGTGGTTAGTACGGTGGTGTAGTGGTAAGTACGGTGGTGTAGTGGTTAATATGGTGGTGTAGTGGTTAGTACGGTGGTGTAGTAGTTAGTACGGTGGTGTAGTAGTCAGTACGGTGGTGTATTGGTTAGTATAGTGGTATAGTTGTTAGTACAGTGGTGTAGTGGTTAGTACGGTGGTGTAGTGGTTAGTACGGTGGTGTAGTGGTCAGTACGGTGGTGTAGTGGTCAGTACGGTGGTGTAGTGGTTAGTATGGTGGTGTAGTTATCAGTATGGTGGTGTAGTGTTTATTACAGTAATGTAGTGGTTAGCACGGTGGTGTAGTGGTTAGTACGGTGGTGTAGTGGTTAGTACGGTGGTGTAGTGGCTAGCACTGTGGTGTAGTGGTTAGCACAGAGGTGTAGTGGTTAGTACAGTGGTGTAGTGGTTAGTACGATGGTGTAGTGGTTAGTATGGTGGTGTAGAGGTTAGTACGGTGGTGTAGTGGTTAGTACGGTGGTGTAGTGGTTAGTACGGTGGTGTAGAGGTTAGTACGGTGGTGTAGTGGTTAGTACGGTGGTGTAGTGGTTAGTATGGTGGTGTAGTGGTTAGTACGGTGGCGTATTGGTTAGTATGGTGGTGTAGTGGTTAGTACGGTGGTGTAGAGGTTAATATGGTGGTGTAGTGGTTAGTACGGTGGTGTATTGGTTAGTATGGTGGTGTAGTGGTTAGTACGGTGGTGTAGAGGTTAGTACGGTGGTGTAGAGGTTAGTACGGTGGTGTAGTGGTTAGTATGGTGGTGTAGTGGTTAGTACGGTGGTGTAGTGGTTAGTACGGTGGTGTAGTGGTTAGTACGGTGGTGTATTGGTTAGTATGGTGGTGTAGTGGTTAGTACGGTGGTGTAGAGGTTAGTACGGTGGTGTAGAGGTTAGTACGGTGGTGTAGTGGTTAGTATGGTGGTGTAGTGGTTAGTACGGTGGTGTAGTGGTTAGTATGGTGGTGTAGTGGTTAGTACGGTGGTGTATTGGTTAGTATGGTGGTGTAGAGGTTAGTACGGTGGTGTAGAGGTTAGTACGGTGGTGTAGTAGTTAGCACGGTGGTGTAGTGGTTAGTACGGTGGTGTATTGGTTAGTATGGTGGTGTAGTGGTTAGTACGGTAGTGTAGAGGTTAGTACGGTGGTGTAGAGGTTAGTAGGTGGACCTTACTGAACTCTAATTAAATACCCCTGGACTAGAGGATGGCCAACACAAATTGTGCCGCCACAGATGAGCTATTGCTCTAATTTTGCGTGTCTAATAGAGTGGACAGTGAATGGACAAAGTGTTTAAAGACTGTCTCATCCATTCACACCAGCACACACTAACACACCACCGCCACTACAGTGCTGTAGTATGATCCACCAACCAAATAATATCTGCTCTGTGATGGTCCTGTAGGGGTCATGATCATTGACGAACAGAGTAAAAAAGTATACAGACAATCAGATGGACTACAGTCTGTAAGTGTAGAACTACAAAGTGCTCCTATATAGTAAGTGGAGCTGATAAGATGGACAATGAGTGGAGGTGTTTCTGATAAAGTGTTTGGTGAGTGTGTATTATGTGTTATGGATGTTGAATTGCTGCTGGGTGGGGGCAAAAATCTTATTTCACAATACTTTAAGACGGTTTCATAAAATGCAGAGATTGCTGTTACAAATGGAGAGAAATTGTAATGGTAATAGACAGTAATCAGAATGCTGTATATTCTACAGCTGGCTTTGCTTTTATGTCAGTTTTTACAATGATAGCATTACAGTCTGCAGCGTGATGCCCCGTGTTAAGCACTATGTGCATTGTAATAGGAAATAAAGGCGAGTGAGCGCTGAAGCTGCAGGTGATGAGTTTGTATTAGAGAGTGAAGAGGCGGTGAAGAGTCTGGAGTTAAAGCTGTAAAGCGCTGACCATTTCTATGGCCTGCAATCAGTCTGTGGGTGATGAAAATAACAGAGGAAGCAGCTCTCAGCAAGAAAAGTGAGAGCGTTTTATTTCACTCAAGAGCAAACAGAAACGCTGACACGGGTTTGATAGCTGCCTTTTCTTTCAGGCGTTTGCTCAGATTTAAGGTGTTTATTTGTGTTCTTCATCCTGAGTGTATTTAGTTGTGTGAGTCTGTGCGTGTTTTTGTACGTTGTCAGGACCTAAGCATTGAACATTTAGAAAGAAATGGCAAAAAGCTAGTCTAACCCGCAGAACCAACAAACAACAAGACCAACAAAAATATAGATTTCACAGTAAACCTTAGCTTTAGCTTAGTTAGCTTCAGCTCTGCTAGCTGCAATTTAGTCTTCAAACATAAAACTAAACCTAACTTTAACCTCAGTATTTAAACCTAAACTTAAATCTAACCTTAACCTCAGTATGCAAACATAACCTTAACCTAAGTATCCAAACCTAAACCTAACCTTACTTTCAGTATCCAAACCTAAACCTAACCTTACCCTCAGTATCCAAACCTAACCTTACCCTCGGTATCCAAACCTAAACCTAACCTTACCCTCAGGATCCAAACCTAAACCTAACCTTATTCTCAGTATCCAAACCTAACCTTACCCTCAGGATCCAAACCTAAACCTAACCTTACCCTCAGTATCCAGACCTAAACCTAACCTCACTCTCAGGATCCAAACCTAAACCTAACTTTCCCTTTAGTATTCAAACCTAACATTACCCTCAGTATCCAAACCCAACCTTACCCTCAGTATTCAAACCTAAACCTAACCTTAACCTCAGTATTCCTAAACCTAACCTTACCCTCAGTATCCAAACCTAAACCTAACCTTAACCTCAGTATCCAAACCTAAACCTAACCTTAACCTCAGTATTCAAACCTAAACCTAACCTTACTCTCAGTATCCAAACTTAAACCTATCCTTAACCACAGTATCCAAACCTAAACCTAACCTTACCCTCAGTATTCAAACCTAAACCTAACCTTACCCTCAGTATCCAAACTTAAACCTAACCTTAACCACAGTATCCAAACCTATACCTAACCTTACCCTCAGTATCCAAACCTAAACCTAACATTACCCTCAGTATTCAAACCTAAACCTAACATTACCCTCAGTACTCAAACCTTAACCTAACCTTACCCTCAGTATCCAAACCTAAACCTAACCTTAACCTCAGTATCCAAACCTAAACCTAACCGTAACCTCAGTATCCAAACCTAAACCTAACATTACCCTCAGTATTCAAACCTAAACCTAACCTTACCCCTGGTATTCAAACCTAAACCTAACCTTAACCTCAGTATCCAAACCTAAACCTAACATTACCCTCAGTATCCAAACCTAAACCTAACATTACCCTCAGTATTCAAACCTAAATCTAACATTACCCTCAGTACTCAAACCTAGACCTAACCTTAAGCTCAGTATCCAAACCTAAACCTAACCTTAAGCTCAGTATCCAAACCTAAACCTAACCTTAACCACAGTATCCAAACCTAAACCTAACCTTACCCTCAGAATCCAAACCTAAACCTAACCTTACCCTCAGTATCCAAACTTAAACCTAACCTTACCCTCAGTAATGTTGTATCTTCGTTTTTGCCATCAGAATGAAGAAGGAGACCAGTTCAGAGGATGAGCTTTTATTATTAGGACTGCAGTACCAACGTTGCCTGAGCTCTCAAACCCTGATCTCAATGGTGTCTCTGACTGCATTGTCTTTTATTGGCCCGCCTTCCTGCTCCTTCTGGCCCATGTGGTACAAATGGTCAGTTGTAATTCTTCAGGTGGAAAGGTAAGTTGCAGGATTTGCTTAGCCAGATATGTGACTCCCTATATGGTGAGGGTCACAAAGCCACAACGTTCGCGCGAGCTCTGCAACGTTCTTTGGGCCATCTATCTCATACGCCTTAAACAAATACTATAGTGTATAAAAAATTTACTACAGTGTTCAAACCTAAACCTAACCTTAACCTCTGTGTTTAAACCTAAACCTAACCTTAACCTCAGTATCCAAACCTAAACCTAACCTTAACCTCAGTATCCAAACTTAAACCTAACCTGTAATTTTTCCATATTACATCTGTCACACAATGAATGTCTTGGTAAATTCGAGACAACCTACTGATAATAAATAATAACAAAAGTTTACACTGGATGAGCCCATTAAGTACAAGTTATATTTTCTTCACTGTCAACTATACAGCACAATACAATAACAAGAGTTTCTGTATTTACTGTGTCCACTCTTTACCTTTAACACACCTGTGGAAGTTTTCAGATCTGAAGCAGGAGTGGAGCTTGATGTTCTCCTCTCTCTCTCTCTAAAAGATAAAATGCTGTTTATCTGATGAGGACAGTGTTGGTGGTCTACCAGGTCTCCCAGGTGGTTGTTAGGAGTCCCATTATCTTTTCTTTTTTTCAACTCCAGTTTTAGCTTGTGTTTGTATAGAGGATGTTCTCTGTCCTGCACAATCCAACATCCACAAATCTATTTCTCTTCACTGTTCTGTTTATCTTTCTGGCATTCTTTCTACGTTTCCAACATCATGCTGTTCTTTATCTTTACATATAATGGCAGTGCAATTCAACGCACACACACATGCCCTACTGGCATCTCAATTCTTTAGTCGCTCTTGTTGGGTGGGGACAAAACCACAAAGGAAATAATGACAGTTATTTTCACTGCATGACTTCCAGGTCTTGTGGACGACACTCTGCTTTATGGAGTACTATGGCCATGTTTCATATTTCTATTTTCTTACTAAAATCATTAGCACATGTTTAAACATGTACAGAAGATGGAGTTTGTTTTGCATTGACACCAACTCTCTTTTGCTTTCACTGCTTAGCAAAGCAGTAAGGAGCTCAATTCAGTTGTTGGGATGTAAACAGAGTCATACAGAGAGGTTTGATGGGAAATGGCTGATTGTGGAAACTCTGATTTCTCTACAGCAGTGATAATTTTAATTTAGTTAAGTCTTAGTCTTTTGACTAAAATGCCATTTAGTTTTAGTCATCTGAATTGTTTTTAGTTTTAGTCTACTATTATCATAAGAATATAGTCCAGACTAAATCTACAGTCGATTCAGTTGACTAAAATATAAAGGGTGTAAATGCTTTTTCTTCAGTTCCCTTCAATTATTTAAGTCAATATATATACTTAAACGAAATAAAACATTTATTAACCAGTTATGGAATATTATTCATGTTTGAAAGACCAACACACACACAATGTAAGGAATCAGACTCGAGAGGAGACATGCAATCCATGTGCAAGGCTTTTAATATGATTGAGCAGTGAAAAAGTCAACGAAAATAGTTCAAATGGCTCGCAGAAGCCAGAGAGTCCAAGGGCTGGTAGCAGGAGAGCTAGCGGTAGCCACCGGCTAACCCAGTAGGCAGGCTGGTTGGAGAGACTAGATTGCCGGTGCAGCTGGAGATGTCCTCTTGCTTCTCCTGCTTGGGTCCGATGGTCCTGTATGGCAACTTTAAATGGACTACGCAGCTTAAACTTAAAGTGTTTTTGGGTTCCTCTCTTGGGTTCCAGGCAGGCCGACGAGACCCCGCTGTGGAAACACCAATACTTGAAGAACCTGGGAAAAGACCTTGAGAGCACATAAGCCTGAAGACCACGGACAGGTAGGATCTGATCCTCACAGTCTCAGATAGCTGAAACAAGTGATACTGAGAACAGAGTTACTGAGAACTGTGTTACTGAAAACAATGCCGCACGCTGAGACTATCGTGTGGCTGGCTTCTATGGGTGTGCTAATGAGACGCTGCCACTAGCACTAATGGGTTTCAGGTGTGTATGATAGGTAGCCATGGAGACGTGGGTGTGTGTGTGAGCCATGGCTGGGTTGCCATGGCGACATAGGGGTGTGTGTGGGGTGTGTCCTAGGCTACCTAGTGAACAGGTGACTGCGACCTTACAATTCGGAGTGTCGCGGAGCTTACACACAAACATCTGAGCTCTTTTATAACTGGTATCATCTTTTTATTTATTTATCTCTTATTTGTTTAATAATTGTTACTAGTGCGGTCAATCTAATGACATGCTCTGTGATTAACTAATCTACATTCATTGCATTTATCACTTTTTGCCATTAAAGCATTTTTAATTGTGCAATTCAAATAAATTTTAGCATAACAGTAAATCAATTATTGAAAAACTGCCACACATGCACTAATTCATTGTAAATAAAACTAGCTAATCTGTTATGTGCACTTTCTAGTGTGTACTGAGAGATTTGGGACATGATAATCAAACGCAGATGGTTGGAGTTAGCTAGCTAGTTTCCCGACTCTGATACCTGCACATATAACGTTTCACCTGCTTCCCACATACCTGATCAACTAATCTGAACATTACCACCACCTTACTGAGTTAATACAGCGTTTAGGCAGGACACGCTCTAAACTGTAGAGGGCAGTGTGCTTTCAGGACTAGGATTAAGCAAGGCTAAGCTAGCATTAGCAGTGGTAAAGCTAGCTGACGGTGGTGCTGGAGGGCTGATGATCAGCGCGGTGGTGATTTTCTCTAAACACAAACTCTAAACTCTCTTTCTCTCTGCTGACACTGTCAAGATAACTTCCAAGTTCCATCATGAGTAGCGACAGTTCACAGGCTCGTACGGTCTTCCCGGGTTTAAACCAAATTTGTTCAAGTGTGCGGTTAATTGGATGGCTACCCGGCTTGTCCCGCCTCTCCATATATGCCGAAGTATTTATGATTGGATGTTTTCCTAACTTGTCTCTGCCTTTCACAAAATTTAATCAGTTCTGATTGTATGTCGTCCCTGCCAAACATTTTCGGCTCAATTTTATTTGTTCACTAAAGTGTTAATTAACCCATACAGGTCTTCTAAAGGTTTATATGGATTAGGAATTATGTTAAAATGGCAGAAAACCTTAATACATTTTCTTGGGGGACTATTTTGCCTCACAATGCCCTGCATGTGTTCCTCCGCCATAAATAGATTTTAAGGCCAAAATCAAAACTACAGTAAAACAATGTCTCAGGTTACCACTTCAGAGTAATACTAACTTTATAAAGCATTTATGAATGCTTTAAAATGAGTTTATTAATGGTTATTAATCAGAACATAAACACTTTAAATTCATTATTAAGCATTTACATATAAATTACCAGGCATTACCAGGACAACCTGTTTTTTTTGCCTACAGCTCTGATTCTGATGTTTACTGATCTTAGTTTGTCTTCTCCATCAGCATTAAAGTCTTTATGAACGGCCATTTAATAAAGGCGTTATAAACCATTAATAAACTCTTTATAACGACAGTCTTATTTCAACTTTCTGTGCGGGGTTTTTTAAGGTGGATGTCTGGTTCCTATCACTAGAGCTCAGCACAGGCCTGATTATCAATGCCTGCACTACTAACGTCTGCTTGCACCCACTGAATGCAGTTTGATCCTTTCCCACTCCTGCCTGCAAAACCTAGCACCATATTTTCCCGCACCTGCCCACTTCTACCATACGCCAATCCCACCCACACCCGCCTACTTTGGGGTATGCATGTGGTCCTCGTCAACTCCTGCTGTAATGCACTCCGCTCAGCAGCCTCCAGACTCATTGCCATACAAATGAATGTTTCAGCGTTGCAAAATAGAAGTACATGTTTCTTGTGTTTTTTGGCTAAACAAGGTCATGTGAACTTGCATCCGCATTCAATTTTCAGCTAATTAATCTTTAATTTACAAATCAGCCAAAATGAATGAAAACAGATTCTGAGGCCACGGCGCAGGTTAAAAATAATAAATAAAATAGGTTTTGTAGAAAGAAATCAGGATGATTTTGTGAATAAACTCTTTACTGGATGTTATACACTGCTCAAAAATAAAGGGAACACTTTAACAACACAATATAACTCCAAGTAAATCAAACTTCTGTGAAATCAAACTGTCCACTTAGGAAGCAACACTGATTGACAATCAATTTCACAAGCTGTTGTGCAAATTGAATAGACAACAGGTGGGAATTATTGGCAATTAGTAAGACACACTCAATAAAGGAGTGGTTCTGCAGGTGGGGACAACAGACCACTTCTTAGTACTTATGCTTGGTGGTGTTCCCTCTGAGACCATCAGGAGCATGCCCAGGCGTTGTAGGGAGGTCATACAGGCATGTGAAGGCCACACACAATACTGAGCCTCATTTAGACTTGTTTTAAGGACATTACATCAAAGTTGGATCAGCCTGTAGTGTGCTTTTCCTTTTTAATTTTGTGTGTGACTCCAAATCCAGGCCTCCATTGGTTAATAAATTTCCATTGATGATATTGTTGTAATTTTGTTGTCAGCACATTCAGCTTTGTACAGAACAAAGTATTCAATGAGAATAATTCATTCATTCAGATCTAGGATGTGTTACTTGAGTGTTCCCTTTATTTTTTTGAGCAGTGTATATTCTATGCTGAGTGTGTTTGCTTCTACCAGTAGCCAGTAACTGCCCAAGCCCCCCCCCCCCCCCCCCCCCAACCAGCCAGCCATAAAAACCCTCACATGAGGCTGCAACCAGCTGGCGGATTACCTGCAATGACCCTAAAATAAATTCCACCCAACATTTTTTGGCAGATCATGTGGGACCCCTTATACATGTTTTTTTTCCACCACTATGAATAATTCTGACTTAATAAGTTTCGCCATAACTGATTTTTTCACACCAAACCTCTCCTAATGTCTCTCTTTACATTTTAACCATTTAATTATGCAGATTATGTGGAAATGTCACCATGACTGACCTCACTGATACCGTAACAGAGTTTGAGGCATATGTGTAAATTAGACATGCAGTTAGCACCATGTTAATTGGAGGGGTATAAGCTTTCATTGGCATTATTGGAACAGTGGCCTCGTAGCACCAGTTTTAACCTAAAGAAGCAAACTTCAGACACAAAACATGCATCGGCTGATTAGAGTGAAGGTGATGGAGGTGGGGTGGGGGGGTGGGGGGTTAGTCATTAACCTATCACCTGAAAAACAGGAACTGACTGTGACTGTCTTATGGGAAAATGAGGGAGAAATCAGGAAAGCAATATTCATCCTCTGATTATGATTTGTTTTGTTATTTGTATTGTTTCTTCCAGACTTATTGCAATTATAAATGCAAATCTTGGCTGTGAACTCTTCAGCGTTGTTTCATTAACTCCACTCTCAAACCAAAGCCATGATGATTACAGCTTTTCTTTGTTATGTGCTCTTTTATGAACTACTGCAGGCTTTTCTGAACGCGGCATTTATTTTTTTTTATTTGTTTGCACAACAAGAACAAAAGAGAGAAATAGCAACCACAAAAAAAACAAAGAGGCAGAAAACAAGAATGCGCAGAGAAAGTTAAAAAGACAAAAGGTTTGTGCAAAAGCACTTCCCCGCGGGAACTGAACATTTGACGGCTGAAGACAAATTTAGAAAAGCAATATGAAAATAAACAAAGAAAAATGAAAAAAGAAAGAAGATAAAGTAAATAGAGATGAAGGGAGTGATGGGGATAATATATCCAGAATATATTCACACAAAAATGCATATATTTACATATAGTCCTGCAGTTTCTGTCTATAAGAGTTTAGCCTTACCTTTTCAGCCTACAGTACTTTAGCCCCACTTAATCAGCCTACAGTAGTTTAGCCTCACCCATTCAGACTACAGCAATTTAGCCCCACTCATTCAGTCTACAGCAATTTAGCCCCACCCATTCAGTCTACAGCAATTTAGCCCCACCCATTCAGTCTACAGCAATTTAGCCCCACCCATTCAGACTACAGCAATTTAGTCCCACCCATTCAGCCTACAGCAATTTAGCCCCACCCATTCAGACTACAGCAATTTAGTCCCACCCATTCAGCCTACAGAAGTTTATTACCGCCTATTTAGCATACACTAGTTTAACTTGGCCTGTTCAGCCTACAGCAGTTTAGCCCCACCCATTCATCCTACAGCAGTTTAGCCCCACCCATTCAGTCTACAGCAATTTAGCCCCACCCATTCAGTCTACAGCAATTTAGCCCCACCCATTCAGACTACAGCAATTTAGTCCCACCCATTCAGCCTACAGAAGTTTATTACCGCCTATTTAGCATACACTAGTTTAACTTGGCCTGTTCAGCCTACAGCAGTTGAGCCCCACCCATTCATCCTACAGCCGTTTAGCCCCACCCATTCAGTCTACAGCAGTTTTGCCCTGTCCATGCAGCCAACAGCACTTTAGCGCCACCCATTCAGTTTACAGCAGTTTAACTCCACCCATTCAGCCTACAGCTGTTTAACTCCACCCATTCAGCCTACAGAAGTTTAGCACTGCCACACAACCTTTAAAAAGAGAAAAGAAAATAAATAAAATAATCTTAATAGTCTTGTAAAATAGTGTGTCCTCTTCCAAAATTTTATTTAAAAAATGCCAAGGGCTAAACTACTGTAGGCTGAATGGGTGGAGCTAAACTGCTGTAGGCTGAATAGGTGAGGCTAAACTACTGTAGGCTGAATGGGTGGAGCTAAACTGCTGTAGGCTGAATAGGTCAGGCTTAACTACTGTAGGCTGATTGAGTGTAGCTAAACTGCTATAGGCTAAATAGGTGAGGCTAAACTACTGTAGGCTGAATATGTGGGGCTAAACTACTGTAGGCTGATTGAGTGGAGCTAAACTACTGTAGGCTGAATGGGAGGGGCTATCATTGCTCTCTATCTCACTGTCAGATGAGATTTGACTAACACACTGATCCTGCTCTTTTCTTCCATAGAACAACCATGTCCTTCAAAGTGTGTTAAAATATGTAAAACTCTTAAATATAAGTAAAAATAAATAAAAATATATTTATAGCTTGTATTGTGCACAAAAACATGATCATATATGTGACAACATCCAAACACAATGTCAGCAAAGACATTCCTGAAAAATACCCCTTATCGCACAACACACAAGAGAAAAACTGACTTTCTGTACATGCAAAATAAAACAATCTTCATAGAACCTGACAAAAGGCTTCTCTACATCTTCATACATACACATATATTTTTATTTACAGTTCATGTTATTTTAAATAAGATTACTAAAGCTAATTATTTTACCTTCTTCTCACACCATGTGCTCCTGTGACCATGTGTCAGAAAAGGAAGTCCCGCCTTCAAATGATGCTTGATAGTGACATCAACATCTTATTGGACTGTTCTTTTATACTTTTTTGACCATCCTGATTGGTTGCAATCATTCAAAGAAACATATACTTGACATTGGGCTTAAGAAAACTTTCCGTAGCCTGAAGGCAACGCTGTAGAGGGTTAACCTTACACATCTTAACACTACACATCATAACATTACACGTCTTAACCTTACACATCTTAACACTACACATCTTAACATTACACGTCATAACATTACACGTCTTAACCTTACACATCTTAACACTACACGTCTTAACATTACACATCTTAACATTACACATCTTAACCTTACACATCTTAACACTACACATCTTAACATTACACATCTTAACATTACACGTCTTAACATTACACGTCTTAACACTACACGTCTTAATCTTACACATCTTAACATTACACGTCTAAACATTACACGTCTTGACATTACACGTCTTAACCTTACACATCTTAACCTTACACGTCTTAACCTTACACATCTTAACATTACACGTCTTAACCTTACACGTCTTAACATAACACATCTTAACATTACACATCTTAACACTACACATCTTAACACTACACATCTTAACATTACACGTCATAACATTACACATCTTAACACTACACATCTTAACACTACACGTCATAACACTACACGTCATAACATTACACGTCTTAACCTTACACATCTTAACACTACACATCTTAACATTACACGCCTTAACCTTACACGTCTTAACATTACACGTCTTAACATTACACATCTTAACACTACACATCTTAACATTACACGCCTTAACCTTACACGTCTTAACATTACACGTCTTAACATTACACATCTTAACATTACACGTCTTAACCTTACACATCTTAACACTACACATCTTAACACTACATGTCTTAACACTACACGTCTTAACATTACACATCTTAACACTACACATCTTAACACTACACGTCTTAACACTACACGTCTTAACCTTACATATCTTAACACTACACATCTTAACACTACACATCTTAACACTACACATCTTAACACTACACGTCTTAACCTTACACATCTTAACACTACACGTCTTAACCTTGCACATCTTAACACTACACATCTTAACACTACACATCTTAACACTACACGTCTTAACATTACACATCTTAACACTACACGTCTTAACACTACACGTCTTAACCTTACACATCTTAACACTACACATCTTAACACTACACATCTTAACACTACACGTCTTAACCTTACACATCTTAACACTACACGTCTTAACCTTACACATCTTAAAACTACACATCTTAACACTACACATCTTAACACTACACATCTTAACACTACACGTCTTAACCTTGCACATCTTAACACTACACGTCTTAACCTTACACATCTTAACACTACACATCTTAACACTACACGTCTTAACATTACACGTCTTAACATTACACGTCTTAACATTACACATCTTAACATTACACGTCTTAACCTTACACATCTTAACATTACACATCTTAACATTACACATCTTAACACTACACATCTTAACACTACACGTCTTAACCTTACACATCTTAACACTACACATCTTAACACTACACATCTTAACACTACACGTCTTAACCTTACACATCTTAACACTACACGTCTTAACCTTACACATCTTAACACTACACATCTTAACACTACACGTCATAATCTTACACATCTTAACACTACACATCTTAACCTTACATGTTTTCACATTACACATCTTAACATTACACATCTCAACACTACACGTCTTAACCTTACACATCTTAACATTTTAAAGTGAATAATCAAGTAGAGCAGAATTCAGATTAATTAGTAGAGTTCACAGTGGCAGTAGTGAATAGATGATGGTGTGAAGGGACGTGTGGAGCTAATAATAGTGATAATTAAAGAACAGCAGTGTGAACAGCACCCAGCTCACCTCTAACTGCAAACCTCTTGTTCAACTTGAATGTGACAAGAACTGATACAAAATGAACTGGTTATAGAAATCAGTGCTGTAAAACAGTCTTAATCCATCTGAGAAAATTACCTGATAAACTGTTTATCTGGGCAGCAAGATTTTATATGTTTTACCGTCAGAATACATTCCAAGAAACAGGAAAACTATCCAGCATGACTGTTCTGTGGGTGGGAGAGTATTAGCGTTAAAATTTCCAGAGCTATTCAATTTACCCAATCAATACCTAATCAAACCTAACCAGTCCAAAAATCTTCTGCTTATATTTTTAATGTGTTTAATTTCCAGTAATCTAACAAGATGTTATGTATTGAAGTATTTTGGTGGATTTTTAGAAGAAGCTGCTTCACATGTGGACATCTGATGGTCAGGATGATGAAAGTTCTCAGTCCTCTGACAATGGGTGAGATTACAGGACCTGTTTCTGACCACACAATGTAACTGACCCATCAGAGATCACCTGTCTGTACGGTATAATAATATTAATAATAAATATTATATAGCAACAGCCTTAATAATAAAGTACAAACAAACCACATCTTTAGAGAAAGAGAGAGAGAGAGAGAGAGAGAGAGAGAGAGAGAGGAAATGATAATGGAAGAGAAAGGAAGAAAATGAACATGGGATGAAGAGAGAAAATGCGATAAAGAAAGAACGGAAGAGAGAGACAGAAGAATGGGTAGAGAGAAAGAGGTAGAGAGAAAGAAAGTGATCTTTCTGTCTTCTGTCTTTCTCCATTTTTTCTTTCTCTTTATGGCATGTCCTTCCGTGTTCTTTTTCTTTCCTTCTTTTTTCTTTCTTTTCTTTTTCCTTGCACATTGCTCATGGAAAGAAATAGAAAGAGGATTAACAGAAGAGAGAGAAAGAAATAGTAAAAGACAGAAAATGTGAGGGAGAAAAGTGGGGGAAAGTAACCAAAAAATGAGAGAGAGAGAGAGAGAGAGAGAAGGGATGCATTGCAAAGAAAAAGTAAATAGAGAGAAATAGGAATAGAGAGAAGACAGACAAAGAGGCAGAGAGGGGACAAAGGAAAAAAGAGACAGGAGAAAGATGTAGAGAAAGAAAGGACAGCCAGCAAGCGAGCGAGAAATGAAAGAGAAGAGCGAGAGAGAATGAATGAGTGATGCGTACAGAGTCAGTGTGTCTACTGTATGCTGAGCTGTTCTCTTATATAGGAGAGTAAGAATATAAGATGATATAATGAGCTGCTTTAATGCGCTACATTGTTAGCATTGCTAAAGAGCTGAACTACAGGCTGAGTGAGGAGAGAAAGTCTGAGTTTCAGTACCGCAGAGACGTTTGATCTCGCTTATCAGGTGTGAGCGACTTGAGAGAGAAGTGAACAAACAACAGTATTTACACAAACTTACAGATAAACCCGAAGGTGTGTTGATAGACAGAGCTGCGGCTTGTTTGGTGGAAAAGAGCAAAATTCTCTGCCATTCTTTCAGAAAGGCTGCTGTACATACCTTGTTTCACCCTTTTCCTCAATGGTCAGGACCCCCCAGGACCACCACAGAGAAGGTATTATTTGGGGGATGTATCATTCTCAGCACTTCCTTGTATCTAAACTCACTGCCCATTATATCAGCTCCACTTACTACATAGGAGCACCTTATAGTTCTACACTTACAAACTGTAGTCCATTTGTTACTCTATATACTTTATTATACTCTGTTCTTTAATGGTCAGGACCCCTACAGGACTGGTGGGTCATTCTCAGCACTGCAGTTACACTGACATGGTGGTGTTCTGTTAGTGGTGCGTTGTGCTGCTGTGAGTGGATCAGAGCACAGCAGTGCTGCTGGAATTGGTAAACAATGTGTCTACTCACTGTCCACTGTATTACACACTCGTATTTTGTGGGTCCATAACACTGTTATTGTGGGTCTTCATAACACTCTATCAGTCAGAACTGTTAACAGTGGTGGTGAATGGAACCAGACGTCCAACTCTAAAAGCTCCCTAACAGAAAGTTATTACATGAAATGGTTGTGAATGCTTTTTATTCCTTGGACAGCGATGATATACTGTACATCCGTCTGCTCAGCCTGCAGCAGTTTGGCCCTACGCACTCCCACTGACATTATAAGTAGTGCTTTAGCATATGTTCCAACGAGGCACAGCCAATCAGAAGAGATCTCATTTACATATATCAGTCTAAAAAGCTTGATTAATTAAAATGGACAAAGAGAAGTTAGGAAATGGTCAGGTGAAAGTGAATTATGACTGGTTTCGGTGCATACTTTTAAAGTCTGTTTGCAATTTTCTGAAAAGCTGCTTGTTACAGAATAGGACAATGTTTTTCCTCTCACTGTCTAGACCAATACTGCACCTAGCGTTATCATACAGCTGAGAAATTATTAGCAGCTGATTTTATCACGCAGGCCTATTTAGGAGCGCTCTGTGAGGATGACGCTGCAGTTTTCTCTGCTAATCTCATTTTGACTGGTGACCCCTCTGCTGCAGCTAAACTACCCAGCATGCACCAACTGCTCCGAAACACAGATAACATAACAGCAGAATTCTGAAATGGAGAAATCTGCTCTACCTGAGGAAAGAAAACTCATAAAAAATGTGTGCCCTGCTGGAAAAAGCAACATAAACCAGCTTATGTTGTGCTTGAGTGCTGGTATGCTGGATGCCCGGCATGACCAAGCTGGATGAGTGGCTCAACCAGCATCGGACCATCTTAAACCAGCATATGTTGTGTCTGGACGCTGGTTGATCGGCATAACCAAGCTGGATGAGTGACTCAACCAGCACCAGACCATCGTAAACCAGCTTATGTTGTGTTTAAGTGCTTGTATGCTGGTCGTCTGGCATGACTAAGCTGGATGAGTGACTTAACCAGCACCAGATTAGCATATAAGCATATGTTGTGTTTGAGTGCTGGTATACTGGTCATTCAGCATGACCAAGCTGGATGAGTGGCTTAACCAGCACCAGACCATCTTAAACCAGCATATGTTGTGTCTGGATGCTGGTATGCTGGTTGATCAGCATAACCATGCTGGATAAGTGACTCCACCACCACCAGACCATAGTAAACAAGCATATGTTGTGTTTGAGTGCTGGTATGCTGATCATTCAGCATGACCAAGCTGGATGAGTGGCTTAACCAGCACCTGACTAGCATAAACCAGAATAGACCATCTTAAACCAGCAGTGTGTTTAAATGAAAATACAGACTGCTATAGGTTTTTATAGGAGCTTACATTTCACATTTTGTTGGTTTTTTTTCACCAAAATTCAGCACAAACCACATCCAAGTAGCACAACTGGATTTCAATATAGCAAAAATATTCAGAGCTAAAACTTTCAAAAGATATGGACCTCTCAATGCCTTTATCCTTCTTTCCCCTTCTGATATCCACTTGTTAAAGTCATGCATCAAACCTGTTTCCATGAGGCTCATCTTTTTAACATGCTGCAATGCTGTTCCCTGTTAGAACAGATAGCTAACCTAGCTAACATTGTATCAAGTACCAAAGAAGAGCCATTTAGGGAGAAAAATGGCAAAGCCTTCGTTTTCTGTCAGAACAAGAGACTGAAGAAGCTTGCTTTTCAAGTTTCTTGTCACCAGTGAACAGTCACAGCTCCCACAGACCAGTTGTTGCCTATACAACAAATGTTTCTACTCTGATATTAAAATGATAGCTTGACAGAAAGTGCTAGATGAGCTGAAATGGCTAAAAACAGGTGAATGTTGATTTTTGCCGGTTAGCTTGATTTATTTGCACAATGCTAATTAGTGACTTTCAGCTTTGATTCACCATTAGCATTAGCATTCTTTCTTAAGCGTACCCTTATAAAGTCGGCCTTCAGTCACCTCACACAATTAGAATATAAATGAAGGTCCGCTCTCCCCTCCTGTATATTTTTACTTTGGTTGCCATTTAGCATGATTAATTTACAGTGAATTTTAGCTTTGATTCACCATTAGCATTAGCATTCTTGCTCAAGCCAACCCTTTTAAAGCCGGCCTTGAGAAACGCTGCTGAGTTTAAAAGAGCAGGTTAGTTTACAAATACATTGCCAGTCACCTCACACAATTAGAAATTAAAACTCTTCTCTCTGCTATTAAAGTAATAGCTTGACAGAAAGCGCTAGCTAAAATGGCTAGAGAGGCTGAATGCAGAGTGTTGCCAGTTAGCTTGATTTATTTGCACGATGCTTATCAGTGACTTTTAGCTTTGCTTAATTATTAGCATTAGCATTCTTGCTCAAGAGAACCCATTTAAAATCAGCCTATAAAAATTCTGTGGGAGTTTAAAAGTGCAGGCTAGTTTAAAACTAGTTTAACTGCCATTATCTTAATGGCACCCCAAAGCTTCTCCATCGTAGCCGTTACTGCTTATGACTGTATTCATGATGTCTCGTTTGTATCTCATTTTCAGTCAGCTTGTACTGCCCTCTACACCATTTCTCTTTTAAAGATGACTCTTAGCTGCTTAACAGCCAAGAGGATTGGCCCTAACTCTAAGTGCCAAAGTTATCTAGCATTGAAATGTGGACCTCAATGGCATTTTAAAGAGACTGGACTGAAAGCGGGGGCATCGGAGAGGCCGCCAGTTAGCTGACGTTTTATTTCACTGATGAGGCTGTGATGGGATTGAGATTCCGCACACATTTATAACGCGAAGATAATGATCACTGAACTGTTTTGGAATGAATAAAGGATCCGGGTTGGCCACTGAATGCAAAAATAGGCAGCAATTATGCATTATGTGGCATATGTCTCTGTTTCTCGGGGTGTACGCAATGAACGTGCGTGCTTAGTTTCTAAACGCTTAAAAACAAAAGAGCTAAAAAGGTTCCATAAGCAACTATGCAACCTTGTACATTCACTTTTCATTTTATCAGCTCCACTTACCACATACACTACTGTGTAAACCTCTTTGGCGCCTACGCTCATTGTTTAAAACTCTTTATCTTAGCAATACAATACAAAGTAACATAAATATCTTACTTAGAAAGAAGTAGATCAGCTCTTGAGCTCCAATTTGAAGAACAAAGTGTAGTTCCAGGTTTTTCCTGGACGCCCCAGACATTGTATGAATGTGTTCAGTTCCTTCAGCAGCAATCTTGATTTAGCTTAATGAAGTACTGAGCAGTCAAAGCAGGTATTAGATGAGAACTGTAAATAATACTGGGTTGTTTATAGAAGGAGAAGCTTGAAAAGGGTTAAATAAACACACTTACGTTTGTAAAAGCTCTAATCTTCCTGACTGGAAAAATAGCTTTTTAAATATAATAATGTTTAATAACTGTTTCTCTGTATACTTTGTTACCCTGTTCATCAATGGTCAGCACAGGACCACCACAGAGCAGGTACTAATGTAGTGAATGCTGACGCTCACCACTGCTGGACTGAGAATGGTCCACCAATCAAAACTAAACAGTCAACAGCATCCTGTTGGCAATGTCCTGTGACCATTGAGACTTTACATCTCCAAGGTGGACCAGCAAGGTATTCGTGTCTAATAGAGTAGTGGACAGTGAGCAGACACAGTGTTTAAAACCTCCAGCAGCACTGCTGTTTCTGATCCCCTCGTACCAGCACAACACACTAACATAGCACCACCATGTCAGTGTCACTGCAGTGCTGAGAATGTTCCACCTCTTTAATAGTACCCGCTCTAAGGTGGTTTTGTGGGGGTCCTGAGTATACAGAGAAATTCACAGTCTGTAAGTGTACAGCTCTGTATTGCTCCTGTATGGTAAAATATGGAGCAATTAAATGTTGTGTTTTTCTATTTCTGTTATCGTAACGAGTGAACTCGACTGGACTCTAACTGTGACACTCTTAATGGTTCCTACAGGAAGGGAGGGGATGGGAGTGATGTTTTGGCCTGCTCTAAGTGACACCTCCGGCAGTCGTTTTTGCCCATTTCTTGTGAGGAAGATTAAAGATTGTTGCAAAGATTAATTATGAGCAGTGAAGCGAACAGTGGAGCGTGGTCTGTCAGCCAGCTGAACAGAGTCCCCGCTCACCCCCCCTTAAAACTATTCAATCACAGACATTGTTTCACCTGCCTCACAAAACACTGAGCTCTTTTCACATTCATACCAACAGATCATCATGATGGGCTTCTGACTGTAGTCAGTAATGATCCTGGTTTTCACTGTGATGCTTTCCTAACAGCAGCCACTGGCTGTGTCTAAAATCTCCTACCTAGACAGTATATACTAGACTGGACCCAGTGGTCACTGCTGGACCGGTAAAGCAGCCACTGGCTGTGTCTAAAATCTCCTACCCAGACTGTATGTACTAGACTGGACCCAGTGGTCACTGTTGGACCGGTAAAGCAGCCACTGGCTGTGTCTAAAATCTCCTACCTAGACAGTCTGTACTAGACTGGACCCAGTGGTCACTGTTGGACTGGTAAAGCAGTCACTGGCTGCATCCCAAATCTCCTACCTAGACAGTATGTACTAGACAGGACCCAGTATTCACTGCTGGACCGGTAAAGCACTCACTGGTTGTGTCTAAAATCTCCTACCTAGACAGTATGTATTAGACTGGACCCAGTGGTCACTGCTGCACCAGTAAAGCAGTCACTGGCTGGGTCTAAAATCTCCTACCTAGACAGTATGTACTAGACAGGACCCAGTATTCACTGCTGGACCGGTAAAGCAGTTACTGGCTGCATCCGAAAATCTCCTACCTAGACAGTATGTACTAGACTGGATCCAGTGGTCACTGCTGCACCAGTAAAGCAGTCACTGGCTGGGTCTAAAATCTCCTACCTAGACAGTATGTACTAGACAGGACCCAGTATTCACTGCTGGACCGGTAAAGCACTCACGGGCTGTGTCGAAAATCTCTTACCTAGACATTATGTACTAGACAGGACACAGTATTCACTGCCGGACCAGTAAAGCAGTCACTGGCTGCATCCAAAATCTCCTACCTAGACAGTATGTACTAGACAGGACCCAGTGGTCACTGCTACACCAGTAAAGCAGTCACTGACTGGGTCTAAAATCTCCTACCTAGACATTATGTACTAGACTGGACACAGTGGTCACTGCTGGACCGGTAAAGCAGTCACTGGCTGTGTCTACAATCTCCTACCTAGACAGTATGTACTAGACTGGACCCAGTGGTCACTGCTGGACCGGTAAAGCACTCACTGGCTGTGTCTAAAATCTCCTACCTAGACAATATGTACTAGACTAGACCCAGTGGTCACTGCTGGACCGGTAAAGCAGTCACTGGCTGTGTCTAAAATCTCTTACCTAGACATTATGTACTAGACTGGACCCAGTATTCACTGCTGGACTGGCAAAGCACTCACTGGCTGCATCCCAAATCTCCTACCTAGATAGCATGTACCAGACTGGACCCAGTCGTCACTGCTGGACCGGTAAAGCAGTCACTGGCTGCATCCAAAATCTTCTACCTAAACATTATGTACTAGACTGGACCCACTATTCACTGCTGGACTGGTAAAGCACTCACTGGCTGCATCCAAAATCTCCTACCTAGATAGCATGTACCAGACTGGACCCAGTGGTCACTGCTGGACCGGTAAAGCAGTCACTGGCTGTGTCTAAAATCTCTTACCTAGACATTATGTACTAGACTAGACCCAGTGGTCACTGCTGGACCGGTAAAGCAGTCACTGGCTGTGTCTAAAATCTCTTTCCTAGACATTATGTACTAGACTAGACCCAGTGGTCACTGCTGGACCGGTAAAGCAGTCACTGGCTGTGTCTAAAATCTCTTTCCTAGACATTATGTACTAGACTGGACCCAGTATTCACTGCTGGACGGGTAAAGCAGTCACTGGCTGTGTCTAAAATCTCCTACCTAGACAATATGTACTAGACTAGACCCAGTGGTCACTGCTGGACCGGTAAAGCAGTCACTGGCTGTGTCTAAAATCTCTTACCTAGACATTATGTACTAGACTGGACCCAGTATTCACTGCTGGACTGGCAAAGCACTCACTGGCTGCATCCCAAATCTCCTACCTAGATAGCATGTACCAGACTGGACCCAGTCGTCACTGCTGGACCGGTAAAGCAGTCACTGGCTGCATCCAAAATCTTCTACCTAAACATTATGTACTAGACTGGACCCACTATTCACTGCTGGACTGGTAAAGCAGTCACTGGCTGCATCCAAAATCTCCTACCTAGATAGCATGTACCAGACTGGACCCAGTGGTCACTGCTGGACCGGTAAAGCAGTCACTGGCTGTGTCTAAAATCTCCTACCTAGACATTATGTACTAGACTGGACCCAGTATTCACTGCTGGACTGGCAAAGCACTCACTGGCTGCATCCCAAATCTCCTACCTAGATAGCATGTACCAGACTGGACCCAGTCGTCACTGCTGGACCGGTAAAGCAGTCACTGGCTGCATCCAAAATCTTCTACCTAAACATTATGTACTAGACTGGACCCACTATTCACTGCTGGACCGGTAAAGCAGTCACTGGCTGCATCTGAAAATCTCCTACCTAGACGGTATGTACTAGGCAGGACCTTAACCCTATCCCTAAACCGTAAAACAGTGCAGGGCCGCGGCCTTAAACTAGCATAATAAACATGTTTAAAGGAATGTTCTAGTTCTTTTTAACACTGTCTATAACTGCAACTGTCCATTATCACAAACATTATATAAATATATGTGTGTGTGTGTATGGGGGTGGGTTGAAGTTCTGTGTGTTCTGGAAAAGTGACTTGAAGGCCACTCCTCGGTAAAGAAAAAAAAATTATGCAAGATCAACTTTAACAGATAACATACCAACGTGACCTCGACTTGGTTGAACATCAAGTTTCTTTTGAACATTTTACATTCTTTTGCATGATTTCTACTCTTTAGGAGCAATAAAGTCTTTAGCCTGACTAATACTTAAAAAACCCTGGTGCTAAAGCAGTATATTTTGGATTTTTGTACTGTCAGAAATTCCAGAAAAAAGACAAAAAAAAGACAAAGTCACCTCAGCTTTATAACCCAACTTCACTACAGCTCAAAACATTAGCAGCGTTCCTGAGGACTGAATCTTATCTGCATGTTAGTCCAGGTTTAAGTCTTACAGTGTCAGACCCACATAGTTGAGTCCACATGGGAGCTCTGTGATGATTTAGGCCTGCAGTTAGCATCATGCTAACGGGTGGGGCTTACATTACTTTTTAAGTTGCATTGGCTTCATAGCTCCAAGCATGTCTGGGCTCATTATTTACGTTTGCTACAACTTTTATGATATTTCTTAAATGATGAAAAACTGTTTTAGAGTCTGACTTTCAAACCTTCAAATCAGATTTTTTTCTTTAGATAGATATACAAAGGAAATTTTGTTCTTTAGATAGATATAGGAAGGAAAGAACCTAGCTTCTTTAGCTACATATATCAAGTATATGACAAGAATTAACTATATTTGTGATTTACTTGTAGAACATTTGGTGAGAAATATATGATACAGCTGGTCTTCCTGTTAACTGAGCCTTGATTGTCAAGCTGTGAAAACTGTAATCACCTAAAGGTAACACATACACAACAAGCAAAGGCCCTAGAACCCTGTGGGACATCTCCACAGGAAATGCTCAAATATATTTGTTTGAAATGATTTCCCTGAGAAATGGAGAACAGTGTATTTGGTAAATATGATTTCAAACGTTTCAAACCTGCCTGAGAAGCCTCCGCAGTGTTTATGACGGTGGATCAGAATCTTATAATCAGCGCTATTGAAAGCTGCGCCAAGATTCCAGACCAAAATAGAGGGATTGTGTGCTCATATATATGTGTGACTATGTATATATGGATCTGTATACTAAAGCCCGTTGTGCGGTTTTGTGCTGGTGTATACAGAAGGTCAGGCTCGCACAGCCCACTGCAGCGTTTTAAAAAGGAAGCAGCCAGGTTCCGCTCTGAAGTGTGAACGCTCTAATTGGTGCGAGTGGCGGCAGCCTCATGTCTAATCGCGGCCAGTGTTGGGGGGGAGGGGTTCGTTTCTGGAAACACTCCACTGCCTCAGAGTCGGAGTCCATGTAAATCAGCCTGGCGCTCCCCGTGGACACGGAGCAGTCACCCCAGCCAGACCCTGCATTTATCCAATTTACACAATTACACACGCTGTCATTACAGAATGAGCCCAATTTCGAACCAGATTAAACTCTCAGACACAATAGCAACGAAGAAATGTTTCAGCCTGAGCGAATAGTGTATTTCTACTTGAAGCCATTTTACATATTTACATTATGTTTAAAGGCTAAGCACCAGCTAAGCACAAGTCTAACACATAAATAGAGCGGAATTTGAGATCCTAACTTGTGATTTTTGAAAGTGAATATGAATATGGCTTAAAAGACTGTTTAGCTCTGTCCGCGCTGTTCAGAAACTACCATGGGTGTTATGTGTGTAAACGGTGGACAACAACTTACAGTAATGCAAAATGACAGAAAGGTGTTGTTGTTTTCAGCTGCAGTAAATGGAGGTACAGTGGGACCCCTGAGCACAAACAGCCCAAAGACCCCCAAATATTCAGAAAGTGGACTAAATATGTCAACGTTAAATGAGCACATTGGAAAGGACCGTCCTCTCACTGCGTCTGAAGATTATCACAGCTATGGGACGTAGGCTTACACGACAACTGGATCTTAGGTCTGGCGCTGTTCAACAATATGGACGTGTAAGGAAACCAGCGAGAGGTGTTCAAGAACCTCCGTGTACGTGGAGGTAAACCAGATAAGTGCAGTTACTGAGCCTTTTAGCTGATGTTAGCTAACTTTAGCTTCATTCGCTAAGTTCGGTGGCTGAAGTTATGCTAAGCTAACGTAGTTGAATTATGACCATTTACAGAGTCGTATGAGAGCGAGTTACACTTTGATCATATTTACAACAATAACTGAACCTCTAAATCTGAGTTTAGCTGGTTGCTAGGCTGTTATCATGAATAATGTTGGTTATTTAGCTAGATACTGTTCACACTCAGGATGAGCTGCTTTTGTGGGTGTCGTTTGATTAAAAGTATCAGGACTAAGTGATATGGTGGTTTATTTCTACATTACAGCCCTTTCAAACTCAAATTCAGAAATATCATCAGAATCTGAAGAAGCAGTGCTGGAATATTCAGAGTCAAAGTCAGTCATAATGCTGTTGTACTGCAGCGTTGTTCGCTGTTGTCCACCAGTGACGTCACACTGTAGTGTTCAGGAATCTTCATAGCGAGCTCGGGTTTCTCCGCCAATTTAATTAAAATCGTCTATTTTAGAGCAAATTTAGCGGCGAATTTCATTTTAAGTCATGTTTATATATTTTCAGTATCTAAAATAATATGACATTACCAGGGGTGTTCATAAGTGGCGCTTAGCCTTTAAAGGAGCAATATGTAATATGACACAATGTATTTTTAAGATGTATCACTTAGTTTACTACTAATACTTAATTGATCCCAGAGGGAAATTTAAGATCTCTGCATTTAACCCATACGTGCAGTGAAACACTCACATATACACACACTATTGAACAGACACACTAGGAGCTGTAAGAACACTTGCTAAGAGCGGCGGGCAGCCCTACCACAGCGTCCCCGGAGCAGTCAAGGGTGAGGTGCCTTGCTCAAAGGCATTTCATGGGAATGAACCAGCAGTCTTCCAATCCCAAGGCTGCTCTCATTAAAAATCTTTAAAAAAAGTTAATATGTAGTCCTCATATAGAGGACGTAGGGTTAGGGTTATTATATATATATATATATATATTCAGATATAATTATATATGAAGAAATGTGTATATAATATAATCACAATGTGAAGAGTGGCTGGCCATTTTAATTATGTAAAAAAAGAAAAAAACAATACAAGGTTGTCCTGGTCCTTATCAGGGAAATGCATAGGCTATCAAAAGCATGCCAAAAGTTAAGCCCTCCCCTTCAATGGTAAAGGAATAAGCAGTGTTACATCCTGTAGAATGAGAAACTATTCCAGCCAATCAGCACAGTGTCCATTTCCATATCTCATATATCTCATACACCAATAAAACCTCATTATACAGATCCTAGTAAGTTTGCTTTGTAAAGCCAGTTGACTGAAAGCTGAAAGCTCCAGCAATAATGCAGACATATACAAAACATATAGAGTTCACATAGAGTTCTAGACAAGTCAGTGTTTAAACAAAGAACTCTGCAACCGTGTTTAGAACTCTTCCTGAACTTTTTCACCTCTGTGTTATTACAGGCTATAATTTTTGGATGTTGTTGTATAACTCACTAACTCACTATTACTAAAGCAGCAGACAGCCTCTGTCCTGAAAGCACCGGTTCCTTCACCTTTCTTTCTTTGTGTTTTTTTTTTTTTGTCAGCGCAAACAGGCTGGAACGTCTCCTCAGCGTCCACACGCTTCATCAGCTCTGTAATTTCCTCTGGTTTGATGCGTTTCTGTCTTAGAGAGCGACGCTGTGGTTTTAATTAGGGCTGAAGGTTAACACGCTGCTCTCCTCCTCAGCAGGAAGAGCTCTGCTGTCTTTACCGAGCCACTGAAGAGGAAAGTGTGAAAGCTGCACATTTCAATTCATTAGTCTTCCTGAGGTTGTCTCCGCTTTATATGGGCGTGTGTTTTAACCGTCAGGGTCTACACGGCTAATGAATGTCCTTTCGGTTTGTGTAGAAATGACTGAATCACTCAAGGCGCTAATGTTCCACCCACGGTGGTATTTTTGCACGCCTCAGGCCGCGGCCACGCTTCAAAACTTAGCCTTCATTTTCTCTGTGCTTTTGAAAATCTTTCCTAACTGTTCTCTATCGTTTCTGTGATGCTTGTAGTATGAACTGGTAGAGTGAAGCTCAAAGCCCTATTCAGGTTGGATTAAATTGGGAGGTTAAGTAACGTCAGCACTTCCATATCGGATAATATTCAATCAAATCCTTTTGTTTACATTTTTTCTCAAGTATGAAGGCTTGAGGAGGCATTTAGTTTAATTGTGTATGGCACAGATACCTTGGGTCATTTAAATCTGTGACAAACCTCGTGTTGTACAGGGCAGTCATGGGCTGTTAGGGAATTAGCCTTGTGGTCGGAATGGGGGTTGTGGGCTGTTAGGAAGCTATCCTTGTGGTCAGAAGGTTGTTGGTTCGATCCTCTGAACTGACAGGACACGACTGAAGTGTCCTTCAGCAAGAGAGTTGATCCCGCAACTGCTCCCTGTGCATTCTATATAGGGCAGCCCAACACTCTGGGCCAGTGTGCTCACTGCCCCCTAGTGTATGTGTGTATGTTTGGGTGAACACTACTGTTCAGCGCCACCAGAGGTCTCAGTCCCTAGAGTTCTAGCCTAGGACACATATACCCACACACACTCATTCACTTATTCACACCTACCCCTTGTCCCATAATCCCTCCCTTTGGTGTGTGGTATTGATTGTGCTCTCGCATTCGCTTACCAGGCTCTGGTTTGTGTTCTGCTGGTGGACTTTGCTGTTTGTTGCTACATCTATGGCAGTATCTCTGTTCAGCAGCCCTGCAAACGTCTAGGCCTGTTACATCTCCAGCCAAGTTCAAGGTCGGTCTACTCCCAGTTACATCTGACCAGCTCATTGGTCACCATCTTTGTGAGATTGTTCTACCACACGGCGCTTTAGTCGAGGTGCTCTCGATCTTGACTGTTTTGTTGCTCAGACAGGACATAGTTCCTGGAGAAACGCTACGGAGGGTCTGCTGTATTTATCTGCTCGGACAGGACTTTGTTCCTGGAGAATCTACGATTGAGGGGGTCCGTTCTATTGTCTGCTCAGACGGGAAATCAGTTACTGCTACGCTGATCCAGATTGACGCTACCATCTTCGATCTACATCAGTCTACTCTACATGGCCAGCTCCTTCTTCTAGGCTAGTACTCTAGCTTTACTGCTCTTTGCCCAGCCCAGTACATTGCATTCCACTCTGCATTGTGACTATTCAATAAACAAGCCTGCTAATGGATCTTACTTATGTCTCTGAGTGTCCTTATTCATCACAGTTTGTGGCTGTTGACTTCAATGTGGAGGTCAAATTCCTCTGTGTGCCGACCCACATGGCAAATAATTCTAAATTCTGATTGAAAAAAAATCTCAAACCCGAAAGACGAGCCAAAAGACTAGCCAAAGTGCTCCTCAGAGGCGTGAAACTTCTGGCAGCTTAAGGTAAGACATTATGTAGAGTATCCTACAGCCTACATACATGTTTTGAACATGTATTTGCTAGTTTTCAAAGAACACTGGCTATTTTTGTGTTGTAGACATGGTGACCCCTAGTTCCCATCACCACCACTGTAATGAAATCTGGCTCTCTATAATCAACCATGTCACAGCAAACCCACTCGGAATGACTTTCCAGACATCTCCACCACTAAATTCTGTGGAAAAAAAATCTTTTCGCTGTTTGAGTTCTTCAAACGAAAACCACAAGCTGCAAGTGTGGACTTGTGGATGGTGGTGTGACGCAGGTCCTCAAGAACACAGAGAAATCTCATTATCATCTTGGATCTCATTAACAAAGACTGTCTTCCTGCATTACAGTATTCCTCTGTTCTTCTGTCTCCAGGCTGAGATCCTGCTGAGGCCTCCTGCTTTTCTCTGCTACACAAAGTCTTCTCTTTTGCACCCAAAACCTCTGTGCTCATTGAACTCACTTTTGACAACAGCTACGTCCTTTGCTGACTCAAGACTGAATTTGCGATGAGCTGAGGCGCAGTATAAAACGCTCGTTCTGTAAAAAGGTGGGGATTAGCGCTCCGCCTCCTCACCCTGGGGGATTATTTCTTGGAAGAATAAACAAACACGGCAAGAACTGATGGAAAAACGGCAGAGACGCCTCGCAAGACACATCATTATGAGTAAACTCTCTACAGCTACTCACAGAGTTCTTTGGTGTGTAGTTTCATTGCGTCAGATACTGTACACAATAATACTAAGTGTAGAGTTTTATTGTGTATGTTCATATCTAAGTGCTGCATCACAATTACTGACACTAGAAATTCTGGAAACACTAAGCAATGGTAGATTACTGTCAACTGCTTTGTGATGCAATATACTACTTAGTAGGGAGCCCTCAATGCGCTTTAGGTCTTCAGAGAAGGCTTATTATCAATGACTATGTGGTTTCCACTGTAGAGTCACTCAAGTTCCTGGGCACCACTATATCCAGGGACCTGAAGTGGGAGAGAAACACGGTCTCCATAGCCAAGAAAGCACAGCAGAGAATGTTCTTCCTGAGACAGCTGAAGAAATTTACCCTGCCACAGAATCTGATTATCCAGTTCTACACAGAACAGATCATTAAGTCCATCGTCACATCTTCCATAACCATCTGGTTTGGTTCCTGTACCTCACAAGAACGAGCCAAACTCCAGCGCATAATCAGGACAGCGGAGCGAAGCATTGGATGCAATCTGCCAGCGCTTCAAGACATCTACACCAGCAGGGTGAGGAAACGTGCTGGCAAAATTACAGTTGACCCCTCTAATCCTGGACATCACATCTTCCAACACTTCCCTCTGGCAGAAGACCCAGGACCATCAAGACCAGCACAACCAGAAATGCTAACAGCTTTGTCCCCAGAGCTGCTACTCTCATTAACCACAGTGGTCACCCTGCACTTCAAACTCATACTCTTTTGTAACATAATGCTTATTTGCACAGCTGTACAGATTCTGTAAGTAACAGCTCTTATAATATATCTCTACTCAGACTTACTTATGTGTAGAATATCTGTACATGTATAAGCACAGATTTTCATATATTTCATCAGCACCTTTCCTGGCTCTTTATTTTCTTATTATTTTTTATTCTATTTATTGTATCGTGTTGTGTGTTTCTCTTAATGTAATATTGTTCTTGTTACTTGGCAAATAAACAATTCTGATTACGAATTCTGATTCTAATTCATTTCTGTCTGTATTTTTCAGGGAATGTTTATTTAGTAGAAGCATTATAATTATTGTATTTAAAGCTTAGATTGTAGTAACATTTTTGTTTCATTCTTTTGATTGGAAACGTAAGATACAGCCAAGCAAGCTCTTAGGACTTCAGGAGCTGGGCCACCAACCACCAGCAGAATTAGGAAGTGACAGAGAAATCAACCAATCTCGTTTTGTTTTGCAAAGAGTAGAAATAGAAAATATGACAGATTATGTGAAATGGGGTCGGATAAGATAATTATTCTTAGATCAGTTTAGATTTGAAATTAAAGGAAATCCTTGGGGATCAAGGATTATCTAATTAACCTCTTAGACGTCCGTATGTCTCAACACTTGTCTTCCTTAGGGTGGCGCTGTAGCAAATTGGTTTACCTTGTTTGGTCCTGCATACTCTAGCAACTACAACCCTGCCCAGGATACCTCTGGAAAACTTTACAGTACGCTAGACTATATTTGTATATCTAACTTGCCCAGTTGTCCAGGATCTTAATGAAAGGAGTGAATTGCTACTTATTTCTCAAACTGTAGACAAAAACATAAAAAGCCGTGTACAAAAACCTGAAGTAACGTGAGAAAGAGCTGATCACCAAACTAAAAAACATCTTTTCCAGGAGAAGAACTGTTACACCAATTTAGCTGACTTAAAAGTTAGCGTCAAAGCAGATATGGCGTGAGGTAGCAGCAGATTTAGGGTTAGATCTTGGGTTTAATTATTCTTAGATTATATTAGGCGCTAATTAGGTTAGATATGGGTTGGGTTCGATTCGGTTTAGATTATTTTAGATTTGGGATCGATTAGGGTTGGACGTTTGGGTTAGGTTATTCTTAGATTAGATCATTGTCAGGTTATTGTTAGATATTAGTGTCAAATTTGGTTGTATTGGGATCAGATGAACAAACTGATAAAATTGATGATATATATATTACAGCATGTCATACATTATTTAATAACTTGCTTTCACATAACAAACAACAAAGGCAAACTGTATAAGCCATTTATAGAAACACTTAAATAACAATTCTGGGTCAGCCATGGACCTCATTTCACTAAACATCACTGCATTGCTTTCATTTGCTTTCATGTGTACTTTCCTTAATGGATTCCTGGAATCAGAGGGTTTTTAGAGTAATGTGGCCGTAGGTCAGGGCAGGACGCTGCAACCTCAGCTCTGAATGGTGCACTGTACATGTAACAGATTCAATATGCTAATATTGATGAAAACATGATATTTTAAAGAGCCTGTATCATGGAAAACTGCATTTTCCTCACTTTTAACAAAATATATAAAAATAGGTTTGTTTGTAAATATTGTTTCAAAATGTATAATTTACTCCACAGGATGTACAATCCATACATGGATGCTATTTAGCCCCATCCTTTCAGCCTACATCAATTTAGACACCCATTCAGTTTACAGCAGGTTAGCCCCACCCATTAAACATACAGCAGTTTAGTCCCACCCATTCAGTCTACAGCAGTTTAGCTATACCCATCCAGCCTACAGAAGTTTAGTCCCACCCATCCAGCCTACAGCAGTTTAGTCCCACCCATTCAGCCTACAGCAGTTAAGTCACACCCATTCAGCCTACAGCAGTTTAGTCCCACCCATTCAGCCTACAGCAGGTTAGCCCCACCCATTCAGCACACAGCAGTTTAGTCCCACCCATTCAGGCTACAGCAGGTTAGCCCCACCAATTCAGCATACAGCAGTTTAGTCCCACCCATTTAGCCTACAGCTGGTTAGCCCCACCCATTAAGCATACAGCAGTTTAGTCCCACCCATTCAGCCTATACCAGTTTAACCCCACCCATTTCGCCTACAGCAGTTTAGTTCCACTCATTCAGCAGTTTGGCCCCAGAGGGCTTCCTCTGTCTACAGGTCATGATACAGTGTTAGCAAGATGAAGATAATGATGATGATAGTGACCAAATAAATGAACTTGTGAGGTAAAGTTTTACAATCCAATTACATTTCAGCTTTCGCACACCATCCTCCAATTAACCTTTACACATTCCTCACAGGAATTAGACATCCAGAGGTGAAAAATAATCATATTCTGCTCTGATAGGTCAGATCATGTCCTCATAATATAAAACAGTGTTCCAGATCTACATAATATTACTATCTGCATGTCCTCTACACTTATATACAGACTATTACTTACAGCATGCAGCATCACATGAATACCAATTTAGGAGAACAGCTCCATTAAGTCAGGTTATGATCAGGTTATATTATGGATAGTTTAGGTTAGATTAGGGTTAAATCACTGCTAGATTATGGACAGAATTGAGGTTACTGATTATGTTAGATTGGGAATGGATAACAGGGGTAGTGTTAGGGTTGAATAAGAGTTAAATTAGAGTTACAATCAGGATAAGATAAGGGTTTTGGGTTTGAGTTAGATTAGTTTCAAACATGTTTAGATTCAAGAGAAATGGTGAAATTAGAATTATATCAGTAAGGGTTAGAGTTAGAGCTGGGCAATACGGCCAAAAATGTTATCACAATAATTTTTTCTGTTGATCAATCTCGATAATTATCACAAAATTAAAATTCCCAGAATGCAGGCTATAAGGCAAACTGCAACATCTGTATAATCATAACACACTCATATGATTAAAATACATATAATAACAGAACATAACAATTGCACTGCAGACAACTGCCTTAACGATGTTAAGTGATGCAGACCTGTCTGTCTTCTCCAAGGCCTCAAATTGCGAGTGCATCCTTGAGAGTCTGGAAAATTAACGCTGCCGTGTGGTCCTCAGGGATAAACGCTTTTTGCAAGCATCGGTTTCGATGTATGGTTCGGATGTACGACTTGCCCACGTATCAGAAGTAGTGGCAAAGCGTCTCACAAGCTTTAACTCGTCTTTCAGTTTTGCTCGACATTCCTCATAAAGCTGTGAGAGTCTGTGAGAAATATTTTCTGCTACCTTGAGTTTCATGAGGTGTTTGAACTCTTCTTTCTCCACTGTGCTAAGCGGCATAATGTGTTTAGCCATAAAATAGGTGTCAGATTTTGTTATCTTCTGGTGCCTTCTCGATTTTTTTTAGAAGGGGTAATGGAGGTGAAAGTCACCACAATGTTGTTTAGGAGGAACTCCACTGCTCAGTGGTTGGTTAGTGCCACTGCTTAGTGTCTGGCTAACGACACTTAAACGTGTTTCTACACTCTCCGTGTACTCAACATGTGATGGATGTGGTGTTGCCTTTCTTTGGAACAATATCATTAAGAGCAGATGGCTCCCCTTCGTCTTCACTTTCGCTCTCAGCGCTCTCTCTACTGGCCATCCTTCCATAACCTGCTGCTTTTAAAACACGATTCTCCACATGAGCATGCAGTTGAGCATCTTGCAAAGTTGTCAAAACTATTCACATTCATTACTCAGGTAGAGGTATAGATACTATGGTGAAAAAATACTTTTGTAGAAATTAAAGTATCAACTCAAGTGTAAAAGTACTGCTTTCAAAACTACTAAGTATAAAAGTAATTTAAGGGAAAAAATGCCATTAAGAACAAAAGCATAGGCCACACCACAGGGGTCTATAGTGCACTAGCCCACCTTCACAAAAAAATCATTCTTCTAAAAGTCATAATGACTATAATGTTATATTAAAATATTAATGTTGATAAATTTGGGATGCGCTAGTCTTCCTGTTTCAACCGCATATACGCCCATTAAAAATGAATGTATTTTAGTACAATGTAAATATATTAAAGAAGCATATCTGTTACTACTGAGCATTAAATAACCAAAATTTCTACTTAAGTAAGGTAACTAAGTATTTGTACTTTGTTACTTGACACCTCAGGAGAGGTTGTTGTGTATGGGATTCTTCTTTTGCAGGGGGGCAGTTTATTTTTATTTTTTTTCATTTTTTGAAATATTATTTTTAAAAGTTGTATCTTTGCTCTTTGTTGCATATATCAGCTTCATACAAATCCAATCATTTTAATTTCATTAAAAAAACATTTTTATTGTTTTATTATATTCCATACCCATAAAATAAGTCAGTCACAAAAAGCTGTGAATTCTGCTTTAGTTCAGTATTGATCATTTGCTGTATGCTCTTTGCTGAAGTGGTCTGCCTGCTCTAATGAGGGAGGAACACAGCCCAGTTACAGAGAATTTGGAATAGTAGACCAGTTAATTAATGGTAACCAGCAGTGCAGCCTCCCAGTGCAGTTTATTTCCAGCTGCAGTGTTTGAACCAAGCTTAGCAAACTCCTGTAACACATTGTTATACTGTATATCCTAGATACATGAGGACAAATAAATGCTTGATTTAACTAGAAAAAAGATGCAAACTCAAATATTGAGGTTCAACAGTGGCATAACAGGTCTATGGGCAATTATAGATCAATGGCATTTGGCAGGAAGTGTTCTGAAACAAAGGAGATGGTGGGAAAATAAGATTCGGGCACTCACAGGGCCATACAAATTCAAAATAGCATGCACAGCATCCCCAAAAGAACGCTTTGCTTAACAAGTTATCATCAAGGTTTATGAGCACACTTAATAGTAAATATAATTTTTCCATTAGCATTTAGGCCCAAGATTGTCTTTCTCTCCTGCTATGGCTGAAAGTCTTTGCTCACCAGCTGAAGTTAAGGTAGTACAGAGTAGAGGGAATAATATGTATTTTGTATAGACACTGCTGTGTGTACTGTTGATGTATAAAGAAAAACAAATATCTCCATAATAATAAATTTACAGGACAAATACCCTCTTTACTTTGTATGTAGGTTAATGGAAAGGTATTTTGTTTAAAGCTGTTTTGGAGATTTTTTATTGGTCCAACCATCATGAAACTGTAACACAATGTAAAGTTCAAATAATGTAGACAACTAAAAATCACAAGAAACTGAGATACTTTGTTTTCCTGTTGTTAAACCTTCTTTAAAATACTACCCCCTTCTGGCTCCAGCCACTCTGTCCTCCTCTTTCACACACCTGCAGCTGACTGAGGACCAATCAAGACACCTATATATACCCCTCCTGTTTGCCATGTGTGTTTGCAAAGTCTCTGTGTTACTTACCCTAGTTCTGAGCTGTGTTTTATAGTGTTGGTGTTACCTTTGACCCCTGCTTAGTCTCCTAGTTTGGAGGAGTCTCTGATGTTGCCAACCTTTAGACCTCTGCCAGTTTCTGGATTCTGAGTTTTGGGCTGCCCCTAATAAAGCCACTTGATGCAGACTGTCTGCTTCAACCCCACTGCTACAGGCCCACTGCTGAGGGTGAGTCCCATGTGCACTCAGTCAAGAATGGTGGTGGAAGTGTTATGGGGTGCATCCGAAATCTCCTACTTGTCTACTACACACTAGTGAAATCAGTAGGCGAGCGTGGCTAGTATGTCCGAACACCTAGTTGGCATTGAGTAGTAGGTGAACGGTACCCGGATGACCTCCTGAATCGGCAGCCATTTTTATGTAGGCGAACACAGCACACTGATGGTCTGACGTCTTGCGTCACAGGACGCTGGCAATATGGCGGATGTAGTATGTCTGAGATTGTGTGGCTACTCAAACTCGACTACTGAAATTGCCTACTAGTCTGCCGCTTGAGCAGTACGTACTGACTCTAATCTAGTACCTACTGACTAGTATTTGGGACATACCCATGGTTTGAGGTTGCATGAGTGCTGCTGGCTGTAGGGAGCTACACCGAGGGAACCATGAATGCCAACATGTACTGTGACATACTTGGTACACACATGTCACACTTAATACTAGTACTAGCTAGTTTTTGAGTATGTAGTATATAGTCCAGTTACAAGTGTTACAAGTGTTCAACAATGTATACTTTGAAGAACATTGACAACATTGATGGACACTTGTCCCACAATCGTGCAGGAAATGGCTTGGTATGACGTGCATTCCTGTAAGTAAAAAAGAATGTAGTATGTTAATAATTTGTGTACTAGCCATGTTGCACTCTTACTATTAAGATTAGTGTGTAGTATATACAGTGTGTGTGTGTGTGTGTGTGTGTAGTAGACAATTGAGACACAGTCTGGGAGAGAAGTAGGTGTAGTCCTTCCTTGCTGTGACTGTAACAAACATCAGCAGGTTTTAGAGCCCCCCCACTGGGTCTTCACACTCCTCACCCCTTAGCAGCGGCCTACACACACCCAGCATGCGGTCTTACATGCAGATGGACCCGCAGCATAGCGGTATCTCTCCTTTCAGCGGAAATGACAGCAGCTTCTGTCTCCATACCCTGAGCCTCCTTTCATTTACTGAATGTAATTAACAGGGCGAGGAAAGACGGTGCAGTAGAGTGATGAAGTCTGTGAAGAATCACTCTCCCCAGTCCAAATGTAGTCAATCAGCCACCATGCGTCTATGAGGCTAATGAAAGCTAATACTTCAACTAACATCACAGTCCTAACTGCATGTCTATTCATCACATACCTTGTTCAGTAATGTCTAATGTACACAATCATGTGGTTTCAGACCCTATGACGCTGGGATTGGCTCCCGTGACCCCGACTAGCGGGATAAAGTGGAAGATGATGGATGGATGGATGGATGGATGGATGGATGAGATACATACAACCAAGCAAACAAATCTCACATGGGAGTCTGCATGAATGCAGTAGCCAGAACAAACCAAACTCTATAAACCATTTATAAGTCATGGCTACATTAGTTTTTGAAACAGTTTTTTTGAGTATTCAGTTTTTTCACCAGTCTGAGATAAAGGAGTCTTGTATGACAGGAAGTAACTGCCCACCAGCATTGCAAAGATTCATCTATGGGCGTACATGGTTCTGCTGAAAACGGGCTAAAACCATCACTACTGATACGTCTGGTGAAGTTATGGTTGTGATTGTCTTGGTAGTGACCAAGTGGGATGTTCAATCATTTCAATTGCTTATCCCTCAAAGCAAAACGGTTTTAGCCTAAAGTGGAGGGGTGTTTTCTGTGTAGACTCTTTCTGTAGTGCCCCCCAGTGGCTGCAGTGGAATTAAATTCCACTCATGTTGTGAATTAGCTGGGGTGGGTTTGCCATCTACCCTTATTGTGAACAAACTTTGCGTGAGTAGAAGTGACCAGCTGCTGAGCGTCGGTTCTCTGCGGCTGCTGCGTTTCATAAGAGAATTCAAGATTGAAGAGGCTTTAGTATCCCTTCAGCCATAAACAAGCACACAGTGAAACACCACTACGGTCCTCCAGAACTAAAACACAAGTACAAAACAATACAATATACCCAGCGCAGAAGAAAGAGGGTGATAAATATGAAAATAAACGTAATTGCTCATATTTTGCTTTTAGTATAAAGTCCAAGTTTTAGTCTAAAGTCCAAATGAACTAAAAGGTTGATCCAGATATAACAAGTATGATGATTCTATCAAATAAAAATGAAGGAAAAATTCCAGACGTGTATGTATTTTTTCTTTTCCACATAATTTATCAGACAGAATTTCTCTAAAGCTTGTCGAACCTGGAAGCAGCTGCAGAGTCTGGATGGAGCTGTTGTTCTGGTACCCACAGCGATGTCTCTGGTGATTAGTTTATTACCATTTTTAACGAGCTCATATGAAACAGCATAATATTATTAACTAAATTAACAGTAAATTAAGTAAATAAACAAATATCCCTAAAACTGCAATCATTAAATTCAGACCCTTAATTTTAAACTAAAAAAGCTAATTAAATAAATACAGTAAAAACTGCAGTCATTAAACGCAGACTCTGATTATTTTAAATGACAATCTGCCATCATTAAATGTAGATCTTGAATTGTTGCTGCTGTTCTGTTCATACCGGTCAGATCTGGTCTGTAGGTGTTCTGGGTTGTTTGTTTTGTGCTAGCTGTGTGTGTGCTAGCTCTGCTGTTTACTGATACTCACTGTATTCAGCTGTGTGCAGTGCTGTATCAGATTAGTAGAGTTAAATGTCTTTGTCTTGGTTGTGTATTTCCACCTAGTGGTTCATCTAGGAATTGCAAGGAGCTGGCCGGAGGGGGTTCTTCTCTTCCTGAATGAAACGCTATCCGGAAATACAGAAATTAGGCTCATTTGTTTAACGCCATCTCCGGCTCTCGGGATCATCTCTAAATTGGAGAAATATTGGTCGATCACCGATCGCATATTTTGAGTAAAAATTGGCCAATACCGATACATAGCCAATCAATCCTTCCATCTCTAATAGATACTTTATTAATCTCAGAGGGAAATTCAAGGTCTACGCATTTAACCCATCTGTGCAATGAAACACCCACATATACACACACTATTGACCATACACACTAGGGGGCAGTGAGCACACTTGCCTGGAGCAGTGGGCAGCCCTAGCACAGTGCCTAGCCGTCAGGTGTTAGGTGCCTTGCTCAAGGGCCCTTCAGTCGTGTCCTGTCGGTTCATGGGCTGTCACTCATTTCCATCATTACAGTGTAATTACATTTAAGACTTATATTCCAACGAGACTCTGTGTGCACTGGAATGAGGGAATATGCTTTTTATGTGAATGAGTTTGTGATGTGGGGTGGGGTGTGGTGGGGTGTTTCTAAACTAGGCATGCACTTGATGTTGTCCCAGTTCCCCATCACATGTTGGCTCGCGGAAAGCCGCCTGTCTGCTTTAACAGCGCTGTGTACATCCCTCCGACTAAAGTTAGACTCAAACTGGGTCAGGCTTCGGGTTCAGTAATATTGGAGCCTCTCTCTCTCTTTCTCTCTCTCTCTCTCTCTCTCTCTGTGAATTTATGAATGGCTTTCCGAACAAAAGTGACAATGAACCCCAGCTTGATGCATCCTTTCTCCGGCAGACGCACAAACACAGCAACAACAAGCTTCGGCTTTGGCTGATAAAAGCAATCGAGCAGTATGTTTTAAGCACTTGAAGTGAAATTGCTCTCAGGCGGGGGTGGGTTTGTTTGGGGGGGTGCAAACAACACAGAGCAATAGGAAAACTAAAAGTCCACAATCGGCACTGTAAGCGCGGCTGCTTTGTCGTGTTATTAAAGACTATCAGTGGTTTTGGAGTTGCAGTATTTTCCCAGTGTTGTAATAAAGCTTTTTTCTTCTCTCCTGGTTCTGTTTCCTCTCTCTTCTGCGGCCTTAGAGGACAACATTAATCATTTCCAGAGGAAGTGACAGTCACCCAGGCCCAAACGGCGGGCGACGAACTCCGGTTAAATCATTGATCCCTTTGGGTGTCATTATAAGCAGCTGATGGTGGCGGACCCCCGAGTTTGACCTTGCTGGCTGTGTGTCCTTGGAGCTGCTCTCTCTCTCAGTGATACCTGGTTAAAACCCTGCCGAACACTCATGACTAGATTCCAAATACCAACACAGATAAAGATGAATGGCTTATCATAGAACAGCATGTGAGAAACACCTTCGCTCTTCTTTGCGTAGACTCTTTCTGCAGTGCCCCCTAGTGGCCGTGCTGCTAGCGGAATTAAAATAGACTCATATGTTGTTAATCAGCTGGTGTGGGTCTGCCGTCTACCACTGTGTGAATAGAATTGACCTGCTGCTGAGCGGCACCTCTCCCCGGCTGCTGCGTTTAATAAAAGAGTATTCAAAACACAAGTGCACTGTAACACTACTCTCACCTACCTGTGTACAGGTAAACTGTAACACTACCTGCACCTACCTGTGTACAGACAAACTGTAACACTACCTGCACCTACCTGGGTACAGGTAAACTGTAACACTACCTTCACCCACCTGGGTACAGGTAAACTGTAACACTACCTTCACCCACCTGTGTACAGGTAAACTGTAACACTACCTTCACCTACCTGGGTACATGTAAACTGTAACACTACCTTCACCTACCTGGGTACAGGTCAACTGTAACACTACCTTCACCTACCTGTGTACAGGTAAACTGTAACACTACCTTCACCTACCTGGGTACATGTAAACTGTAACACTACCTTCACCTACCTGGGTACATGTAAACTGTAACACTACCTTCACCTACCTGTGTACAGACAAACTGTAACACTACCTTCACCTACCTGTGTACAGACAAACTGTAACACTACCTTCACCTACCTGTGTACAGACAAACTGTAACACTACCTTCACCTACCTGTGTACAGACAAACTGTAACACTACCTGCACATACCTGTGTACAGACAAACTGTAACACTACCTTCACCTACCTGTGTACAGACAAACTGTAACACTACCTTCACCCACCTGGGTACAGGTAAACTGTAACACTACCTGCACCTACATGTGTACAGACAAACTGTAACACTACCTTCACCTACCTGGGTACAGGTAAACTGTAACACTACCTTCACCCACCTGGGTACAGGTAAACTGTAACACTACCTTTACGTACCTGTGTACAGGTAAACTGTAACACTACCTTCACCCACCTGGGTACAGGTAAACTGTAACACTACCTTCACCTACCTGTGTACAGGTAAACTGTAACACTACCTTCACCTACCTGTGTACAGACAAACTGTAACACTACCTTCACCCACCTGGGTACAGGTAAACTGTAACACTACCTTCACCTACCTGTGTACAGGTAAACTGTAACACTACCTTCACGTACCTGTGTACAGGTCAACAGTAACACTACCTTTTATCTACCTGTGTACATGTAAACTGTAACACTCCCTTCACCTACCTGTGTACAGGTAAACTGTAACACTCCCTTCGCCTACCTGTGTGCAGGTAAACTGTAACACTCCCTTCACCTACCTGTGTGCAGGTAAACTGTAACACTCCCTTCACCTACCTGTGTACAGGTAAACTGTAACACTACCTTTTATCTACATGTGTACAGGTCAACTGTAACGCTACCTTCACGTACCTGTGTACATGTAAACTGTAACACTACCTTCACCTACCTGTGTTCAGGTAAACTGTAACACTACCTTCACCTACCTGGGTACAGGTCAACTGTAACACTCCCTTCACCTACATGTGTACAGGTCAACTGTAACGCTACCTTCACGTACCTGTGTTCAGGTAAACTGTAACACTACCTTCACCTACCTGTGTACATGTAAACTGTAACACTACCGTCACCTACCTGTGTACAGGTCAACTGTAACGTTACCTTCACGTACCTGTGTTCAGGTAAACTGTAACACTACCTTTTATCTACCTGTGTACAGGTCAACTGTAACACTACCATCACCTACCTGTGTACATGTAAACTGTAACACTACCTTCACCTACCTGTGTACAGGTAAACTGTTACACTCCCTTCACCTACCTGTGTACAGGGAAACTGTAACACTCCCTTCACCCACCTGTGTGCAGGGAAACTGTAACACTCCCTTCACCTACCTGTGTGCAGGTAAACTGTAACACTCCCTTCACCTACCTGTGTGCAGGTAAACTGTAACACTCCCTTCACCTACCTGTGTGCAGGTAAACTGTAACACTCCCTTCACCTACCTGTGTGCAGGTAAACTGTAACACTACCCTCACCTACCTGTGTACAGGTCAACTGTAACACTACCTTTTATCTACCTGTGTACAGGTAAACTGTAACACTACCTTTTATCTACCTGTGTAAAGACAAGTCAGAATGAAATAATAAAAATAATATTTTACTGAGACAAATATTGTAAAATCATTTGTTTACTAAAATAAAATAGTGACATATGCAGCCAGTAGGGGGAGTATACTCCACAACACGCCCAAAACAAGAATTTTAAATCTTCCCACTGTTCATAAGTGAGCATCTGAAGGTCACCTGCAGTCAGCTCTCTATAAACACGCTCTCGTGTCTGAGTGTGAGTCGTAACTGTAGCAGAGTCAGCACCGCCTGGGACGCCGCGTCTACTGCAGTACAAACACACGACCCTCCAACTTCACCATCTGCTCTATAACATAATTCAGCATCCAGCATTCTCCCCACACGCCGCTCACCCAGTGACACACCAGCAGCTCCACAGAGCCGTCTCCACCAGTCCTTTCCTTAACATAGCTTCAGTTATTTACACTGACTTCCTCCCTATGTCTCTCTACCACTATCTCTCTCTCTTTTCTCTATCCTGCCTGCTCTCCCTTTCCTCTCTCCTTCCTCTACCTCCCCATTTCTCCTCTCTTACCCTCTCTCTCTCTTTCTCCCCTCTCTCTATTCTTTCTCTCTCTTTTCTTTTCTCTTCTTCCCTCTCTCTCTTTCTCCCCTCTCTCTATTCTCTCTCTCTCCCCTTTCTGTTCTCTCTTTTCTTCTCCTCCTGTTCTCTCTTTCTTCCCTCTCTGTATTCCTTCTTCCTGCACTCCTATCTTCCTTTCTCTCCTCTTTCTCTGCCTCTCTCCCTTCTTTCTCTCTCTCTTTCAAACTCTCTCTCGCCCTTCTCTCTGTCGTTCTCCCTTTTTGTCATGTTCTCTCCACACTCTTTCTCTCCTTTCTCTCTTCTTTTTCTCTTTCCCCTCTTTTAGTTCTTCATTCTTTCTCCTGTCTCTCTCCCTTCTCTTTCTCTTCCCCTTTTTCTTTTTCTCTCACTCGCTTTCTCTTTTCCCTCGCTCGCTCTCTCTTTTCTCTCTCTCTTTCAAACTCTTTCTCTCCCTTCTTTCTGTCTTTCTCCTTTTTTGTCACATTCTCTCCCCACTCTTTCTCTCCTTTCTCTTTTCTTTCTTTTCCGTTTCCTTTTCTCTTACTCCCTCTCCCTTCTCTCTCATCTATCTATCTATCTATCTATCTATCTATCTATCTATCTATCTATCTATCTATCTATCTATCTATCTATTTATCTATCTATCTATCTATCGCTCCCTTCTCTTTCCTGCTTGCTCTCCCTTTCCTCTTTCCTTCTTCTCCCTCTCCCATTTTTCTCTCTCCCCTTTCTTCTCTCTCATTCTCCCCTCTCTCTATTTTCTCTCTTTCCCTCTTTCTCTCTCTTCCTTTCTGCACTTCTATTTTCCTTTTTTCCCTCTTTCTCTGCCTCTCTTTCTCTCTCCCACTCACTCTTTCTCCCTCTCTTTCTTCCCCTCCCTCCTCTCTCTCTCTCTCTCTCTCTCTCTCTCTCTCTCTTTCAAACTCTTTCTCACCCTTCTCTCACATGTCATTCTCCCGTTTTTGACATGTACTTTTTCTCTTCCCCCACTTTCTTTCTTCATTCTTTCTCCTGTCTCTCTCTCCCTTCTTTTTTTTCTCTTCCCCTCTTGCCATTTCTTTATCTCTCATTTTCTTCCTACTCTCTCCTATGTCACTCTTTTCATTTTCTCCCCCCCCTCTCTCTCTCTCTCTCTCTCTCCCTCGCTCTTTCTCTTCCTTCTTTCTCTCTCTCTTTTCTCTCTCTCTCTCTGTCTTTCAAACTCTCTCTCCCTTCTGTTGCATTCTTTCCCCACTCTTTCTCTCTTTTCTCTCTTCTCTTTCTTTTTCCCTATTCCTTTTTTTCTTACTCGCTCTCTTCCTTGTCTCTCCTCTCTATCTATCTATCTATCTATCTATCTATCTATCTATCTATCTATCTATCTATCTTTTTCGCCCTTCTCTCTGTCGTTCTCCCTTTTTGTCATGTTTTCTCCCCACTCTTTCTCTCCTTTCTCTCACTTCTTTTTCTCTTCACCCTTTTTCTTTATTCATTCTTTCTCCTGTCTTTCTCTCCCTTCTTCTTTTTCTTCCCCTCTTTCCGTTTCTTTCTCTTACTCTCTCTCTTCCTACTCTATCTTATCTATCTTTCTTCCTTCCCCCTATTTTATTTGCGTTTCTTTTTCTCTTACTCCCTCTCTTCCTTCTATCTATCTATCTATCTATCTATCTATCTATCTATCTATCTATCTATCTATCTATCTATCTATCTATCTATCTATCTATCTGTAATTTCAGTAGTTGTTCAGTATGTGTATGTGTGTGGGGGGTATGAAGCAGTGCAGTGTGGGATTGATGTGACTCTCGGAGTGGATGTTTAATATTCAGTCTGTCTATTTTAAGGCAGAATGTTTGGAGCTGTTGCTGCACAGCTGTGTGTCAGAGCGGGATAATGTTGTTTTAATTGAACTCCACCAGAAGCTACAGGGAAAACACCAAACACGCCGCGGTTTCGCTGGTAAATTGTGAAAATTGTTCTCTATAATCACGTTGAGCGTTTCTGCAGTGTGTTTTTCTCGTTTTTTTTTTTTTTTCTGTGTCTGAAATTCTGCGTTACTTCATTATTTCTGACGTCCCGGAATATAAAACAGCTTCACTCAGTTCAGACATGGTTCCTTAAGAGCACGAAGAAGAAATCAGCTGGGAAAACGGGAATCAGACCACAAGCCTTTAACACAGCATCATAAAAACTTCTCGACTGCACTCGTCACACTACACTGATACACGGTGCTCTTAAACTCTTAGCCTCATTAGAACATGCAGCGTCTCCAGCGCGTGTGCTTTATTTTAGCTTGTCTTTTCTGTGTGTACTTGTCTCTTGTGGAACTTGTGGAATTATTTACCAGACTGTCCTGTGTACCTGTTAGTGTGGTATTATAAATTTTTTAATAAATTTAAAAATATATATATTTTAAGTTTTTAATTTTTATCATTATGGCCTTATCAAATCAGTATATTTAATATTTCACATTAAATTGCTTTACGAGCACTGTAAGAGTTTTTAACATATTTAATGTTTAATTCTTTATTCAGTCATTCAAATAACCATCACATAATACAAACACTATCAGCCTGACAATCACTGTCAACAAAATAGTGACTGAAAAGGCACAGGCAGAAGAATAATGCTTATTATTATGCCTGTCCTACATAACAATTTAAGCTACCCATAACAAATTCTTACTATATTAAAAAAGAAAGGAAATTAAAAAAGCAATATTTCTAGACATTTGCCCTCATTTAAGTGAAAATAACACCTAAAACTGAGCTATTATACCGGCAGATTATTTTATTTGTCTTAGGATATACTTGTCTACTAATTTCTCTGGACAAAATGATCTTAAACAAGTCAAAACACAAGTTTAATTCTCTTATAATACACTTCAATACACTTATAATAAAACGTTATTTAAAAAAAGTTTTTATTTGTTTAGAAAAACACTATTTTTTAAATATTCAAACAGCATTAATAGAGTTCTGGTTCCATAGACTTACATAGTAAAGTTTTCATTTAGATATTTGTTTTTCTTTGGACAGCAATAATTTTAAAAAGGCTTTGTTTATTTACAGGATGCTTTTATTTACTCAGCAAAACTCTCTATTTTTTTAACTAGTCAAACAATATTAATAGAGTAAGTAGTGCTTTTACATACGTCAGTGTGTTTATTTAACCCTTTCCAAGCTTCTCCTTGTAAAACAACCCAGTATTATTTACAGTTCTCATCTAATACCTGCTTTGACTGCTCAGTACTTCATTAAGCTAAATCAAGATTGCTGCTGAAGGAACTGAACACATTCATATAATGTCTGGGGCGTCCAGGAGAAATCTGGAACTACACTTTGTTCTTCAAACTGGAGCTCTAGATATTTATGCTGTTTTGTATTGTATTTATGTTTATTTACATCTGTTCTAATAATATCTGATGCTCTTACTAGTGAAAATACACTTATTGTTAAGATAAAGGCTTTTTAAAAAATCAGCTTCGGTGCCTAAGACTGCCTCCAAGCAAATGTTTTTGTTGGTGATCTGCAAAAAACAGTCGGCGATTGAACATCAGGCTAAAACTGTGTAGTGTGAACTGACTTTATAAAACTGCCCAGACTAAAAGCGTTAAAGAACAGATTTTCAAATATCTAAGAACCGAACCTCCCTTCATTTATTTCATGTCCACTCAAAACAGCCATTAAGCACAATTTTACTGATTTTCTAGGACAGGGGTCACTAATAGGTGGACCGCGGTCCGGATCCAGACCCAGACGTTGTCCAATGTGGACCCAAACTGATAAACTATTGAGAATGATTTAATTTAGACTAAAAAAAAGCGGCAGAGCTTTTCTAGTCTTTGCGGTATGCGGGCTTTACGGCGCAGTGAACTCACAGACCAATCACGTGCACTGTAAGATCACCGAAGGCTCCTCAGCCAATCGGATCTGTGCACATTGGGTCGTGCGGTGTGCACACAGGCGAGGTATGAAGCGAGGAGCAGCAGCCGGAGACTAAAGCGAGTCAGAAAGAATAACGAGCTCTAAAAATAGAAAAGTAAACAGAGAAAACTGAGTGTTTAACAGGAACGGTTCTGGAATGGAGCTGCTCGTCTAGTTTTGGAGAATACCGCTCTGTACAACCAACATGTCAATCTGTGAAGCTGAGTTAACAAGAAGACACACGTTTTATTTACTTTCTCTATGAATAAACACTTTAAACACTTTTTTCAAAAGCATTATGTTTTTTTTTAATGTAGCTCTTGTTTCAGTTCAGCATTTAAACAGTAAATATACTGAACGGTATGTGTGATGTGTTGGTGTTTCAGTAGCTGATGGTATAAGATGCTGATACTAGATAACTTAAATATACAGGATCTGGCACTGAATTATAACACAAGTTAGAAATGATGACGGTCCGGACCTTGGTCTGAGGAAATCTCCTCTAACTGGACCTTACTGAACTCTAATTAAGTACTCCTGTTCTAGGAGATATTTGATGAGAGATTAGATATAAGATGACTTTAATATTAAAGAAGAAAATGTCAGAAAGTGATTCCAAACAGAGGAAACGTGACTCCTAACAACCACCTGGGAGACCTGGTAGACCACCAACACTGTCCCCATCAGATAAACAGTACTTCCATCTTTGAGAGAGAGAGAGCGAGAGAGAGAGAGATCAACCTCGCTTTTACTTCAGATATGAAAACATCCACAGTGTTACTGTCCATCCTTCCACTGGGAGAAGACACCTCAGCACTATGGGTCTGAAAGGATGCGTAGCTGTTCAAGTAGCTCCTCGCTGAGAAAAAGGAGATACAGACAGATCAAACAAAGAAGCTGCTGGTGTTCTCAGAACAATGGACTGACCACCCCCAGAGTCCATATCTGAATACCACTGGATGTGTTTGGAAATCCGCTAAACTACCTTCTCCTCTAAGGCTGAACTTTGGAGTTGAGTCTCCTTGAGGAGCTGAACGTAAGTCTCCTGAATAGAATGGAAGCTGCAGTGAAGTTAAAGAGCGGACACAGTAAATACTGATACATCCGCTATTATATTCGGTTACTGTTATTTTCTCTCTGCGACGAAGAACTCGTGTCCAAATCACAGCGACTGAAAAAACCCCACTTTGTTTTTCAGCGTTGTCACCGTGTGCCAGTGCTCTTATGAGGCGTGTAACCCAGACAACATGACAATGCTCTGAAATTAGGCCTGCAGGAGAAGGGAGCAGCATGATTAATGGGATCCTACAGGGACGCGGCCCAGGAGGGAAGCAGATTGGAGTACCTGTGCTTATAAAAAGCCTTCAGGGTCCCAGGGGTGGGGCCGAGATGGAGAGAGACACTGATCGAGTTGGAGAGGGCGGAATGGGACACGTGGAAAAAGGCAGCGGGCTCGCAGCCTTAACTGACAGCTCTCAATGAATTATTTGTCGCTTGTGTACTGTATGTGCAGGCACGGCGCTCCGAGCGCATGCACGTGACGATTATTCGACATGAATAATGCAATCACTGAACACTGCAATATTACAGTTAAAAGGCATGCAAATGTAAACATTCATGCCAACCTTCTTTAATATTTATTTTTATTTAATATTGCACATAATAGCTTCCAGCTTGCATAATCCAAACCGAGTGCCATGTACACTACTGTTTAAAATCCTATCTCTTATCAATAAGTGTATGTTCACCAGCAAGAACACCAGATATTAGTAGAACAGGTGTAAATAATCATACATACAATACAAAGTAACATGAATATCTTATTGTGAGAGAAGTAGATCAGATCTTGAGCTCCAGTTTGAAGAACAAAGTGTAGTCCCAGATTTCTCCTGGACGCCCCAAACATTGTATGAATGTATTCAGTTCCTTCAGCAGCAATCTTGATTTAGCTTAATGAAGTACTGAGCAGTCAAAGCAGGTATTAGATGAGAACTGTAAATAATACTGGGTTGTTTCCACAAGGAGAAGCTTGGAAAGGGTTCAATAAACACACTGACGTATGTAAAAGCATAACCTACTGTAATAATACTGTTTAAAACTTTACTATGTAAGTCAATGGAACCAGAAGTTTATCTAGGCTATTTTGGAGCAATCCTATTGGTCCATTCATCATAAAATTGTCACATAATGTAAAGAGTAGCTGTGGTGTTGAAAGGATGTAGACAAATAAAATTCAACAAAAATGGAGATATCTATTTTTTTATGCATAGCCACAAAATATAATGTCCCTATACCATACTGCACCTTCACTGTAGCTGCTAAAATGAACCCAAACTCCTGCAGAATTAAACAAAGTCATTCAGAGTGGTTTGGTGTGAAAAGCTCTCTTTCCAGAAACACTTAGCAAGTCAGAATGGTTTACAGTGGCGGTGAATGGAACCAGACATCCGCCTCTAAAAGCTCCCTCACAGAAAGTTATTACATGAACTAATTATAAATACATTGCCGGATGTCAGACACATCGTTTTATGATAGTTTTGAGAAGATTTTGCCCTTAAAATCCATTTGTGGTGGAGGGATACATGCAGGATGCTGTAAGGCAAAATAGGCCCCAGAGAATTATTTTTTCAGATTTTCTGTATAGTTAATAAAGTGACTATATTTGCGCTGTAGAAATGGTGACACCTGGTTCCCATCATCTTAACATCTCATCCTTACATCTCAACCACTGAATTATGGGTGAATTAAAAAATATATATATCTTTGCAATCCCTTAAAATAGTAATATATACCAACCTTGGTATCACTTTTGTGTTGATTTTTTTATATTGATTTAAAGTTTTATTTCTGTAAAGCTACTAAGCACTGAACTTAAAAATGACCATTTGACCACATTATTTTTTGTAACATTAAATTTAAACGTTATTTGCATCGTTCCCAAGCTCAACAGGAGAGGATCCCTGTGGGGGGTTTACACCACTCCCTCTGTTCCCAGAGACAGCGTAAGAACACAGTTTATATTCACTAGTTTTAAAGTCACTTAAGGACCGGCGGAAGCCCAATTACAATGTCCGGTGGCCACACCAACCTCACAGCGTGGAGACCCATGGGGTAGAGACACCAGGTGTGAGTTCAGACAACAGGAGTTGAGTGCTCCAGGGAGAATGACAGGACCCCGCCGTGGAGATGAGACGTTAGGCTGGACCTACGGGGAGGCTCGTCAGACGCTGGCCAGTGACCACGGAACAGGAAAAGGTCTTGACACAAACAATGCCATGCACTGAATGCAGTGCGTGGCTGGGTTATAAGGGCTGCGCTAATGAGTTACTGCTATGAGCTGTGATGAATGACAGGTGTTTTTTCCAAAAAATTGGCATAATTGTTTTATACCATTTATTTATTTATTTTATTGTATTTTTTATTTTTTTTATACCATGTCATGTCTGGCAATTTTCGCAATCGGAATGGTAATCCGAATGCACTGATATACCAAACATATTTGCTTTAACAAAAACAGTTCTATAGGTTTCTATAGCCTATACTTGTTAATGTTTGTATTTTTTATTTGATTTATTTATTTATTCAGCCAGGCCTGCCAGGCAATAAATGAGAGGAAAAAGAGGAGAGAGAGAAAAAGAAATAAGAAAGAAAAAAAGAAGAAAAATAGTAAACAACAACAATAATAATATGAATAAATTAAATACACAAACAAATGAAAGGAAAAAAAAGAAGAAAAAAGGAATATATAAACACACATATGCATATATACATACATACATACATATATATGTATATATACACACATACATATAACTACATACACACACACACACACACACACATGACAGGTGTTTTTAATAATTGACTGTGTGAGCACGTGCAGGAGGGTGTGTGTGTGTGTGTGTGTATTCTGGAGACTGCGACCTCTGCAGGCGCTGGGAGGAAGTGCTTACATGGATATTAACTTCTTAACATTATACGTATTAAGTTATTTTTGCTGTTTCACAGAACCAATAGGTCAGAACTGTTTCATCCTGTTTGTTAATGTTTATAAAAGATAATTACAGCTGCAGGACCATTTAAGATGTAGCAGCAAAATCAGGAAGCTGGAGAAAAAGCTGACTTTGGCCTCCGGTATCATCGCTTGATAAGCAGATTTAGATTATCCAACCTAGAGGATTTACGTATAGAGCTATCTATAAATATGCACTGTGGTAAGACATCTCGATAGAGAAGTACTGGTCAAAATACCCCCATAGCCCACCGCACTCTCCCATAGCATAGTGACATCATATTGACGCGCAGTAGCGTTAGCTTACAAAGAGCATTTGGCTACTTGCTCAAGATGGCGTCGTGTACCTTTGGCTATGGTGTGCATAACAACATCCGCTGGCATATAAGCTGGTTCTACGCATTGACTTTCTACATGAGATCTGCCAAATATAACAGTCAGAGATGTATATCACATCATTCAGACGTTATCATCAGCAGCTCTTAGAATGTAGACGCTGGTTTATACACAAATAATCACACAGAAGAGTTCTATTGATGACATTTAGCTGTTGGGTCCAGTATAGTCAGCATTATATATATATATATATATATATATATATATATATATAAAACATCCTCACATACTAATCCTGATACAGCAAACAGACCAGCGCCACCGCTAATGTTAAAGCTTTGTGTGAAACTTGCAGCCTTTTAAACGCCTTAATCTTACCAGCACGCTTACTTCTGCCATGAAAGTCCTGTTAAACAGGCTGTAACATTCTCAGTATGACCAGCCAACAGCCTCTTCACTTCTCAAGCATGCACAAAATACACTCCCGCTATGTTTTCTCTTCTCCACTCCACTGTAAAAACAAGACACACCTCAGAAGAGTTCTGCTTCAACAGCGGTGCTCTTCCACTTCAGCAGTGCTCCCACGAAGGAGGGGCAGACTCTGAGGCCTGTCGTACAACCGTACAGAATTCACTCTCAGGATGTCTAAGTTCTTGCCAGTGTAAACAATATGGTTTTTAAGTATATCATTTTACACAGTCGAGTGTAACAAGGTTGAAAAATACTTACTTGTTTTTGTTGTTAAAATTCCACCAAATCCTGATTTTTTTGTGTAAATATCTGGTTTTGTGTTCCATGCGTTTCATATGTGTACTGGGGAACCTTTTATTTTAAAGAGTTGGTTAATTGTGTACTGTCACTTTAAGAGACATAGCTTTTCTTGGCGCCACCGCAGTAGCGACATCAGTCTGTAAATATCTAACAGAGAGGAGGTACAAAGCTCTGATGGTTGTGCTTAAAACTAGAGATGGACCGATCAGCGTTTTTGAGGCCGATTCCGATCACCTTTCAGCGCGATCGGTCAATAGCCGATAGCCGATACAGATCGGGGGCGGGGCTATATGCATTTATTAGCACAAGCAAGTCATGAAACATGGTCTAAACTGGTTTATTACCATTTTTAACGAGCTCATATGAAACAGTATAATATTTTTAACTAAGTTAGAAGTTGGTCTATGTGGGAGTAAAGCGCTTGATAAGCTCCGGAAGATCCACATCTGAAAAGTATCTCTACTAGGAACAGCAGAACGTGGATCCAGGAGGAATATTAAGCAGCAGAATTAACGTCTTCTACAGCCGAGAAGAGCTGCTTATCTAGAACTATAAACTCAATCACTCTGGCTGTGGTTCTTTAGCTCTCTGGCTGTTTCTGCTGCTGTTCTGTTCGTACCGGTCAGATCTGGTCTGTATGGTGTTCTGGGTTATTAGTTTTGTGCTAGCTGTGTGTGCTAGCTCTGCTGTTTGCTGATACTCTCTGTATTCAGTGTGTGGTGTCTCTGAAGTGCTGTATCAGATTAGTAGAGTTTAATGTCTTTGTTTTGGTTCTCCTGTGAGAGACTCTGATGTTACTAATTTTACAGATGTTACAAACTGCCCTGGATGAGTCTGAGTCACATACGGTAACAAACTGTCAGACGGACAATGTTTTCTTTCTGCATATGTGGTGAACGATTAAACTGTTCTCACAAGGCTGCTGCTTCAGTTAGTCTGACGAAAATTAAACGGTATGTATTTACACCTAGTGGTTCAGATGGGAATTGCAGGGAGCTGGCCGGAGGGGGTTTCATGTAGGGCTCCTCTTCCTGGATGAAACGCTAGCTAGAAAAACAGAAATTAGGCTCATTTGTTTAACACCATTGTTCAGCTCTCGGCTAAATTGGAGTAATATCAGCCGATCGTCCGATACCGATACATGGCCGATCAATCCTTCCATCTCTACTTAAAACACATATATTTTTCTGAGTATAACAACAGTAAACAGTGGGCAGTAAACAGTGTTAAATACTAGAAGCAGGGTTGTGAACTTGTAAATATGTAGTAGCTTATAAGTGAACATTGTAAAATGTCTTTTATGTCGAGTTTTAACCGATACATGTTCTCTATGGCTTCACGCCCCCCCATGTGCATTTGAGAGACCTGAGAGAGAGCAGTATGTATGTTCACTCCAGAGCTGTATGTTCACCCCAGAGATTTTAGAGTGTATCTATCTGTTTATATAGATATCACCAGCTGTAATAAAGAACCCAAACCAGCAGTGGCCGTGCTCCGAGTCCTTCCTTCACGCATCACAGATCCCCCAGAACACAAGGCTGAGTGTTTATGGGTTAACGGGAGTGCGGATGGACAGTTCTGACCACCAGATGCACACCCATTACACGAGTCACATTATTATGACCACATCCTTCTTTTGATTGGTGGCAGCGCGCATGGTCTGGGGAATGTTTTTTGTGGCATTCTCCTGCTCATCCATGTGGAAGACACTCTCAACCGTTTGGGTATGAATCCATCTTTGAAGATCACCTAGACCCATACATGCTGCGATCTTCCAGCAAGACAATGCAACACGTCACACGGCCAGACATGTCCCACACTGTTTGGAAGAGCTGACCAGGATTTCCACATACTACCCTGAACCCTGAACATTCTTCAGACCTGAACCCAATTGAGCATCTGTGGGGCCACCTGGATGGTAGTGTTAGTTGTTGTGGGGGATCCTCCCCCACACTCCCTCCAGCAGCTATGGGATGCACTGCAGTCAGAATGGCTCCAGATTCCTGTGACAACCTACCAGGACCCTATTGAGTCTCCCAGTCTGTCTAGCTGCTATCCGTGCTGCACCTGGCTGTCACTCTGGATATCAGCTGATGGTCATAATAATATGACTAGACTGTGCAGTACCATGTTGCTCAAGATGAGGCACAAAGTTTGTTACCACTGCAAGAAAGCGAAGTAGCATCAGCCGTGAGAGTGAGTGACACGTGCTTCTTCCTTTACACCTCAGCGCCGGTGATAATGTCTGAATGATGTGATATCCATCAGTGATCGTGAGCGTTGACAGATGCTGTTAAAATCTCTTGTAGAAAGTCAATATGTAGTACCAGCTCAGACACGGGCGGAGGTTGTTATGTGAACCCTCCCTATAGCAGAAGTTACACAGTGCCATCTTGTGCAAATAGCTAATATTAGGAACTCTTTAATGAGCTTGAAAGGATTCAGTGATATTCAGGAGACAAATGTACAAAAGGGAACTGAACACTTGTATGTTTTATCAGATGATTCTTTCTTTTTAATTTTTTTCCATCCTTCCATTCATTCTTTCCATTAACAAAACAAGTGTAGACTTCAAAGTTCCAAATATGGGCCAATCACAGACTACAGAATGATGTATGACCACAGCGGTCCCATCCCACTGCAGTAAGGGATCGTTCCGCCATGTTGAAAAGCTTTGCTCTTTGTTTACATGCTACAAATACTCACGTACAGTTGTAGGGAGTTGCTGTTTTGTTGTGTTTTTGTCATGTTTCATAAAAAAAAATGTTTAATTAAAAGACACTGACCATCTAATCCACATCAAACTCATAAACAATGATCTGGACATGCTAGTGTTACCTGATATTTCATTCACAGGTGTTTTTTCTACCTGGTGTGGGGCATACGTGCCTGTTCCTTTGAGACGGTCTAAGGTTTTAAGCCCATGTACAGTTTACAAAAGCAGATTTCCCCTCAGGCTCCAGCAGATTCTACGTTATTCACTCAAACAATGGCTCATTTAAAGAAGCACAGTCTTTTAATTAAATGAATTTGACATATTCCACTGCTTGCCTTGCCTGGCTAGTCAGCAAACTAATGACAAGACTGCTCCACAATTCTAACTCCCTCAAAATCCATATTATATCTCACGAATCTTACATTTACACAGCCTAAAGTCTAAAACAAGTTATAAAACAACATTATGGAAGAATTTTTACCTTAAATAACAGTTTTTAAATCATTTTAATGCTACACTGACTTATAATAGGGAGAATAGCATCTCTGTCATTACACTTCAGGCCAAAAACACCTGTTATAGCGCTATGTAACTTGGCAGGAGTGGGCACAAGACCCCTCACAAGAACTATGTAAGGCTTCACAGCATCACGTCACACAACAACAACTATGGGTTGCTAGCAATAGCGAACCGTGACCCTTAAGCCTCAGCCTGAGAGGGCGTAGAGGGCCATGACGGTTCCCCGGTTTTTAGTATTACCAAGATGGATATCATGGTAGACACTAAGAAGAGATGGAAAACAACACTTTTGGAGGAAGAGAAAGTCATTTAACCATGCAAATAAATAAATTCATCTCATGCCAAAAATGTTTGGTCAGTCTTCATCCACCTCACCTCACATCACATTCGAACACAGTTTGAACCTCCTGTAATAAAATCCTAAAATATTATTCCACCTTGTAGCTCTCTCTCTTTTGATTTTGTCTTCGCTGGTGTGCTGAATTCTGACTCCTCAGCAGAATCTGACTCCTCTCTGCGTGCACACGCATCAACAGTATATACACTATCATGAGGATGGAACTGGCTGTTTCACCTTAAATGGTACATCTGCAAAATCGCTTATTTACATAGAAATACATACACACATACATGCAAAGAGGAATTTGTACCTTCAGTTTATGATCAAATGTACATGTTCTCTACCAGCCAAACATTTTAGAACTGTTCTCAAACTTCTGACTGGTAGTGATCTAAAACGTTTGACCGGTAGTGTTCTCAAACTTCTGACTGGTAGTGTTCTCAAACGTCTGACTGGTAGTGATCTAAAACGTCTGACTGGTAGTGACCTAAAACATTTGGCTGGTAGTGTTCTAAAACGTTTGGCTGGTAGTGTTCAAAAACGTTTGGCTGGTAGTGTACTAAAACGTTTGACTGGTAGTGTTCAAAAACGTTTGGCTGGTAGTGTTCTAAAACGTTTGGCTGGTACTGTATCTAAAACGTTTGGCTGGTAGTGTACTAAAACGTTTGGCTGGTAGTGTTCAAAAACGTTTGGCTGGTAGTGATCTAAAACGTTTGGCTGGTAGTGTTCTAAAACATTTGGCTGGTAGTGTTCTAAAACGTTTGGCTGGTAGTGTATCTAAAACGTTTGGCTGGTAGTGATCTAAAACGTTTGGCTGGTAGTGATCTAAAACGTTTGGCTGGTAGTGATCTAAAACGTTTGGCTGGTAGTGTATCTAAAACGTTTGACTGGTAGTGTATCTAAAACGTTTGGCTGGTAGTGTTCTAAAACGTTTGGCTGGTAGTGTTCAAAAACGTTTGGCTGGTAGTGTACTAAAACGTTTGGCTGGTAGTGTTCAAAAACGTTTGGCTGGTAGTGATCTAAAACGTTTGGCTGGTAGTGTTCTAAAACATTTGGCTGGTAGTGTTCTAAAACGTTTGGCTGGTAGTGTATCTAAAACGTTTGGCTGGTAGTGATCTAAAACGTTTGGCTGGTAGTGATCTAAAACGTTTGGCTGGTAGTGATCTAAAACGTTTGGCTGGTAGTGTTCTAAAACGTTTGGCTGGTAGTGATCTAAAACGTTTAGCTGGTAGTGTACTAAAACGTTTGGCTGGTAGTGTTCAAAAACGTTTGGCTGGTAGTAATCTAAAACGTTTGGCTGGTAGTGTTCTAAAACGTTTGGCTGGTAGTGTTCTAAAACGTTTGGCTGGTAGTGTTCTAAAACGTTTGGCTGGTAGTGTACTAAAACGTTTGGCTGGTAGTGTATCTAAAACGTTTGGCTGGTAGTGTACTAAAACGTTTGGCTGGTAGTGTATCTAAAACGTTTGGCTGGTAGTGTTCTAAAACGTTTGGCTGGTACTGTATCTAAAACGTTTGACTGGTAGTGTACTAAAACGTTTGACTGGTAGTGATCTAAAACGTTTGACTGGTAGTGATCTAAAACGTTTGACTGGTAGTGTACTAAAACGTTTGGCTGGTAGTGTACTAAAACGTTTAGCTGGTAGTGTATCTAAAACGTTTGACTGGTAGTGTTCTAAAAGGTTTGGCTGGTAGTGATCTAAAACGTTTGACTGGTAGTGTACTAAAACGTTTGACTGGTAGTGATCTAAAACGTTTGACTGGTAGTGATCTAAAACGTTTGACTGGTAGTGTACTAAAAGTTTTGGCTGGTAGTGATCTAAAACGTTTGACTGGTAGTGATCTAAAACGTCTGACTGGTAGTGTATCTAAAACGTTTGACTGGTAGTGTATCTAAAACGTTTGACTGGTAGTGATCTAAAACGTTTGACTGGTAGTGATCTAAAACGTTTGACTGGTAGTGTATCTAAAACGTTTGACTGGTAGTGATCTAAAACGTTTGACTGGTAGTGTATCTAAAACGTTTGGCTGGTAGTGATCTAAAACCTTTGACTGGTAGTGTACTAAAAGGTTTGGCTGGTAGTGATCTAAAACGTTTGGCTGGTAGTGTATTAAAATGTTTGACAGGTAGTGATCTAAAACGTTTGACAGGTAGTGATCTAAAACGTTTGACTGGTAGTGTATCTAAAACGTTTGACTGGTAGTGTACTAAAACGTTTGACTGGTAGTGATCTAAAACGTTTGACTGGTAGTGTACTAAAACGTTTGACTGGTAGTGTATCTAAAACGTTTGACTGGTAGTGTACTAAAACGTTTGACTGGTAGTGATCTAAAACGTTTGACTGGTAGTGTACTAAAACGTTTGACTGGTAGTGTACTAAAACGTTTAACTGGTAGTGATCTAAAACGTTTGGCTGGTAGTGTACTAAAATGTTTGACAGGTAGTGTACTAAAACGTTTGACTGGTAGTGTTCCAAAAACGTTTGACTGGTAGTGTATCTAAAACGTTTGACTGGTAGTGATCTAAAACGTTTGGCTGGTAGTGTATCTAAAACGTTTGACTGGTAGTGATCTAAAACGTTTGACTGGTAGTGATCTAAAACGTTTGACTGGTAGTGTACTTAAACGTTTGACTGGTAGTGTATCTAAAACGTTTGACTGGTAGTGTACTAAAACGTTTGACTGGTAGTGATCTAAAACGTTTGGCTGGTAGTGTACTAAAACGTTTGGCTGGTAGTGATCTAAAACGTTTGGCTGGTAGTGTATCTAAAACGTTTGACTGGTAGTGTACTAAAACGTTTGGCTGGTAGTGTATCTAAAACGTTTGACTGGTAGTGTACTAAAACGTTTGACTGGTAATGATCTAAAACGTTTGGCTGGTAGTGTACTAAAACGTTTGGCTGGTAATGTATTAAAACGTTTGGCTGGTAGTGTATCTAAAACGTTTGGCTGGTAATGTATTAAAACGTTTGACTGGTAGTGTACTAAAACGTTTGGCTGGTAGTGTATCTAAAACGTTTGGCTGGTAATGTATTAAAACGTTTGGCTGGTAGTGTACTAAAACGTTTGGCTGGTAGTGTACTAAAACGTTTGACTGGTAGTGTATCTAAAACGTTTAGCTGGTAGTGTATTAAAACGTTTGGCTGGTAGTGATCTAAAACGTTTGACTGGTACTGTACTAAAACGTTTGGCTGGTAGTGTATTTTTCCCAAGTATTAATACTATTTTATGAGTATTGATGTACTTAAATTAATACTCAATCCCCTCCTGCTGGCATGCCGAACTCTTCCTCTTAGTTGGCAGCTGTCAGTCCACTCATTGTTTTGGTGTTTGAACAGGTTTGTAGAGTTTGTTTTTGAAAGGCTAATGAGGACTGAAGATGGAACACACTCTTAAAATTTTTTCATAATGTATTGGAATATAATGAGTATTTTTAGTAGTATTTAGTACAAATTCAGAATTAGTACTGATAAAGTGCATGGAATCTTCTAAATTACTTAATCATTAAAATGAATTTAAAAAAATATTCTTTATCAGTGGACACATGCTGGTCACTGTTAGCTGGATGTTTCTGATTGGTGAACTATTCTCAGTCCTGCGGTGACAATCCAACAGAACTCTGCTAGCACTGCTGTATCTGATCCACTCACTTCAGCACAACAAACACTTACACACCGCCACCGTCAGTGTCACTGCTGTGCTGAGAATGAACCACCACCCACAAAATACCTGTGCTGTGGTGGTCCTGAGGACTACAGTCTGTAATTGTAGAACTACAAAGCACTCCTATATGGTCAGTGCAGCTGATAAACTGGAGAGTGAGTGAAGAACTAGGAGGTATAGATCAACTGTGAGTCCTTTTGCATGCACAGATTTCACTCCAGCCTCGCTTTACACTTGGTATAATCCGGCCAACTACCCTCCCCCCACGGCGTCCGTGCAGTGGTACAGTCCTGGCTGCTTCAGCCTTCAGTCTGCGTGAAGCGCTCAAACCAGAGCAGCTGGAGTTTGGAGAGGCTGCTAGAACCTCCTCCTGGTACCAAATGGCTCTGAATACGCTGCTTCTGCTGGTCCTCAGCGCGGCGAGCTCAGGTAGGAGGCTGTTTTCCCTCACGTGCTTTACTGAAGTCAGGGTGGGAGCCAGCCTGGGGGTCAATATCGGGATCAATATCGAGCTTTATTGGGGGGGTGGGATTTTTTTTTTAGTGCGTCTGGAGTCTGAGCGCGCTCCGTACTGACGAGTGGCCAACCTGTAGCAGGTGTGATGGGGCCGTGTTGTTTCTGGGTGGGGGGGCGCATATATAATATTATTATTATTATTATTATTATTATTATTATTATTATTATTAACAACAACAACAACAACACAGGAAAACTGTTTTAACGGCGTGCCGATGGGAGGATGGATGGAGTGAGTGAGTGAGTGAGTGAGTGAGTGAGGAGGGCGATTCCCTGGAACGTGGTGGAGTGAGTTTCTCCTGAGGAACGTCATGTGGCACAGAATGTGGCTCCGTTTGGATCAACTGCGCGTCTTTAACGCGTGTAAAACTTTAAACGTCCCAACTTTTGGCTTCCTTGTGGGTTTCATTTGTTCTTTCTAGCCGGGAGAAATGCCTACAAAGGATGGTGAAGGTGTTGAGAACTTTACGGAGCTCATGCTCCAGCTTCTTGTTGGAATTCGCCGTTCCACCTTAAATGGTGCGGTAGTTACACGCCATTTAAGGTGGAACGGCCAATTCCAGCAAGAAGCCAATTTCAGCCTCTTGACAACTTCATTGTAGAATAAGCACCTCATACATTCAGATGAAGTGGACAGCGTGAGGGTCAGCATTCCAAATTTGCTGGTTTAGTAGCCTAATTGAGTCATTTCATGTCCATAATATCCAGAAACTGATAGGCTGTCATGCCTGTTCTGCGCCAGTGCATTGCATTTAGTTGGGACTCATTTTTGAGCCTTTTTTATTTATTTATTTATTTATTTATTTTTAAAGAACGTCTATTTTATATTTGATGTCAGTTTGATTTCATCTGATTGTGTTATTCATCATTTCTCTCCGTCTTCAGTTGTAGGATTTGGAATAGACCCTGAATTACAGATCGACATCATCACCGAACTGGACTTGGCAAATGCCACTTATGGACTAAGACAGACCGCAGGCCTACACAACAACAGCAAAGCCTTTGTTTTTCGAGGTAAAACCCAAGCTGTGCCTCTCTCTTTCTTTCTCTCTCTCTCTCTCTCTCTCTATTAGTCCCAAAGCGATGCTGGATCTTTGAACTGCAAGATTTTCCATTGTACAATGAACACACTGAATGCTTGACTCCACACACTCGCCAGCCGTCAGCGCAAAAAGAGTAAAAGGGTTTGTTAAATTCAAAGTAGCAAAAAAAATGTGGGTTTTAAATTGTGAAACGCGGGCCCCGTGCTTGGGGACCGTCTGCGCGCTGTCATGCAGTCGTGTGAAAGTTTCCTGTGGTGCAGCGTGGAGATACATTCACATGGTTGTAATACAAACCACCCAGAGGTGGCATGATCACACCATCTGCCGTGCACTAGGCCACCGTGGCTCGTGGGTGCTGTCGGATCGTCTTATCACTTCTAATTGGTATCCAGCAACATCTGTTCATGGTGTCCTATCGGCGAGGCAGAATGCGTGATCAGATTTGGCTCTTCTTTTTTTTTTGGAGGGGGGGATAAAACGACAACAACTATTTTGCAGGGTTTCTTAGAGCTGAACTATAAGTAGTGTGGTTGTATGTGATTGCCGGTCGTCTACTGTAAGCAGGAGAATTTCAAATCATCATCATGCTGCATTGCTGATTATGCAGGAAGTCACTTTGTCGTACGTTAAGTTTAAAGCTGGCCTGGTTTTGTATTGGAATTACAGTTCAGGATGCTTCAGAGCTGAAGTTTTGATTCTAACCTGTTAGGGTTGCACTGAGTCATGGATTAGTTGACCAGTTAACTAATGAATCCACTAGTGGGCGCTGTGAGCAGTAGTCGGTTAGTTGAAGGCAGTAACAATAATACTAATAATTTGTGTGCAAAGCAGTCCAAAGTCATTGTACTTATTTACATGCATACAATATTCCATGTTTTGTTAAGTTGACTATTTGGCTAATAAATCCACTAGTGGGCGCTGTGGGCAATAGTTGGTTAGTCATCGGCAGTAACAGTAATACTAATAATTTGTGTGCAAAGCAGTCCAAAGTAATTGCACTTATTTACATGCATACAATATTCAGTGTTGTGTTTGGTTGACAAGTTGGCTAATAAATCCACTAGTGGGCGCTGTGGGACAAAGTCGGTTAGTCAGGGCAGTAACAATAATACTAATAACTTGTGTGCATGGCAGTCCAGTACAATACAGAGGTCACTTATTTACAGGCATACAATAATTACTGTTGTGTTTGGTTGACAAGTTGGCTAATAAATCCACTAGTGGGCGCTGTGGGACATAGTCGGTTAGTTGAAGGCAGTAACAATAATACTAATAATTTGTGTGCAAAGCAGTCCAAAGTCATTGTACTTATTTGCATGCATGCAATGTTCAATGTTCTGTTTAGTTGACCAGTTAACTAATAAATCCACTAGTGGGCGCTGTGGGCAATAGTTGGGTAGTCATCGACGGTAATACTAATACTAATAATTTGTTTGCATAGCTGTCCAAAGTAATTGCACTTACTTACATGCATACAGTATTCATTGTTGTGTTAAGTTTACAAGTTGGCTAATAAATCCACTAGTGGGCGCTGTGGGACATAGTCGGTTGGTCAGGACAGTAACAATAATACTAATAATTTGTGTGCATGGCAGTCCAGTATAAAACAGAGGGCACTTATTTATATGCATACAATAATTACTGTTGTGTTTAGTTTACTAGTTGACTAATAAATCCATTAGTTGGTTAGTCGAAGGCAGTAACAATAATACTTCTAATTTGTGTGCATGGCTATACAAAACAGAGGGCACCTACTTACATGCATACAATATTCAATGTTGTATTTCTTCGCTAATACTAGTTAAAAAAACTAGTTCGCTAATAAATCCACTAGTGGGCGCTGTGGGCAGTTAGTCGAGGGTAGTAACAAAAATACTAATATTTTGTGTGCATTGCGGTCCAGTATAAACTGATTGTACTTATTTACATACATACTCTATTTCATGGTCTGTTTAAAGGCATGCATGTTATAGTGCTTTTTGTTTTATATTACAAAAAATTATCTGTACAGAACACCAGTAGTAGAGAAGCATCACTTGCACTGCAGTAATACAGCATTTAGATATGTTATTTCAACCCTGTAAAGTTTAGTCAGCAGGGCAAGCAGACCACTGACTGTTTCAACTGAGACTCCGCCCACAGACACTGCTGTTGGCTCCTGAGTTGCTGAATGCTGTTGTAACATGTTGCATGAATTAGGGCGTGCTTTATTTAAATGATATATAAATAAGGCGCTGGTAGGCTGGCGCTTGATTTCAGCACAGAAGCTGGAACAGAGGTTCTTACTTTGTTCATCTTTGGCGAATAAGGGCTGTTGTGATGTGTTTCATACGGTGGTCTTACTGCGGAGTCTTTCTGTTCCACTGTCATGTTGTGCTGGAACTAGTCTCGCATTGCCACACTCGCCACACAGCGAGTGCAAAACTGTACAGGAAAAATTGATACACGCAAGTGTGGACAACCAATCAGAATGAGAGTATCAGACTCTCTGGGTGCATCCGAAATCACCTACTAGTCAGTAGGTACTAGATTAGAGGCAGTATGTACTGCTGGAGCGGCAGACTAGTTGACAATTTCAGTAGACGAGTTTTAGTAGCCACACAAGCTTGTACGTACTACGTCCGCCATATTGCCACCACCGTAAAAGTCCTAAAAGTCATTAAAAAGCTCAGTTTACTGACAGATTTAGACTTTTTGTGACACTGATCTGCGTTTTTGTCTGATTTTGTACTCAGACAGTGTCGAGCTGTAGCTCAGAGAAGACGAAACAGGAGGAGCTTAATCATTGTTTACCTCAGCAGTAGCGCTAACTTCTGTAGCAGCAGTTCACTAGCCATAGCTACATACACACAGCTGATGTTCCGCTTTTCACCGGCTCCAGGTGAATCATGGGATAGCACAGTGTGCTGTGTTCACCTACATAAAAATGGCTGCCGATTCAGTAGGTCATAGTCCGATTCAGTAGGAGTATTCGGATATACTAGCCGTGCTCGCCTACTGATTTCACTACTGAGTAGTAGGCAAGTAGGAGATTTCGGACGCACCCTCTGTTAAAAAAAAAAACAAAACAATGTGAATTATTTTACTGTTTACAGTCACTCACAATCAGGTTATCCAAGAAACCATGAGGAGCTTTTATTGAATCCCAGAAGTCATGAGGGTAAAAATAGCAAGAACTTTAGTTAGGACGTATATATATAGTTAGGAAGAGGCTGAAGGAGCTTCCTGTTTGAGTTTCTAGATTAAATTTAAAGGTGTTTCTTGTAGCTTTTGTTTTGAATCTGTCTCCAGTGCACAATCACACTACCCACAGACCAACCATTCACAATATATTCTTCACTCCGAGTGTGAAGTTTTTGTTAGCTGGTTTCACCTTTGCACCTTAAATGCTGCAGCCGACGCCAGAATGGTGGCTAACTGCTAACTTAGAGTGGAGCAGGATAACGGGAATATACTTCAATCTCCTGCAGTCAGTATATGGTTATATGTTGTATAGTGAATCTGTGGGTGAGCGCTGATGCTAGATAACCACTGGTAACGTAACGTTTGATGCCGAGAGGAGCGTCAGAGTTGAATGTTTTGTTGATGGTTAATCCACAGGACGGCAAAAGAAAACGGGCTACTTTAAAACTCGTTTTTAGTTTGCTGGAAAAGCTCAACCGTTGAGGTACCAAAATGTAACTGCTGCTTCTTTAAAGGTGGAACATGGAATTTGCATTAAGAAGCTAACTTAAGTTACATTTTTCAGGTTTCTGCTCATTAACAGGTCCAAAAGAAAACCAAACGACAAGCATTATGGAGCACCTTAGTACCGAGGTTGACCAATCTCTAACAAACGAGTTGTACCTCAATAAATTAGTGCGTTATGTGTTTTAATGAGTAGAAGGGGGTCTGGAGTAGAAGGTAGTTCTGATATCTTCTATATAGATAGCAGCTAATCTTATAGTTACAGCTACAAATCGCTCTTTATTATGTTAGGATCATGTGCAGTATATAGTATGATTTTCTGTTTGTACATTTCTCTTGTAGTATTGTTTGAACGTTGTTGGAGTGATTTATTAGCTATGTAGTGTTGTTTGAACGTTGTTGGAGTGATTGGTTAGCTATGTAGTATTGTTTGAACGTTGTTGGAGTGATTTTGTTAGCTATGTAGTATTGTTTGAACGTTGTTGGAGTGATTTTGTTAGCTATGTAGTATTGTTTGAACGTTGTTGGAGTGATTTGTTAGCTATGTAGTGTTGTTTGAACGTTGTTGGAGTGATTTGTTAGCTATGTAGTGTTTGAACGTGGTTGGAGTGATTTGTTAGCTATGTAGTATTGTTTGAACGTTGTTGGAGTGATTTGTTAGCTATGTAGTGTTGTTTGAACGTTGTTGGAGTGATTGGTTAGCTATGTAGTATTGTTTGAACGTTGTTGGAGTGATTTGTTAGCTATGTAGTATTGTTTGAACGTTGTTGGAGTGATTTGTTAGCTATGTAGTTTTGTTTGAACGTTGTTGGAGTGATTTGTTAGCTATGTAGTTTTGTTTGAACGTTGTTGGAGTGATTGGTTAGCTATGTAGTATTGTTTGAACGTTGTTGGAGTGATTTGTTAGCTATGTAGTATTGTTTGAACGTTGTTGGAGAGATTTGTTAGCTATGTCGCTAATTCTACCTTTTTTAATGTATGCTAGCAGAATATTTTTTCAATTACTTTATTACATGTACCATTGCTTGGCTCTTATACTGCGTTCATGTCATGTTCTGCCAGAAATATTATATTTATAAGCACACATGGACAGCACTGCTATGCCACAACAACTTGTTGAGTTTTGGAGTCAGGAGCCCGCCGACAATACAGCTAAGATAGTCGCTGATACTTCTGCTGTTGTAGTTCAGTTATTCAGCAGCCATACATGAACTCTGCAGACTAAACTCACCCACACATGGAATATATAAGCACATATTATGGGATGCTTCTAACGGGATAAAAACATTAGTCATCTCATAAACATCACCTGCTAATCATTCTGTTGTAGTAACGCACCATGCAAGGACTTTGTACTAAAAATATAAAAATACACTTTCCAGTATGTATATCTTGTTTTCAACCAAAACCACTAGAACGTAAATCAAGATGTGCTCATGGCCTCCAAAGCAGTAAGTACAGTTCCAAGGAGGACTTAAGTTGACCTCTTCTAAGCTTCTTTAGTAAAGACTTTAGTAAAGTCTCAGTTCTGCAACACTGCTGCTTACTTCAACGTCTAGCAGTATTTTCGGATGGATCAGCACCATCAAGCATTTTAAACCACTTCTAAAGTGTAACTTTGTGCACAAGTTATGTAACCTTTTGTAAAAAAAAAAAAAAATCAGACTAGGCCTAATTTCTTAATCAATTAATCTAACTTTTTTTTTTTAATAAGTTGGTTAATCTAACAACACATTTTTAGATTACTCTAATATGAGTGTGTTAGGAATATTTTTTTTATTATATTGTTATGGATTTGTAACCAATGGATGATTTTGTCCATAGATATATCTCACACACTGATACTATGTCTCATAGATCATATTAAGTCTAGAATGATATAAATGGTTAAAGACTATAAGTCTACGCTCCAACTGGACTTTTAGAGGCACAAATGACACATAGCCTACACGCCTCACACACAAGAACTCGGACAGTTTGTGGACTGTATTTGTTGACAGAGAGCCATCTGAGAAGCAGCTATATGTGTTCTAAAGCTCCCGCGGTATTGAGAACAGTCTTAGGTTCTACACTGGACGATTAAGAAATGGTTAGCAAGGATGCTTTATAAGTAACACTACTGAAAGAAACATGTTACACGTGTTAATAATCTTAAAATAATCTGCTAAGATAAGAAACACAAGTAAACAGGTACATGTATAGCAGTTGTACTGTTGTGATCAGCCATCTCCACTTTTTTACTTTTAATATCATTTTGATTTTGGCCAGCATTGGATCGACACTGATACTATGTATCATATCAGTGCACCACTAATAGGAACTAAAGGTAATTTACATTGTTACAAGCTTGACATTGTAACAATACCAGAACCCTCTTTTGTTACTCTATGGAATCATATACAAATTATTTTCCATCCTTCTGTAGAACCATTTGTCCATGCGAAGAACTATTAAAGGCATGGTTCTTTGAGTGTACATGGTTCTATATAGAATCGTTGTCTTTGCTGAAGTGCTCCACTGGATTTCCCACTAGGATCACTGTTTGGCCTCTGTTTAGTTTTAAGGGTTGTTGTGATTTGTTTGAAACCGCTGTACCGCTCTGACTCCGCCCACTGCACTACATCACAATCAGCAATAATAATAAACCGCAGCACGGTTGTGTAGTGGTTAGCAATGTCGCCTCACAGCAAGGCGGTCTGGGTTGGATTCCCGGTCCGGGCAGTTCTCCCCGTGCTTGAGTGGGTTTCCTCCGGGTACTCCGGTTTCCTCCCACAGTCCAAAGACACGCATGATAGGTTGATTGGTCACTCTAAATTGCCCATAGGTGTGAGTGTTGGCCATGCAATGGACTGGTGAACTGTCCATGGTGTACCACGCCTTTGCCCGATGACACTAGGATTGGCTCCAGCCTCCCCATGACCCCAACTAGTGGGATTAAGCAGCAGATAATAGATGGATGGATGCTTCTTTGACAGTTAAGTCTACTCATTAATCTCATCAGTAGGCCTAGCATCATAGAATGTGTTGCACCAGCATTGGACTAAACCAGAGTTGGCCTGGAAATGGACTGAGATCTCTAGCTAGCAGTGTTCTTTCACACTGATAATGTTTATTTATGTCACTGCTGCACTGTTTTTATTCGTAGGACTCAGTCTGTCATGGTTTATGTTGATTGTAAATTTGAATTTTTAAGTTAATATTCTTTCCATGTATGTTTTATATGACTGAAAGTGATGTTACCATCCGGTTACAAGCTACTGCCTCCTACTGAGTACAGGTCTGTGGACCACTTGAGGGCGTTTGGCAGTCCACAGGTTGAGAAACACTGGTTTAGACTCATTCATTCTGATCGCTGTTTCTCCCTGAAGCAAAACAGATGCAGAGAGTTTGACCTTTATAAGTCAGATTCGAATGAAATGTTGATGCAGCAAATGATCCCATTCTGTCCCCATGGAGAAATCCGACCTGATCAGCTGGAAAAAGTAGGGTTTGGGATGATATGGAGGGCAGGCGGAGGTTTAGGCTCAGTTAGATGTGCTGCACTCTAATGCTAGAGATGGCTTTCATTCGTTCTTCACTCTTTTTAATGAACTCTCCTCACTGGAGCAAGATGTGAAAACACTCAGTTTGACATGATGGTGACTTGCTGGTGCATCATCAACACATTACTTTGGATAAGCTTTCTAAACTGTGTGTGGATTCTGTACACATTAATGGTCCTAACTAGTTATACTGACATGGTAACAGTGGCTTTAGGTCTTGGTTACAGTCCAGCATGTCAGCATTTCTGGGTCAAATCTGCGTCTGTAGGATATTCCAGACCAGATTTTCATTCCCTGTTGAGAGTTGAATTTGTAGTTGGTTCCTATATTGTCTCTGCGTGGTTTACTGTAAGGCAGTGAGTATCTTAAATGTTCGTTCCACTGCTAAAACTTGAAGGCAATGTGATGAAATTTAGTAAGCATTAGCTGACTAAGCCAAGCTTGTGGTGAGCCAGCGGTCTTGCGACTTGATGCATTAAGCTAACAAAGTAAATAGGTTGCAGCCGAGGTAAGCTGGATTTCTTGGCTGCTGCATCTTAGAAGGCTGTTCCAAAGTGGAGGAACTTTGTATACAGGACAATGTGTGTGTGTGTGTGTGTGTGTGTGTGTATATCTTAGGGCTGTGTATTGGCAAGAAGCTGATGATACAATAGGTATTGCAATATTTCAATATTGCAAGCAAAGTGATATACTGCGATTTTTCAAATCCTACTATTAAAACACACCAATATATATGAACAGGTTTGCCAATACTTACTATAGCATTGCACCCTTGTGCTGCTTGTTAATGTTGGAGTGGAGCTGAAAATGGATTACAACTAGCCATCAGAGGTTTGAACACAACACACACTGATTTACTGTCTGCCAGGAATCTGTGTATCGATACTGTGTTTTTGAGAATCAATACAGTATATATATATATATATATATATATATATATATATATATATATATATATATATATATATATATATATATATATATACAGCCATAATATTAAGACCACCTCCGCCTCTACACACATTGTCCATTTTATAAGCTCTCACTTGCCATATAGGAACAGTTTGTTCCATCTGTAGTCAATCTGATTCTCTGCGTACATTGTTTATCATCACCTTTTCCTCTGTTCTTTAATGTTCAGGACCCCCACATGACCACCACAGTGCAGGTACTATTAGGGAGGTGGATCATTCTCAGCACTGCAGGGACACTGACTTGGTGGTGGTGTGTCATTGTGTGTTGTGCTAGTATGAGTGGATCCGACTCAGCAGTGTTCTGTTTTTCAATGCAGGTGAAGCTGCTTTTATTATTAATCACAAATATTGTTGGATTTTTTATATATATATATATATATATATATATATATATATATATATATATATATATATATATATATATATATATATATATTAGAGATGGAAAGATCGATTGGCTATGTATCGGCATCGATTTTTTTAATCAAAATATGTGATCGGTGATCGGCCGATATTTCTCCAGTTTAACCGTTCCAGAGAGCTGATCGATGGCGTTAGACAAATGAGACTAATTTCTGTATTTCCAGCTAGTGTTTGGTTAAAACCCCCTCCGGCCAGGTCCTTGCAATTCATATCTGAACCACTAGGTGGAAACACATACTCTTTCATTTTCCACAGACCGACTGAAGCAGCGTGCCTCGCGAGAACAGTTTGCGTTCACAGCATGTGCTGTCCGTCTGGTAGTGTTTTAACGCATGCAACGATGAAATTAAGGGTCTACATTGAATGATTGCAGTATTGGGGATATTTGTTTGATTTACTTTGTTTATTTACTGCTAATTTTGTTTAAAATATTATGCTGTTTCACACAAGTAAAAAATGGTAATAAACCAATTTCGCCCATGCCTCATGACTTGCTTGCGATAATAACTACATGTAGCCCTGCCGTGGCATATACTCCGCCCCCGATCTGTATAGGCTATCAGCCGTTTGCGCAGAAAGGTGATCGGAATCGGCCTCAAAAACGCTGATTGCTCCATCTCTAATATATATATATATATATATATATATATATATATATATATATATATATATATATATATATATATATATATATATATATACACACACACACCATAAGACCTACTTTTCTTTATTTACTATCGAAATTATTAATAAAGACAATGTTTAACAACTTTAATACATGCATAGCTTCTTTACTGTGTAGAATAGTACAACAGAACTGACCAGCATGTACAAAAAACCTGTAGTGTGAACATGTACACACCCAACTATATATATCTATAAATATATAGATATATATAAATAAATATCTGACTGTTGTTTCAGATCTGAAATTCATATCTGGAAGTCATTTGTTTCACATGTATGTCTCTTTTACTCACAAGCGTCAGACTCTGCTGGAGTTTATTACATATATACATATAACTTTCAGCATCTTTATTCCAGCTTGGTTGAAGCCCCCACTGAGACCCCACTGCTGAGTTATACCGCTAACTGACGGAGGCGCACCGCAGGCTGGGCTAGTGCTCCCTCAGGCCAGACTAGAGGGCTGCTATGCTAGGTAAAGACTAAAATCTGTAATTACAGAATTCAAGTCCAGCAGTTGCTTCCGGTCCCCTAGTAACCATCAGGACTACCATTAACTCAGTCTGTAAGTGCTACACAGCAGCAGATGAGTGGTTATTGAAAAAGTCTGACCCAGACGTTCAGGTAAGCGGCTCTTGTTAGTGTTTTCTTCCAAGAAATGCTGCATCGCCGGCATGCTGTTAAGTTCTGTTTTCTATGTCGGCGAGTGAGCACATCAGAAATTGCTTTGTGATGTCGGTCATGGTTATAGATGTCCCGCTGACTCGGATACTGTGTGTAAGTGCCGGTATTGGTGGAACACTAAAAATAAGCTAAAATAGTTATATCAAACAGTTGAGAGAAAAAAAAAAATAACGACTAGGTCGAAGGGTAAAAAGTGTCTAAAGCTCTGCTGAACCGTGAGTGACCCACCCGGAAAACGTTAGTAAAAAAACAGTGGGCCGCCGGCTTTGCCATTAGCGGGTCAGCAGTGGCCTGCTGTCCTCTTAACTATCTGGGTCGGTTTATAGCCAATTTGAAGGAACATTAATTAGGTTCTCCATTACTAGACAAACCAAGCAAGCGGTAATTCTGAAGCCGCGTGACTTGAAGACTTTGGGATAAGAAAGTCACTGTGACTTTAGTTTGTGAGGTGTGACGAACACACAGTGGTGGACCATTATCAAATCAGAGCAAGGTCCAATTCTTCAAGGCAGCTTTTTATCCACCAGTAATGCACTTCATTGATAGCCAAACTGAGCCGCCAGTAGTTTAGTAACCTTGTAAGTTGATGCTTTTAGGATCATTTGGGCTAAATGAATGTTACTCCAGTATGATACTTGCTATTAAATGTACAAGACTGCCAGTAGGGCTGGGTATCACCACTGATTTCCCGGATCGATTCGATCTCGATTCACAAGGTCCCAATTCAGTTCGATTTCCGATTTGATTCAATTCAATATGGATTCATTTCGGGATATTTTAGTGACAGTAATATGTTTTGTTTGAATATGAAAATAGATTTTCAGAAAACTATTGTGGTAAATGTACAAGGAACACTCAACCTACCATTACTAAAAACATTAGTGTTTATATGTTTATATACCGTCCTGGTTTCTGAATCCAAAATGTGGCCAGACATCTGCTTTCAAGTTCTGGGGCGCCTTCACTTGTGCTCCAGCCATGCTAGACTGATGTGCACCCCCAGCCAGATCTTGTTGCGCAAAAAATAGTGTCTGATTACGCGAGACTGGGGGGGGCTGGGGCGGCGGCTGCGGTCAGGGGGGGCTGGAATGCTAATTTTAAAGATCGGTCTTGGGTTTATACGAATCGATATCTGATTATTCAAATGAAGATTCGCTGGGAGACTCCCACACTTCAGTCCTACCAAACTTATATGTTCCCCTGCAATTCTGTCCAAGTACATTAAATGTTGCTTATTGGATGATAGCAGGTGGTTTGTATAGCTGATTGGTTTTAAACCCAGAGCGGCTCCGCCCACGGTCAATTGGCAAATGCCACTTGGCAGTTTCTCACCTCCGACTAGGAAGTTTGTAATGGAATGTTCCCTGAAGTTGCGATTCCGGTTTGGGAACTCGAGCGATTGCCACCGCTGTGTTCATGAAGCACAGCTAAATGCTAGTTTCTCAGTGGAAGATGTTTGTAACTGTGTGTCTGATTTCTATTTGCAGTGTAAATGGAGTGATTTTTGCTGAAAAGGTAGATGGAAGCAACTCCATCATTCCAATTCTCCCTCCAACAAATTCCTAAAAGATGGTAGCCATGAAAATAAAAGGTTCTAATTCTGTAGAACAGTATAATTCTGTAGAACTAGAACAGTAGAACTCCCACTTCATTAATAAGAGGAATTTAGAAAATCCAGCTTGCAGTAAAATTAGCAGTCATGTTTCTTGATGCCTTTAAGTCTTTAAATATTGCATCTAGTATGCAAGTTGTGACCCAGAGCAAAGGTTCCATTGGACAGTTCTTAAAATGGAACAGGGCCCAGAAATGTCTCCAATGTGGGTCACTCCCTGCTGAAAGAAACTACGGAAACCATAAAAAGCTTCAATTTCTGGTGGGACCCGATAGTAAAGGTGTTTAGTGTTGTTGATGGGGTTGATAAACCAATAAACCATCAGAATCCTTTACACTGTGGTTAACAGGTGTTCTGGGAATGATTCCAGTTTCATTAGATGGTTTCTTAATGGGGCTCTAATGGGATCTACAGGAAAGCAGTGGCTTTTAATGGCAGCTATTGAGCCAATTCCTATCAGAAAGCAAAACCAACAGGTTTGAAGATTCTATTGGTCATGATAGCTGTGGGTTAGCCATGTGGCGTTCCTTTAGGTTAAGGATATTACTTTACAAGACTGTAACAATCGCTTTAAGTGCCTTGGCTTAAGTGCATGCGCACTAAAGTGTATAAAGAGTGAGTATTGAGCCCTGGGTTGTAGCTGCTATCCCGGATTGTGAGGAATGGAGTGTGGGGGCTCACATGCCAATGAATAGTCTTCAATAACTGCATTGGTGGTCTTCTACAGAGGTCATGGTCAGTAGCTATTCGCCATTTGTCATCTCCCTCCACTGGACGTTACAAGACGTAACATTAAAGATGGAGAATACTTAAAGCGGAGCAGCTCATAGCTCCTCAATATGAGTGTGAAGCCGAATTTGAAAGAATTTAATGAACATTAATTTAGCATGAGTGAGCCAATCCCAGCTAGCTGTGAATTAGCAGTCATTTGCAGTCCTGCCTTCGGGACAAGGTCATTCATTCCTCTCCAATAATGTTAGAGGTGACACAAGACGAAGGTCACCATGGACAATTATCAAACCCAGCAGGGTCCCGTTCCCCAGTATCATGATTACAATTAACTTTATGTCAATAGCCAAGCTTAATTGTCCAGAGAAACATAATTTGTTGTGATTCGGCTTGTTTTGAAGAAACTGGGCACTTACGAACGTACTCATCTGTCACTTTTGAGTTTTAATCAAGAAACACCTCGGCTGAATTAAGCAAATTGATTGCCTTTATCCATCAGAGCCAATTCGATCAAATAAACTTTCAGTTACTTTGAGGCGCTGCTTACAAAAAAGGCGAGGCGTTCAATACCTTATTAGTGTGGTGAAATCTCGTCTGGGATGTCACGCGGGTGTAGATTTCCCCTGCATGTGAATGTGCAGTGTTGATTTGCAGTTTTAGGATACAGGACCGAGTCACATTAACTCGTTACTGGGTTTAATGAGGAGTTACTCTGTTAATAAGCTGGTCTCATTGGGTCTAATGTGCATCAGGCAAAAGTGTCCTCAGCAAAGAAAGGACCCAAATCTCTTCATCCAGCATGTGTTTGTTCACTTTCAAACTGTTCTTGAATTATGTTGAATCATGTTCTTAGCGGGGTTCCTACTCATGTGTCTTGGGACCCCTTAGTGGTACTACATGTTTTTGTGGACATTCTCCTTTTCACTCTTGGTTTCTGTTGATGTTTGTTGTTCATGTTCTTAGGGAGATGCTTCTTAGTGGTGCTTTGTCATGTTCTTGTGGAGGCTCTCCTTTTCAGTCTTTGATGGTTGTTCATGTTCTTAGGGAGGTTCCTCCTTGTGTGTCTTGTTTTTTCTTAGTGGTACCTTATCATGTTCTCCTTTTCAGTCTTGGTTTCTGTAGATGTTTGTTGTTCATGTTCTTAGGGATGTTGCTACTTGTGTGTATTGGTTTTTCTGAGTGGTGCTTTGAGTGATGTTCTCTAGAGATGGAAGGATTGATCGGCCATGTATCAGTATCGGACGATTTTTAATCAATATATGTGATCGGCAATCGGCCGTTATTTCTCCAATTTAACTGATAAACAAATGAGCCTAATTTCTGTATTTCCAGCTAGCATTTCATCTGGCCAGCTCCCTGCAATTCCTATCTGAACCACTAGGTGGAAACACACACCCTTTCATTTTCCACAGACTGACTAAAGCAGCGGCCTCGCGAGAACAGTTTACGACGTCCACCCGCATGTGCTGATAGAAAACATGTCGTCTGGCTGTATATGTGAATCTCATCCAGGGCAGTTTGTAACATCTGTAAAATTAATGAACCAGTTTCCACCACGTTTCATGATTTGCTTGCGCTTAGCCCCGCCCTCGATCGTTATCGGCTATCGGCCGATTGCATTGAAAGGTGATCGGAATCGGCCTCAAAAACGCCGATCGGTCCATCTCTAATGTTCTCCTTTTCAGTCTTGGTTACTGTTGATGGTTGCTCTTCATGTTCTTAGGGAGATACTTCTTAGTGGTGCTAAGAACCGGCGCTAAGCCAGGCAACACAGGTTGCTGTTGATGGCTGTTCTTCATGTTCTTATGGAGGTTCCTCCTTGTGTGTCTTGGTTTTTCTTTGTGGTACTTTGTCATGTTCTCTCTTTCAGTGTGGTTTATGTTGATGGTTCTTCATGTTTTTAGGGAGGTTCTTCTTTGTGTGTCTTGGTACTTCTTATTTGTGCTTTGTCATTTGTTTTTTGGAGGTTCTCCTTTTCAGTCTTGGTTTCTGTTGATGGTTGTTCATGTTCTTAGGGAGTTTTTTCTTAGTGGTACTTTGTCATGTTCTCCTTTTTCAATCTTGGTTTTTGTTCTTCATGGATGGTTGTTCATCATGTTCTTAGGGAGGTTCCTCCTTGTGTGTCTTGATATTTCTTAGTGGTACTTTGTCATGTTCTTGGGGAGGTCCACCTTTTCAGTTTTGGTTCCTGTTGATGGTTGTTCTGCATGTCCCTAAGGAGGTTCCTCCTTGTGTGTCTCGGTTTTTCTTAGTGGTACTTTGTCATGTTTTTTTTTAACCTTTTTAGTATTTGTTTCTATTGACAACCTACCAGGAACTTATTGAGTCTCCCAGTCCATCTAACTGCTGTCTGTGCTGCTTTTAATATATATACAGTTTTGAGTGAGTCTTCAGTGTCGGTCATCTTCGTGCATTACTAGTCTGGACTGTAGAGGGTTATATCGTTGACGTGTGCTAAGTGATTCTGAATGGCTGGTGCTGCTCGTATTGAATACCTCTGATTTCCACACAAGGGGGAAGGTGGGCCTGTATGAGGCTTTTTTTTTTTTTTTGCTCTGATTAAGTTCTGTGCAGCGCGAGCCTGTGGGCTGTAGTCCAGCGTGGAGGAGTCGGCCGAGCCTCGTTAATGCAGCTCCTGCCCTGCATGACCTTTCAGCAGACTCTTGGATTAGAGCTGCCTGTGTTTTTTCTGAGTGCTGATCGCTTCCTCAGCCCCAGCGTTTTGGGGTGGGGGCTGGAGAAAAGCACTTCGCTGGTTGTGATGCTGTGTCATGAACCTGGGCTTTTGAGGATTTACAGCCACTAATACAACTTTATTCATTCTCCTTTAGCCCGAAGCACTGGAGACCTGCTGTCTTTCATCGACTGTATCGGTAATCGAGTAAAATGCCCACGATAAAAATGGTTAAACGATGAGAAAGAATGCTGCGTCATATGAAGTTGTTTGATGATGACTATGTCAGTATTACATTAAATTACAGCCAAAAAAATAGATATGTCATGTCCTTGGTTGAGCAACCATTCTCTGTTACGTTGGGGTTCTGTGGTGCATGCTGTAGCCCACATACTGTGTTTGTGTGTGTATATAATTTATTTATTTATTACACGCCTTTTACTTTTGGGGTTTTTTGGTCCCGTATGCTCTGAATTTCAGTTTTAAGTATGTTATATTTTGTTCATGTTGTCCCTCTCTGAGTGAACAGTACTCCTCAAGTGGCTTACGGTTGTTATCACTATCATTTTTACAAGAGATGGACCAAAGCAGGAACTTTTAATAAGCCATCTCTGAAACAAGAAGAGTTTCTATGATGATGAAGTGATTTAATTTTCAATTTATGACCTCTCAGTACTTCCTGTTGGATATTTTTCTGTCTTCTCGCCTGAGAAGCTGCTGAACATGGCACCTGAGCATTCCTAAACCTCAACACTAATTATGAATGCAAAGATCTATGAATATGCGCAATTATGTAAATTGTAAATGCGTTCTTAACACCCTCTTTCTGAACCCACCCTCCCCACGCAAGTGTTTGAATATTTATTTATTTATTTATTTTATTTTTAAAATTATATACCTCTAATTTTAACACATTTGACAGACAAACCAGGCGAAACTTTGAATTTGGTTTCTCCTCCAAGCCCTAGTTAGTCATGATGGACCAATAGAAATACTCCAAAATCAGTTGGAATAAATCACTAATAGCTACATTAAACTAATGTAGGTTAATATTCGAGAATGTTTTTGGTCTCTGTAAAGTTACTATTGTAGAGATACTATTTTTTTTTCTTGGACGGGGATCATGGGTGCATCTGAAATCACCTACAGGCCTACTACTCCATAGGCGAGCACAGCCAGTATGTCCTAACACTCAGTAGTCATAAGCAGTACACAAACGTTACCAGGATGACCTACTTAATCGGGAGACATTTTTAAGTATGCGACCGCAGCACACTGTACAATCCCATGATTCAACTAGAGCCACGGATGAATTTAAAGTGGAGAGAAGAAAACAGCAAAAGCAGTTTGTCAGCTGTGTGTATGTAGCTACTGCTGGTGGACTGCTGCCACAGAAGTTAGTAAGGGTGTAAGAAAATATCGAAGTATCGAATATCGGGATATTATGTTTTGTGATACCGAATTGATTCTCAAAAACATAGTATCGATACACAGATTCCTGGCAGACTCATTGTGTGTTGAGTTTAAACCTCTGACCACTAGATGGCAGTGTTGTAATCCATTTTCAGCTCCACTCCAACATTAACAAGCAGCACAAGGGCGCAGTGCTATTGTAAGTATTGGCAAACCTGTTCATATAGTTGTGTGTTTTAATAGTAGGATTTGAAAGTATCGCAATATATCGTGATATATTGACTCGTGACCGCTGTATCACGATACATTGTTTCGCCAGGTTCTTCCCAAGTTAAAAAAAATATATATATCCCCCTTGACTGTCCGAGTACGGATTCAGATAAATACGCAGCTCAGTGTCACAAATAGTATCTAAAATGGGGGCTTTTAATGAGGGGTGTTTACAGTTACTTGCATCATAGGATGTTGGTAAGATGGCAGATGTAGTACGTCCGAGATTGTGTGGATACTAAACACTCGTGTACTGAAACAGCTACTACTGTACCGCTCGAGAAGTATGTACTGGCTTCAGTGCATTTCAGACGCACTCCATATGTGGACATTGCTTCAAATGATAAAGTTCAGGTTTTTCAGTGACACCCATTGCTACAGGTGTATAAGATCAAGCACCTACTCATGTAATCTCCATGGACGATCATTGGCAGTAGAATGGGAGGCACTAAAGAGCTCAGTGTCTCTGCTAGATCTACCCTAGTCAACTGTAAGTTGTATTAGATAAGCCCATGCAAACTCTAAGGAGGGCTACCACCTGCTGGAGTGCACAAACATTGCCTATGCTTGGTTACATCACTCACTCAGTCGGGAGCTCCATGAAATTGGTTTCTATGACTGAGCAGCTGTGCATAAGCTTAACACTTGGTGCTGGACTCTGGACTCTGGAGCAGCGGGAATGTGAAGAGTTTGTTGGAGAAGAGATAATGCTCTGGGCCTGTTTTTTCAGAGTTCAGACCCCTTTGTGTCAGTGGTTTGAGGAAGCCCCTTCCCTGTTCAAGCTAAATTGTAATATCGATTGTGACCACACACATGCCCTTGTGACCGATCGGGCAGACGCACTCCAGAATCTTGAGGAAGGCCTACTGGGAAGTGTGGAGGCTGTTGTTATAGCCTGTCTGATGTGTGGTGCTTAGTTAAAGAAGCGGTCTCCGCTGGAGTATCAGGGTGGGATGTAGGTTTGAATGTGATATCACTGCATTGTAAATTCAGTATAACGGCTGGTGGACGGGTCCCCTGCTTGTACGAATCCATCTCCTCCACTTTCAGCTGCGAAAGCAGATATGAAGTGTGTGAGAATTGCTGGGAATTGCCCTCTAGATAATGTCAGCGAGCGATTTCCCCTCCAGCAGTCAAGCAGAAGGGGGAAGAAAATGATTTTTTTATATGCTCGGATGTATGAATTTTGGCTAATAACTTGCTATGTGCACCCCTTACTTTTGAGAAGAAGTTATAATTGCTGTCCCTATTAGGATCGTCCCCGCTCCGAAACATCTGCCTGCATTTTTTAATTTTTTTTTTAGCTACCAGTCCTTTTCGTCAGGCTAGAGCGGACGTGATTGTGTTTAACTGTATTGTAGCGCGGGTGGAGTTTTCACTGAGCGTTTACAGGTGTTGCTTAATGGCGGGCTGGGGTTCATCTCATAAAAGTTTCATTGATTGCATGTTATTGAGCGGAGGTTTAGTCTGCCCGGCGAACGTGGATATTGTCTCGCATTGATTAATTCCACTGCAGCGGAGCGATCTGGACGATCTTGCCTCATTAAAAGTATCTTTTAGGAGAAGTTTACGATCACGCTGATGCGTTTCTGGCCTCCTGAGGCGAAAACCCCACGTAGAGCCGAGGTTCTTCAGAACGGCGCTTCAGATTAGTCCTCTATTTGTGTTTAACATCTGTGGAGCCTTTTCATTCTCGTAAACTCATGCATCCTATTACGGCTCCCTAAAGAGGGGCTATCGATCGCCCTTCTGTTTGCACGTTTCTGTTTGCAGGATTTATGCTGGCCCTCAGACAGAGGTGTCAAGTAATAAAGTACAAATACTTTGTTACGTTACTTAAGTAGAGATTTCGGTTATTTATACTTTACTGAAGTAATTATTTTTCAGCTCCTTACATTTACACTCCATTATCAGTACTTTCTACTCCTTACATTTGCACCCCATTATCAGTACTTTCTACTACTTACATTTATACTCCATTATCTGTACTTTATACTCCTTACATTTACACTCCATTATCAGTACTTTCTACTCCTTACATTTACACTACATTATCTGTACTTTCTACTCCTTACATTTACACTCCATTATCAGTATTTTCTACTCCTTACATTTACACTCCATTATCAGTACTTTCTAGTACTTACATTTACACTCCATTATCAGTACTTTCTACTCCTTACATTTACACTCCATTATCAGTACTTTCTACTCCTTACATTTACACTCCATTATCAGTACTTTCTACTCCTTACATTTACACTCCATTATCAGTACTTTCTACTCCTTACATTTACACTCCATTATCAGTACTTTCTACTCCTTACATTTACACTCCATTATCAGTACTTTCTACTCCTTACATTTACACTCCATTATCTGTACTTTCTACTCCTTACATTTTAAACATAGTCTCGTTACTCCTATTTCATTTCAGCTTGTTTTCATTCATGTACATTTACATTCCAGTAAAGATTATTGATAACATGTCTTTGAAGTTTGACTTTTTGCACCATTACAATACTTATAGACAACTAGTCATCATCTGCTCCATGAAACACATGTTAATGTTCAGTAGTAACAGATATGCTTCTTTAATATATTTACATTGTACTAAAATACATTCACGTTCAATGGGTGTATAAGCGGCTGAAACAGGAAGCCTAGCACATCCCACATTTATCAACATTAATATTTTAATATAACCTTATAGTCATTATGGCTTTTAGAAGAATGGGTTTTTTTGGGAGGTGGGCTACAGTACTATAGACCCCTGTGGTGCGGCCTAAGCTTTTGTCCTTAATGGCATTTTTTCCCCTTACATTACTTTTACTTTAATACTTTAAGTAGTTTTGAAAGCAGTACTTTTACACTTTTACTGGAGTAAAAAAGCTTCAGTTGATACTTTAACTTCTACAGAAGTATTTCTAAACTCTAGTATCTATATTTCTACCTGAGTAATGTATGCGAATACTTCTAACACCTTGCCCCAACATTTGAATACGAATGCTAAAATTGGGTCCACAAAGTGCAACATCTGCAATGTTGATAATTGATAATAACTGGTTTATAATGCTTAATAGACCATTTGTCTTTGTACTGGAGGTAGATGACGTGTTTTGTGGGCGGAGCTTAACCGCTAGCAGCAAGTGCCAGTTCGCAGAGCAGCATCAGGTGTAGGAATATGGATTATCTGGACACCTTCTCCAGTTATTTTAATGGTTTGCTAGCAGAAGACAGGTTGTTGTACAGTAATGAGCTGACCCCTAGCAATGGGGTGAGGTTTCCTGAACCATAATCACCGTAGGCAGGTCAATGGGTGGCCATAGTTATAATAGCTAGACATCTTCAAATAGCTTGTGGAGCAGCCCAGCGTCATTATGAAAAAAAAAATCTCACATACAAATCTCTTGACCGCATGGCGTTGAAGTCCAGGATCTTGAATAGGGAGATTCGTCCAGTTGTTCAATTGATGACAAGGTCATGCGTCACGGCTATACAAGAAGTGTTTTTGTTTACTTATAAACGAGTCAATCAACTGTATACTGACTGTGAACTGCATTCAGTTGGCTTGGTGTTACCAGGTTTATGGTTTAACGTATGTAATTGAGTGTTGCAGTGTCTTTCACAGTTTCAGTTTCACAGCCTTGCTGTATAGCCAAGTTAGGTCAACATAAACCAGTAGAACTACTGCTGCTACTGCTCTGTAGGTTTGGGTTTAATGTTGTTTCTAGTTATTTCCAGCTATGAGGCTAATGTAGAGCTCAGCTGTCAACAGTAGCAGTTAGCTGTAGGGCTATTATATCATATTGTTGCTGTCCAAAGAATTTACGCTTCTACAAAATTGCAAGTTTACAGAAGAGGGCAACAACTTGCTTTGCTTTTAAGCTGTTTTGGAGCATTTCTATTGGTCCACTCATCATGACATTTCCACACAGTGCAAACGGCAGCTGCTGCGCTTAAACGATGAAAAGAAAACAATGTTGAAAATGGGCGTATTTGTTTTTCTCTGGACAGCGACAGTATGTGAATATTATTTAGATCTATTGTTTCCATCAAATTGATACTATAATATAGGCAGGTCAGGGTCGTGTTGCAGCCACACGGACTTTTAAGGCAACCATAAACATGTGTGATTTGCTTCAAAGGGTGCTTCAGTGGTGATATTCCATCCAAATGAGGGTTAGTTGTTTTTCCATTCCTGTTCTGGCATCCAGCAGCACAGCAGGACATTCTATATCTTTTTTTTTTTTTTTTTTTGATCTCTTGCTTCTGCTAGTGACGTAAAAGAGACCTCCACTCTGAAATGGTCTGTGGGATGCATTAACCTTTTTGCCACAGGTTTGGACTGAAAATGGCCAACAACAGAAGAAAAGGACTTTAGACTAAAAACAGACCCAAAGATGAAGAAGCAGTGCAGTGAAGCTACTGAACATAAGCACCGGTGATTCAAAATGCTGTCGGTTCCTGTGACGTTCCCTGAAGCTGATAGCTCCAACTTCTTCTCAGTCAAGTTATCCGTTCCATCTTAAATGGCACAAAGAGAATGATCATCCGTACCGTCGCTGTGCAAGGAAAAACAGGTCTGCAATTTTGTTGATTTTTCTTTTTCTGCATTGTTGCTGCCGTTTGCATTGTGTATGTATGGGGCAGTATTAGTATGAACAGGATTCACACACAGACACTGTGTTAAGCAGGCTGTTCTGCTGGCCCTTTAAGTTGGGGCTGAGGAAAGGACTCTGTTTATGTTCACTCATAGCGGTGAGTCAACTCTCTGACGGCTCAAATGGGGAGTTGGTTTAGCGATTCTGTTTTCGGTAGAAAATTAAGTTTCCCTACTCGGGATTTTTGGTTATAAAATTAACTTTGCCTCAGCGTTCTCACTTAAACTCCTACAATATATATATATATATATATATATATATATATATATATATATATATATATATATATATATATATATATATATATATATATAAAATCTCAATTATGAAATTACGTTGATTAGCATAATGTGCATCGATGCATTGCAAAGGTGGCCGCATCTACTGAAATCATGGATTTATCCGGAACGCAAGCTGCAGCTACAAACAATCTCTAACGTGTATCTAAAGTTGTGGGAGTGTTTCACACAGAAACACAACAGTGTGGTGCTCTGTCAGCTCTGCTCAGTGGAGATGATCACAACAGTACAACTGCTATACACGAGACCTTGAAGCTCAAACATCCCATAGAGCTTCATCAACACAGCAGCAGGCCAGCACCTGTTTACCTGTTTATCTTATCTTAGCAGATTATTTTAAGATTATTAACACGTGTACCATGTTTCGTTCAGTAGTAGTTACATTTTCTGTCGTCGTTTTCTCTTATTTTGTTCTCTCTGCTCGACTGTGACGCCTGCAGTAACCAAATTACTAGTACACGGGTTAAGCTGCCGCTACGCCTACGCTCTGCGCTGCATGCCGTAACCAAACATGAAATGGCTGGAACTCTAGTTCAGCCACCTGATTGGTTTGGGGCGGCGCGATTCTCATTCTTATTGGCTATTTGTGTTGTCTCTCAAAACATGGACGGGACTTAATTCTATCGACTTTCTATCGACTACGTCTTATAGATCTATCGAGGAAATGTTATTTCACAATAATTATCATTATCGTTTTAACGCCCAGCCCTACTTTGGACTGCGAGGATATGGTGCCAAAGGTGAATAAAGAATAGACTAGCACTGCAGATATGATGGATAGCCTTCTTCATTAAAGAATAATTAAAAGATATTTAGATTTGATTTTATTTGTTGTTTATCTTTTTTTACTCAATGTGTTTTCTATTGTTTGTTTTGTCCTGCTTGCTGTTTTTGATCTCTTGTTTCGACACATTTGAAATGTATTTTATTCTCTTTAAAAAAGGCTCCTGGTTTCGTTTTGATGTCCTGCAGTGTTAATATCTTCGTGCTAAACTTGTGATATATGCACAGAACCAGTCGGGAAAGGAATCCATGCTAAATTAAACTCTTTCTTTGGTCGTCTTACTCAAATCACTGTGAGGTTTGCACTGCTACTTCAAACTACTTCTGTGGGTGAGCATCATTAAAGCATACGTTTCTGTATGTAGACTTAAGAGGTACGCTATTAAAGAAAAAGAGTGTTTCTGTACGGAACTGTGAACAGATTGTTGGAGAATGGGCTGTATATGGTTCTACATACGTGGTTCTCTTCTGTTGTTACTAGCTTGACATTATAATACCAAAAGCTTTATTTGGTGCTATGTTCTAAAAGGTTCTATACAGAAGCATATAGGTTCTCCATCAGTCTGAGGAACTATTTCACCATGTAAGGAACCAAGCTGGCAAATCTTTGCTGTCCAAATTAAAAACATGTATCTACGTATTTTGGTCCATTTTTATTTTTCCGTTATCATTTGAGCATCAGTTGAATATCTGTTGAACGCTGTTGGAGGACTGACCATCAGGGCCTCCTGCCCATTTGTGTCAACTGCTACACCCTCAGTTACATCACTGTGCCATCCAGATGTACCAGCATTGAGATAGGATGGGACTGTTTCAGCTCACGCCCACTTTAGATAAAGACTCAGTCAGAGACTCCCTCAGTCAGAGACTCCCTCAGTCAGAGACTCCCTCAGTCAGAGACTCCCTCAGTCAGAGACTGCCTCAGTCAGAGACTGCCTCTACCTGTGCAGCTTCTAAAGCTTTGCTATCTAGATTTCAAACAGAGACTCTTTTCTTTGGTGTTTAGTTTAATAAACTATAAATACTGTTTGACCAGAGGAGGATGGGTCTCCCCTTGTGAGTCTTGGTTCCTTCCAAGGTTTCTTCCTCCAGTCTGAGGGAGTTGTTCTTACCACTGTTGCCTCTGGTTTGCTCACTGGGGTATATATCTTTTAACTGTCTATTTTTAAAACTTCTGTAAAGCTGCTTTGTGACATCAATGTAAAAAACGCTACACAAATAAACTTGAATTGAATTAAAGCAGCTCACAGTATATGGACCAATAGAAATGCTCCAAAACAATCTTGTTCCGCTGACTCACGTTAAAATTTTTATCCCTGTAAAATTGCTGTTTTGGAGGTACTTGTTATTCTTTGGACAGTGACGAAATGGTTCCCTGTGTGTAGTTAAAGCTGCACTGTGTAGGTTTTGGGGAATTTGGAGACCCCTCTGGCGAAGTGTGCTTTGGTCCCCGTCCCCCAAGTGGATGAATCTGAAAATTGAAAGTGAATTCAAAATGAATTTCGTAAAAACTTGGGGAAGATGTTTTATTCTGAGGATGTGAGCGAATGATCTGCTATCGCCATCAACATCAGACTCTATGTACGACATCTACTAACAACCATACTGCTATAAACAAATACAATACAATAAAGATACAATAAGAAATGAAGAGCCAGTGTGAACGAACCTGAAGAGGTATATGAATAGTAGAAATAATGTAATAACCTTTATATACAGAATAATATAGAATAATGAGTATGTGTAAAAAGAACATTTCTACAGTGGGTCTGTCACGATACAAATTATTATGTTTAACAGTTGAATTGTCCATTGGATGCAACTATTGAAGTCCAGAAGTGGCTAAATGAACTGATAGGCAGTGTTTGATTAAAACACTACAGAGTGATATACTACACTACATTAGCTACACAGCTAATAGATCAACATTACTCACTGCTGCCTCACCTCTAACCAGGTCAGCATCATCTCAGTGATGCAATTTACTGCTTTTTTATTTCAGTTTATATGCTCAGCACACTTAGAACACCCACTTAACATTTTGCTTGTTGCTCAAATCTAACAGATGTGTTGTTGTAGTCTTCAATAATTGTGATCTTCCCATGTAATTATTCGATTAAGTAATAATTGTGATAGTCCTACTCTACAGCTGTGCAATCAGCATTATGTTCCAGAGCAGCTTTAGTGCCTGAACTTTAAAGGTGAGGTGTCTGTTGTGGTTAATGAGCTACAGCTCTGGGGGAAAAAGCTGTGAGCATGTCTGGTTATACTGGTTTTGACCATCCTGATTATGTGCTGGAGTTTGGCTTGATCTTGTGAGGTGAAGGAACAAAACCAGGTGGTTATAGAAGACATGGCGATGGACTCTATGATTGTTGTGTAGAAGTGGATCATCAGGCTCACAGAGAGGTTGAGTTTCGGTTGCTGTTTTAGGAAGAATGGTGTATCTTCACCAGTAGAGCACTGATTATGAGATGATTCCAGACCTAAACCTGGTTTTGAACCTGTGCTTATGACATTAATACAGAATAAGGACATAAGACGTGGTCTGAAAACCTCCCGACCCAACACCTCTGGAGTGCAGCTTGGAGGACAGGTGGAGATTGTGGAAACAGGGTCCTGGCTTTTTTTCATCTCTTCAAAAGTATGATCATCCAGTAAATTGTACCTCAGAAAAGAGGGCATGATATTGGAAGCATGTGCCCCCCCCCCCCACACACAACCCGCAGAACCCCACCTCCCCCTGAGCTGAAGTTTGTGCGGGGCTGTGTTTGATGATCACTGAACCCAGCCGGCCCCAGAGACGACGCCTGAGCTCCACGCGGCGGAGGACAGGAGGCCATCAAACCAGCGGCCTAAATCCCATCCCCCAGAGCAATGGAAGCCATCAAAACCCTCATATTTTATTTATGATGGTGCGGCAGGCCAGCTGTGGAGGATCTGACAGCAGTCAGCCTTTCAGGAATCAGAGAAGAACATGACTCCTGAAGCGCTCAATCAGACACACAGGCTGAGCCGGTTGGAGATGGAGCGCTTTCTTTCTTTCTTTCTTTTTTTCTTTTCTTCTTTTTTTTTCTGTGTACCACAGCTATTGTATCAAATCAACAAGGGTAAGTAATCAAAGAGTTTCTTAGCAGCTGGCTCGCTTTGAGTTCTAATCATTTAGACTTTGAGGTTGATTTTTTTTTGTTATTAATTTTTTTTTTTGGGCTACTTTTCTCTTAATTTTAAAGGCAGCGCTGACTGTAAGCCATAAAGGCCCTAATATCATTCAAATATGTTATATAAACACAGCAAAATACATATACATCTCTCTCTCTCTCTCTCTCTCTCTCTCTCTCTCTCTCTCTCTCTCTCTCTCTCTCTCTCTCTCTCTCTCTCTCTCTCTCTCTCTCTCTCTCTCTCTCTCTCTCTCTCTCTCTCCCTCTCCCACTGTATGGAGGACTGCGAGCTAGGCGTCTTATTTAACTCAGACTTTCCAGCTGCAGCTAGAACCTGACATCTCTCAAGAACAACTTTTTAGATTGCCGTATTTTCTGCAGGACTGACAACTATATGCCACCATATGAGCTCACAGAGTGGCAGTGGTGCTATGATTCCTACACTAGGGCTGCACCTAACGATTAATTTCATAATCGATTAATCTAACGATTATATTTTCGATTAGTCGATTAATGTAATGACTAATCTTTACATTTTGTATTATTTATATATATATATATATATATATATATATATATATATATATATATATATATATATATATTAGACTATGTGGACTATATATTTTGGAAGAGAGTCGTTTGAGAACCAGCGTGTGAATCTATGTGTGTTCTAAAGCTCCCGTATCGAGAACAGTCTTAGGTTCTACACTGGACGATTAAGAAATGGTTAGCAATGCGTAGTCTAGTGACTCTACTGAAAGAAACATGTTAAAGGACTGGTTGAATCCTCTGTCACTTACTAGTTATATATAAATCTAAGGTGATTGATCTTGGCTCCTGAAGACCTAACCAATGGGAGGGCTTGTTTGGTTATATCTGCTTATATACCACAGAGAAAACAATTGTGACTTAACAGTTTTTATAAGTTGTATTAAAAATGTAACTCAATTATATATATTAAATCCAATTATGATTTTATTGAATAAAAATGACATTTAAATTAAAGGTTTTTTTTCAGATCCTAGAAATTATTAGGCCCTCAGGAGGCCCTTATTAGTAATTATGGTTGTGCTCTTGTTTGGCAGTTTCAAAACACACTGTTCAGTCTTTAGTCTATATTTATAAACAAAGCTTGTATTCAGTTTCTGTCATATCTCTCACAAATCCATCTCATTTACATATACCTTCCTATTTGGCCTACAGCAGTTTAGCTCCACCCATTTAAACTGAGTTCGGTAAAAGGGCTTCACACTGCTTTTGATTGATCTTCACAGGTCAGCCTGTACAGAACAGAGCTCATTTACATATCAGTCATATTATCCTAAGAGATACAGAGAGGTTGGAAAACAGTCAGGCTAATATGAATAATGACTGATTTGGGGGGTCAGACTTTTATAAGTTAGGACTTTTGTAAGTTAAGCTGGCCCCTGCGGCTCTCCTGGCTGGTAAGCTTCAGGGTACGGACCGGTTGAGAACACCAGCTGCTCAGCTCTCCCAGAACTACCTAATAGATGTCCACATGCCACAGATGATTGGCACAGCGAACACTGCATTTTTCTTCTCACCTGCTGAAAGCAATAGGTGGGCTTTCATGGAGCTCACAGCGGAACAGGCGAACAGCAGAACCCATTTCAGCGCTGCTGACAGAGCATTCGAAGCCCAATAAGCTGCTCTGTCTGGATCTAGTGTGTTGCATTGAGATGCGGATGGTGTCCTTAAAACCGCAGAAAGTGGACCTTCTCTTCGACTTCATTCATCTTACTGAATATAATGGCCATTTTCCAGCCTCACTATATCATTTAGAATTAAGCGGGTTGTCTTTATCAGAGGGGTGTATGTAAATCAGCTCTGCTGTGATTGGCTGCGTTGTATTTAAAAAAAAAACAGTCTGGGCAGAAACACTCCTTATAACTTATGTGACTGGGTGGAAACAAAAGTGTTCTTAGTAACCATTTTACATGTGGTATATAATATATGTAATATTTCTAATAATAAGAAGATAATTTTACTTATTTCTATGCGTTTGTACTAGTTTTAAGACATTTTATCTTAGGAAAGTGTCTTATTCCATGGGCAGAACATTTTACTTAGCGTTTTAGCATTTTTCTAAAATATAATGCCAATGGAAGTCATTTTTGCTGGATAGAATTGCTTAAAATGAGTACAAATGTCTTAAATAATTGCAAGTACTTGTGATTATTCAATTATGTAATAATTCTGATGGTCCTACTCTACAGCTGTGCAATCAGCATTATGTTCCAGAGCAGCTTTAGTGTCTGAACTTTAACGGTGAGGTGTCTATTGTGGTTAATGAGCGGAAGGCATGTCTGGTTGTGCTGGTTTTTGATGACACTTGAGTCTTCTACTACAGGAGACTGACTAGAAGGGGTGCTGTCCAGTGACAAACTACATCTAGTGGTCCTTCCACCATCCTGATTATGTGATGGAGGTGAAAGAACAAAACCAGATGGTTATAGAAGACAAGGGGATGGACTCTATGATTGCTGTGTAGAAGTGGATCATCAGGCTCACAGAGAGGTTGAGTTTCTTTAGCTGTCTCAGGAAGAACGTTGGAGCTTCACCAGTAGAGTGTTGATTTTAGGAATAATCTTGTAATATGCTTATGCAAGCTTGTAATGAGTAATATATGAGATATATTGACCACAGGTAAGATGTTATCACTGGCTAAGATATGGAGTATGTATGGTGCGTGGTGAGCTGTGATTCCAAATCAAGATGTTTTAGACTCACCAGTATACTGATGGCTGCCCCAATATATTTTTTCCTTCTTAAACCACAGCACATTTCCATTTCATTCCATTTGAACATGTTCTAACAGGAAGATGGACCATATTTTCATAAATGAACATAAGACACTTGGTCTGAATCTTCATTTTAAAGAAAGCCTTATTTTAAGTAATTCCATTCGATCCAATAGTTACTGCTATAAACAAAATGCTGGTCTGTGCTTGCGTGCCTTTGGGATTACCCTTGTTGTTTCATTGCTTGTTCCAACACTCAATTAAGTAAACAAATGCTAGGTGTTTGAATTTCCATATATTTAAATAAAACCCCTGCCCCCCACTTCCCCTGCTTCACGCCTTGTTAATAAAACAGCTGGGACTGAAACAGAGAGGTTATGAATGAGGAGACTGGACGCTGCTTGAAATATGATATGGGACAGCACATAATGCTCAACGTGGCATGCAACAAAAAACAAAAGCCAATCAGTTTGCTTGGGGGCGTGGGGGGGAGGGAGGAAAGCCCCCCCTTGTAGTGGAGATTTGTGCAAGTGCAACAGCAGGAGCAATTCCAAATTTTGTGTTATTGAGACAAAAATCTACAAACAGTTTTTTGTCAGATTTTAATTTTTATATTTAAGTGATTTTCAAATCTGCTGCTTTGATCTTCAGTTTCAAG